>JAJJWX010004809.1:0-347684 GCA_023529315.1 Papaver bracteatum | reverse complement strand
GAAAAGTCACAAACATAAAGCGGAAGATGCATTAACATTCAATTTCAAATCGATACACTAAAGCAATCATGTTATCTGGTAACATAACCTTTTCCTACGAATTCACCATGCTTAGAAATCACAAAAGATTGACTCAAAGAACAATTTTAAAACCTTTTCTAAAGGATGGTTTGAGATGAGATTTTGCATATGTCCGGGACGAGAATCGTCATTCAATGCGAGAGTTTTCCTGTTAGCTTCGCCCGACCTTCCAACCCCACCACTTTCGCGTGGAAGAATTTCCCGCCAACAATTTCTCATCATCTCCTCTATGGCATAGGAGGAGAAAGCATTCTGAATTCTGAGACATGCTTGGTGGCTCCAGAATCAAGCCACGATCTCACATTAGTCATACTAGGACAAGGTCGACTTAGGACACCATGCCGGTGAAATATCCGAGTCCTCTACTATGTTTGCCTTATTTTTCTGTTTTGGATCATATTTGATCCTTTTAGGGGCCTTACAATCTTTAGCCATATGTCTAGGTTTACCACAATTAAAACAGTCGCCTTTAATGGTGTGCTTAGTGACAGAACATAAACCCTAGCCTTTCTACTCTTCATTAAAACTCACACATCAATCAATAATTCTTTCTCATCATACTGTATTCACCAAACCCATCTTTAATGTCTCAATTTGTAACTCAATTAATGATTCACAAAGAAAACCCTAGTTCTCGATTCATACAGACTCAATCTTCTTCTTCATAATTAGAAAAAACACTAACTCCTTCTTCTTTTATACATCCTCACGATTTAATTTTCCTCAAGCCATACCTCAATTTCACCTCTCGATTTTCAACTGAAGAAGAGAAGAGAAGAAGAACGAAAAAGAAGAAAGGAGAAGAGAAAATGAGTTTCAAAGAAGCCATTGCAATTAGAAGAACCGATCTACAACTTCCGTAATTTTTTTTACATAGAGAGTGATCGAGAACAGATTCTGAGGTGAGTTAGGTTTTTTTTTTGAGGCGAAGATAAGGTTAGAGACGAAGATAAGAGAGGAAATGAAGATATTGCGAGAAATTTACTTTTCATCTTCTCGATACCTATCTTTGAATTTAGTGAGATTGATTTTAAAAGATGGTCATACGGATTAAGGATACCTTTGGACGGTATAGATTTGATTTAAGGTCATACGGATCAAGAAAGTGTGTTTTTCTTTGTGCTTTCTCTATGCTTCCAGGGTTGAATTTCGACTAGTCACATAGGTCGTATTGAGTAATTTAAACTTGTCATACAAGTCATGAAGTATCTTTAGTTCACAATGAAGACTCGGTTAGCAGGATACACCTTGAAATCGATAAATATGAAGCTCTTGGTATTTTTTTGTGCTTTCTCTTTTGTGTTTTTGTGCTTCCGGTTTGAATTTAAACATGTCACATAGGTCACGGTAATTTCATTACTAGTCATAATGGTCATGAAGAGCATTAGTTCACACTGGTAGACTCCGGATGGGTTCTGACTTCAAACTTAGCATGATAAATCGATAAATATGAAGCTTAGTGTCGATACCTAACTTCAAATTAGGTATAACGACATACAAACTATGAACCAAGAAGCTCCGGGATGGTTCAGACTTCAAACTTAATTAACATAAGTAAGATTCCATCGAAATATTCTCCAAAACCTCAAACAAACCCTTTTCTGACGACTTCGAGAAATAAAGTGGCTCCTAGCTAAAAATCATCATGAGTTAACTACTATAAGTCGGAAACTTCATAAGAACGATGAATCCAACCATTCATTGGTCATGCGTCGCTTATAGCTTCAAATGTGGATCAACGGCATACTAACCATGAACCCTCAGTGTCCGAATTGTAGAGCTAGATGAATTTTCCATGAAATATAGCAATAAAAAAAATCAGTCGCTGGACTTAATGTCGCTGAACTTGAATAGCTTCCAACCTAAGTTGGTGCTAATATAGCTCCGGTGACTAATAGATATTTTTAAGCGCTAAGGAAATAATAGATAGAGAATACTAGCGATCAAAGAAAAATCATCAATTACAAAAATGTTGTTGAACGATATAGTTTCCAAGGTGTTTAGGTAGTTTCTCCAAATAAGTTGTAAGATAGCTCCAGCGATTAGTAGATATTTTCAATTACTTCAAATAGCTCAACATTAGTAGATATTTTCAATCGCAAGATAGCTAGAAGCGATTAGTAGATATTTTCAATGCAAGGAATTTGTAGATAGATAACACTATCGACTAAAATAAAATTAGTCGCTACATTTGTTGTGGATGCACATAAATAGCTTCAAGCTTATCTAAGTGATCGCTCCAAATAAGTTGTACGACCGGTCCAATGGCTAACATAGATTTTTTGTTGCAAGAAATTAGTGCCTAGTATTATGTAGTGACTATTATTTTTTCGACGCAAACATAAGCGCTATAGGAAACCAACGACTAATTTTTAGACAGTCGATAAAATTTAGTGGCAAGAGATACATTTTCTTGTAGTGTACCATGTTAAACTTAAGGTTCAACTCAAAATTAATGTAATGTATTCATCTCCAAAATATGAGGTATATATAGTAAAGAGAGAAACTAAATTTACAAAATAACTGAGTAATTGGTGGAGTGATTGGTGAAGTAATTGGTGGAGTGATTGGTGGAGTGGTTGGTGAAGTAATTGGTGGAGTGATTGGTGGAGTGGTTGGTGAGGTAGTTGATGAAGTAATTGGTGGACCGATTGGAGATTCAATAAGAAGATTTGTATTCGACATCCCTGAAATACAAACCAAACCATTGCAAGAACCAAGAATTCTATAAATTTCGATTATCCGTAGGACTAAGTTGATCAGTTATATATTTCATGTAGAGTTCATATGGAGCATAAGTAGCACTATAAAATTGTTTCACTACACTACCACTATGTGATCGAGAACAAGACTCACCTTACTGAGCTTGAAGATCGGCATTGTTCTCTTCATAGACATCTCTTGGGAGTATCTTCTCCATGCCGAGAATCCTATAGGTATAGAACTTCGGGTTGCAAAGCAGAGTTACTTAACCAGATGAACGATGATGTTACTAAGGTTTTTTAGGTTCGACTTTTCGCGAAGAATTTGTTATTGCGATAGACTAAGGTTAGTATTTATATATATGTTCTAATCTTTGAACTAGAAACGCCTAAATTCTAATTGGGCAAGGATTTGGAAAGCCTTGGAAAACACGAATTCTAGGGTTTTGGACTAGTTAACCTGCTTAATACCTAATTCTGACACCTCGTTGACAATAGCATTTGATTCGTCTTTGCCTTTTGTAGTTGTTTACCAACTCTCGATGCATTTGAAGTTTGAAGTGTGATTTAGCTGACACTTGGAAGAGAGGGTCAGCAACACCGTAAATCCGTTTAGCCGGTGGGGTTCTTGGAACAAGCCCATGGTTCCCACAATCCTTTGAAATGTACTAGATTTTGTGCCCGTGCTACGCACCGGGCGGGCCCGTGCTACGCACCGGGCGGGCCCGAAAACCATCCACTGTCATGTTTTTGCTTTTAACCATATTTTTGGTTTGATGTAATGTGGCTTCGTCTTGCCCGGTCCCTTAGGATTTTTGATTTGCGGTGGCTCGGTTTCGCCCGCCCTCCCCCAATGCATGTTTAGAATTTTTGATTTGGTGTGGCTCGGCTTCGCCTCACCCCATCTCGATGCATGCTTAGGATTTTTGATTTGGCGTGGCTTGGCTTCGCCTTGCTCCGTACCGATGCATGCTTTAGGATTTCTGATTTGGTGTGGCTTGGCTTTGCCTTTCCCCGTACCGATGCATGCTTTAGGATTTCTGATTTGGTGTGGCTTAGCTTCGCCTCGCTCCGTCCCGATTTATGCTTTGGATTTTTGATTTAGTGGCGTGGCTTGGCTTCAACTCACCCCGTCCCGATACATGCTTTAGGATTTCTAATTTGGTGTGGCTCGGATTCCATAACCTGGTTTTAGTAACCGAACCTCTTTAAGTTGTATTACACAAACTGCAAACTATTCTGCTGTAGTTTTGAATTTTATGTAGCCTGATCTGTTATCAAATTTATGTTAGTTCGCAAGACTTGGCATCGCCGGCATTTTTAATCACAATTTCAAGTACGTTGGGTTAGTCTAGCAGTAAAAGTGATCGCATACTATGCACTAATTACAGTTATGGTCATAATTATGTATCAATTAACTAACTAAATCTGATTGATAACCAATAATAATAGTATAGTTTACGGGCAATTCAAACAAAAATGGTTAATCATCCCAAATTCATTAAAACTCATGCATATATATACCCATAGGGTGATCAATAAACAATACAAAATGAGAAAACAAAAATATATATAACATGGAGAAAGAATTAAAAGTACCCACCCAGTGGGCAGATTATCAAAACCTACAGAAGCTAAACCAACATTACAGCCATAACATCAGCTACTTGTCTCAATTTCCCAACTGAAGAAGCATCACATTTCTTTTCAAATTTTATCAATATTGCCATAGCTCTTGCCCATCTACCTGAACTTTTCATTTTATGTCTTACAATCCAAGCTGCAATTGCACATATTTTTGCTGCACATATAACCATAGCATTTTCTTAGAAATTATAAAGAAAATATAGACCACTGTTAGGATCACAAATGTTACCATATTTTTATCTCTAATAAGTTAAGTACCTCGTACTTCAGAAAATGTATACTATTTTAATAAACCAAAATTCTCTATATTTGAATGCCTATATATCTACATACAAAACCAAGATTTTCATTATACTTCGTCAAAAAGTTGTATGCAAATGCAATGGGATAAAAGGAAAATAATTGGGAAGATATTCATGAGACAACGCAGGCAAGTTGGGTAAAAGCATCAACCTGCAATACGGTAATCTAAAAATACAGCTAAAACTGGCTAAAAATGTGAGCACTTACCAAAACTGCAATCTTCTTAGTGATAATGTACATATAAATGTTAGCTTATTTTTATCTCCAGGTTCAGTTCCATTCCTTCCCACTTTCTCCAAGGGATCTGACACCTACCAAAACACAGGAATGGACACCGAAGGAGCTGCCACCTGCCAAACCACAACATTAAACCAAGAGAATATCAGATTCATTCACTTCAATAAAGATAAACAAACAATTCTTCACATGTATAACATCAGTAAATAAATTCATTTAAAAGGACTAAAAAAGGATGAAACAAAAAAACCCTATATCTGCAAGACCAATACTCTCTCAACAATCAACCCAGCGTTATTCGTTTCTGAAACTAATATATCAATTTCATGTAGAGTGCTGCACTTTAAGTTGCCTGTGGATCTTCAAACGTTTCAACTAATGTACCTGCTTGGGCAAAATTCAATTTATTAATTACATGAGGTTGTTGAACCCACAACATTGAATATGAAGTATTGTGTAACCACTCATCTATCACCGATCAAATCTACATTTATGGCTCATATTCTAGGAATTTTAATGTAGCTGGAAATGCATATGCATATTCACCATACCTTTCAGTGGTAGGTTATTCATCATCAATTCAAATACTCAGGCCACCCTTCTCTTCATACTTCAATCCCATGAAAAATCTGATGCTAACCTGCACAAACATCACCAAGCAAGGCACCACAATCAAGCCCATGAATGGAAGCTAAAATTTCCTAATGGACACTTATATAAGTGTGCCAAACAATCACGAATCTGACAAAGCAAATAAATTATAATAAAGCTAAGAATGGGCCAGGACCCAAGATTTATATGCAATCAAAAAACATACTTATAATGCACCAAAAAGTAGACATACAATGATTCAGTAGCAGAAAAACCACACTAACACGTAATCCTCCTCCTACAATAGGATCATAGCCTCCGTTGCAGCACTCTACAAAAAAACAACAGAGAGAAGACATAACTAATATTTGAGAACACTATTTGAGAAAAATTCAGGGTACTTGACATAATACAAATGTAATACACAGCAAGATCACCTTTCAAATTTTAAGTTGTTCTTCAATTTTTGCTTCAAACACACATGCCACCGTTAGGGATGGTCTAACAACAGACCCCATGCTTCCAATAAAGTACAGGTAGACCACATAAATTACACCAAACCCTAATCCTCATCAATTTCAGAAGCCGATTGAATGATACTACATACCTATCACAAATTCAGTCACAAAGATTACCACCATCCATCACCAGCACCTCACTGATCGAATTTACAACACCTACAAACCCTAAGTAAGACATGGGTTTAGGTTGAATTCGAAATTGCAGTTAGGGTTTGAGAAGTAATTGGAGATGTAATTGATGAACAGAATGAGTCTGATAACTGATATCTTATTGCCTGTGTGAGTCCTGTAACATCTAATCTACACATAGAATCTCTTGTTGAGTAAAAGAGAAAGCCTATTGTTTTAGGGTTCTACTTTGGCTGCGCGAAAGAGAGTTTTTTTTTTTTTTATTCTTTTTTTTTCCTCCGGTTCTTTCCCCCTTTTTTTCCTCCGGTTTTTCACTTGTTTTTTTTTTTTTTTTTTTTGGGTCCGAAAGAGTTTTTTAGTGTTACATTCATTAGATTTGAGGAAAAGTGGAATAGAGAATTTTGAAGGGGGCGGTGACGCTCACCCAAAGGTGGGTATTCTCACCGCGCGACGCATGGTCTCGCATGGCTTAGGAGTTTAAAGGAGTAGAAGCTAAAATTTCCTAATGGACACTTATATAAGTGTGCCAAACAATCACGAATCTGACAAAGCAAATAAATTATAATAAAGCTAAGAATGGGACAGGACCCAAGATTTATATGCAATCAAAAAACATACTTATAATGCACCAAAAAGTAGACATACAATGATTCAGTAGCAGAAAAACCACACTAACACGTAATCCTCCTCCTACAATAGGATCATAGCCTCCGTTGCAGCACTCTACAAAAAAACAACAGAGAGAAGACATAACTAATATTTGAGAACACTATTTGAGAAAAATTCAGGGTACTTGACATAATACAAATGTAATACACAGCAAGATCACCTTTCAAATTTTAAGTTGTTCTTCAATTTTTGCTTCAAACACACATGCCACCGTTAGGGATGGTCTAACAACAGACCCCATGCTTCCAATAAAGTACAGGTAGACCACATAAATTACACCAAACCCTAATCCTCATCAATTTCAGAAGCCGATTGAATGATACTACATACCTATCACAAATTCAGTCACAAAGATTACCACCATCCATCACCAGCACCTCACTGATCGAATTTACAACACCTACAAACCCTAAGTAAGACATGGGTTTAGGTTGAATTCGAAATTGCAGTTAGGGTTTGAGAAGTAATTGGAGATGTAATTGATGAACAGAATGAGTCTGATAACGATATCTTATTGCTGTGTGAGTCCTGTAACATCTAATCTACACATAGAATCTCTTGTTGAGTAAAATAACATCCAGTGGCTGGATGGATTGTAACCAACCTTTCAAGTTGGTGAACGAAAATCGCGCTTAGGATTTTGGTGTCATTGTGTGCATCTTTACAGATTACACTTGCATAAATTAGATATTTCTTTCTTAGATGTGACAACCACTATTTCTCAAAATATATTGAAAGGATAGAACAGAGAATAAGCTATGAGAAGTTTTATAGTGATCCAAAATTTTGCTAATGTGACTATTCTGCCTTGTCTCTTAAATTGGCTAATTCTGAAAGGAGAATAAGCTTTTGCGAATTATTTTACCGTAAGAAAGAATTTTTCTGATTGTATTACTTTACCCTAAGAAATTATAGCTAGGGTAAAGTAATATATTTCAAGATTATTTCAATGGTTATGTTGGTGTAACATGCTATTCATCAAATTGTGCTTATTCTGTGGGTGAGATTCATTGGCACTTCTTGGTGTACAAAATTATGGGATTGAAGTGGAATGACTAAGGAGATTCTTCACGAGTTCTCTGTTGAACTCCTGTGTCTACGGCTCGTCGTGCATGTGTCTACTACGTGAAGAAGATACACATGGATTAAGACACCAGAGAGCCAAATATCTCAGGGTTAATCCTCGCTGGGTTTGAATTTCTTATGCAATCATGGACTCAGGATGGCATGCTGGATCCTGCTTTAGGGGCTAAAGTATTGTTCGTTTCTTATGCTGATGACTCTGGGTTCGATCATGCAATTGATGTGTCTTCGAAATTTATTGCTGACGTGAAGTTTGTCCTAGAGAAGTGGTTGATTAGGAATTTCTTTTCCGAGGCTTAGGGTTGTGGCAAAAGGGGTGACAAGTGGAATTGTGTCATTGGTGTGGAAGAAACACTCAAGGCTTTGGAATCGGGAGCTGTTAAGACTCTAATGGTGTGCGAAAACCTGTATGTCAGCAGGCACATTGCGAAGAACAGTGTTATGGTGAGATGTCTATCCAGCATGTCTATGAAGCAGAAGAGAAAGACCAGTTCAATTTCTATCATCCCACCAGTAACGATGCATCTGAAGTTGAGAACAATCAGTTTTCCGTCAGGTGCCTTGCCACCAAGTATAATCCTGCTGTTGAATTTGTCACCAACAAAACCCAGGAGGGTCGCCAGACTTTTAAGGGGATTTGTGAAGAGGATAACAAAGGTTTCTAGGGTTGTCTTCTGAGTTGGTAGTAGGATATGGTGCTTTGGGGTGGTATCTTGTCATTACCTATTGCAGAAGACTTTGTCTGTCGATAATTTACTTTTGTGCCCATTTGAACTTGTTTTTTCAGTAAGCATTCTTGCTTCCGTAGCTCCTATGTCCAATTGTTTTAGTTGATTCCAAGTTACAATAATGCCCTTTTTTCGGCATCACTTATTTTGTATCTTAAAGCTCAGCTGCAGGGAGGTGAGACTAACTTGGAACGTCCCATGATTTTGTTTTTCTAGTTCAATTTTGGCAATGCTTATTGCTTGGCCATTTCCGGGTTTTTGTTTGTAAGAAAGAAACATTCCACTGAACACCTTTTATTTGCATCGCACCTTTGCTAGGACAGTTTGCTCCTCCCTAGGGATATCTCTAGTGACATCGCAACTAACTAAACAGACCTTCGAGGCTGTGGATAATTGATTGGTTCATTTGCAACCCTGACTTAAGGTTTCATGAAGCGAGTCTTCTAAGTTTCATTGTGGGGGACCTCTTAATCATTTTTAAACCGCCTGTAAATTGAATTCCATTATTAAGACCACGACCCTCTCTAGTAATTTTCTACACGAAGCATAAGTTGGTGTTTCTGAAGTACCATTAATTTTTCAAAATAATTGCGCAAAGTTAGTCATTCGCTTGAATTCAGTAATTTTCAGGTTTGTTTCTCTTGCAAAGAGGGCATGAGTGTATACTTTTTTACTACTCATTGTATGCTTCACCTTTGCTGCGTGATGATGACTTTCTGCTTGAATTGATTCAGGAGCCTTGTGCTGGAATCTCTCTGGCAGACGAAAATCTGAAGGTAGTTGGTCAGCTTATTTGTATGCGTAATTACAGCATTACCTTGCTTTAAATTATGTTTATTTCTGAAGCCATAACGAATTCAAGTATGAGTTGTTTATTGATGTAAATACTTTAACTTGACAGTCTGAGTAGTAACAGGTGACGGCTAGGCAGCTATTTTGGGCGCTTTTCTCATTAGGCGTCCTGGGCCTGGGCGCTTCCCTAGGCCCGATGAGTAAAACAGTAATCTCTGGCAATAAAATGTTCTTAATCTTCTCCTATTTGTTTGTTTAGTGCCAGTGGTTTTGCTAATAAAATGTTCCACTTGTTTTACTTGAACAAGCTATTTGCAATTTTGCATTATTCGTATCGAGTGTAAACCACTTTTTACTACACAAATGGCAATTTAAAGGATAGGAACGGTGGTGGGGTGAACGATTGTTTGAAAGATAGGAATGATGAATCATTTGGGTGGATGATAAGTCCCAGCTAAATTTCATAGGACCTAACAAATAATACAATTTGTAAGAGGCGGTTCTTGACTTGTATCTTTTTCTTGTAAAACCCGTTTTTTTCATTTTTTTTTTATTGTAAGAATTGTGTTCAAGTTTTCACATTTTAATTCAGACTTATCTCCATAATAACACATACAATTTTAAACAGGGGGGAGCCAGCCAATTGCAAGGGTGCACTTGCATCCCTGCTCAGCTGGCTCCAAAGCCTAGTTTAGGCTCAATTCAAAAAAAAAAAGAATATTTGCTATTAACAAGCCTAAGTTTGCTTAGTTGCACTACCTAACAAATTTTGCAACCCAAAAATAAACTTTTCCACTCCATTTCAAAAAATTTGGCTCGGCCCCTATTTTAATCTACATTAAAAAAAGTGATGGAGAATAAAAAACTTGTTTGCCACTCATTTTCTGGTGGAAATATATAGTGTTTAAATCTGTTTATTTCCCTGGTGAATCTGTGTTCAGCCAGAATTTTTTTTTTATCCAAACTTAATTGAAGTTTCGAGGTAAGGAATATATATAAACACTTGCAGTATAAATGATTGCGCCTTTTCGTGACTCGAAACCATCATCATCATTATGAACAAATTTTCCCCTGGTAAATCTGTAATTAGCCGGACACATTTTCAATCATTGTTGATGCTGATTCATTTGCCTAATTGTGTTTGTGGTCATAAGAAAATAATTCATACAGAAACTAGCCATGGTGTGGATTCTTTCTTCATTTGGTCCGGTCTACAGTTCAAGAATATATGCCTACTAGGAAGTCTAGGCTGATGCTACAAGCCAGAGTAAAACAAAGTTGATTCCACTCGGTGAAGATGAGAGTGCTGGGCATTTGACCGTGAACTCAGGGAGAACCAACTAACTCGTTCAGGACAATCAGAGAGTTCAGAGTGGATGGATCAAGTCAAACTCGTACGATAATTTACTCGCGTTTTCTGGTTTCTGATTTTTTTACTTTTCATCTGCTCTAGTTACTGTAGCCAGCAAGAAAAGCTACATAAAACAATCATACTACAAATAATAGGTACCGAAGTTCATAGCACTAATGAAGTCTTTTATGGCAACATAGCAAAAATAAAAAAAAGGATGGTAGGTAGGTGAAGCGCATATCTGTAAACAGATAATCAGTCTTAATCTTAGGGTGAAAGACAACCAGAAATTAGTATTGGAAAACGCTCAAGGACCCTGATAGTCTAATGATATCACCAGGAAATAACCAACTAGCGCAAAAAGGAATGACGATGCACTACCAATGATGAGGGTAAACACCCTGTACGAGTGGTATCCATGGCGAGATGGTAAAATAATGAGAGATATAAGGATTCCTAGACTGCTGCAAATGCAAGAAGCTTCAAATGCCCAGAAGACTGCCACCAACCCTTCCTGGAGAACTGCATCGTGCCTTCCAACTATCCAGAGTGCCCGAATGAAGTAGGAGGCACCAACGTCGCCCATTAATAACAAAAGTGAAAACAAATGCAACACATCAAGAATGCTGTCTGATTCATTTTTAACCATCGTGAAACCTGTCCCGAACAAAGACACCAAATTAGTACTATACAGTGCTCTAATACCCACCAATTTTATTTTTTTTACGATTCTACAGGTTACAAAGTTCTAAATGAAAATTCCATATCTGTCATAAAAACCAATCCAATCCAAGAACATATTTCACTTTGAAACACAACATACCAAATTACATAACCTAAGCAAGTAAGCGTCCCCTTCACATTTACTTGAACAAAACATGCATAAATCCTCAAAAATTGACTGCACAATAATGTAAAGCTTTCAAACTTCAGCCCAATAGACTGTTTCAAACAACTAAAGCTGGTAATGAACAACCTCACAAACAACAATTCCTAGTAATCCCTTACAGTTGGTTTTCCTAGATGTGCAAATGAACAGCGTCAACCATAGAACTCTAGCTTGCCAAACAGAAAACAAAAAGATCTAATAAGACAACCAAATCACATTCTTTTCACTCCAAAACTCAAAGAAATTCATCCAGACTAACAGCAACCTGACTTAACAAAGACAATACAGGAATGACTTAAAAAACACTAAACAATTCTTTTCATTTCAACCTCCCCCCCAAGAAAAAAAAAGATCCAAACCAACAAAATCATCAGAAACACAGCATCATCCATGAGCATACAAACACTAACAGGAGCAAAATCATACTCAGGTTTAAAGAAAAATCAATTCCACTACAAAAACCGAAAAATTAATCAGGCAGAGATACTCAACATACTCGGTATTCGACAATCAAACATACTTGGTATCTACATAACCAGACAACAACATCATGCTCAGTAGAATACAATATACAAATTAGTACAAACAAGCTACACACACTCAGATTTGAGGAAAGATTAACTTTCAAACAGCAAATTGCCATGTCAAATACAAAAATATACTCAAAATCACCTAATACATTCTTTACTCGGTGAGAAAATTTGGTGAAATAAACTAATCGAACCCAATGGACGGAATACAAGTGAAAATTAGGCAAATCAGTATTCACAGAGTCTAAGAACATATTCAGACCGAGAAACAAACAAAATGTAATAACTAAAGAGGTTCGTCGTCTCCATAAACCAATTAACTACAGATTTGTTTATTCCAAAGGCAGTCATTTTCATTTCAAACCCCAAACAAAATCTTCCAAACCAACAAAATCATCAGAAAACACAGCATCATCCATGAGCATATAAACAACAACAAGCAAAATCATGAAAAAATTAATCATGCAGAGATACTCAACATACTGGTATCTACATAATAACTAGATAACAAAATCATGCTCAGTAGAATACAATGTATAAATTAGTACAAACAAGCTACACATACTCAGATTTAAGGAAAAATCAACTTTCAAGCAACAAATTGCCATGTAAAATACACTCTGAAAACACCAAAATCATATTTTATTCAGTGTGAAAATTAAGGGAAATAAACTTATGGAACCCAATTAACAGAATAAAGTGAAAGTTAGGCAAAAACACACAAACATACTCGGCACATAATAAGATCACAAACACAAAATCGAAGCCTAAAACATGCAAAGATTCCAGTAAATAAGGAGAGTTATGGTTTCTTACACTGAAAAAATCAAGATTTCTGAACAATACAACACCTTCTTCCTTCAACCACAAATAGATCTGGAAATTCTTGAGGACGGAAGTGAAACTGAAACCCTAAATCCGTGAGTTTTTGACAGAGTGGAGAGAGACTGAGGGGATTTCACCAAATTTCTAACCAAACCCAAGTAAGAATCAATTTCTCTTCTCTCCGAATTATAAAAGAAGAGCGGGTAGTTGATGGATGAGTAATTGTTTTGTTTCCAAATGAAAACATAAAACAAAACATCCAACTTTTCTTCTCCTTTTTCCATTTTTGGTAAACCATTGTTAATGCCATCCCGCCCAGTGAAATGAATGTGTATTTATTCAAGTAGCTGGGAACAAAAAGAACAACAGAAGAAAAGAGAAAGGCAACAATTATAATTTCCTTTGTTTTTCATCCACCTGGCACGAGGTATGGGTCTGGCTCAAGGGGCTGTCCAAATATCACAGTTGAGTTTCTCCTTTCAAAACATCCTTTGGTCTCCAAAATCAAGCCGCGTTTCTCATTTCAAAACATCAAGCAGTTTAACAACAACAGCGCAGCACGGACTCAGAAAGGAGACTTCTAACCAAGCCAACAACTACAAAACAAAAAAAAAAAAAAAAAAAAAATTACTGTGTTTGATCTTACCATTTACCATCTACAGATCCCAATGCATAAACTTAACTATTACCATCCAACCGTCCAAGTACACTCTCTGACTAATAAATTCAGCTGTAATTTCCAACCCCAAGCTGTCACTCATCACCCATAACTAGTACCTATCTAAAACCATTCAATACCCAATGGCCATTACTGCACCGAGTGTAGCCCTCCGATAGGCAATAATGACATGAGAGTGAACCTAATGTCAAGTCTCGTCTTAGGTACCATGCGGCATCAGCCTTTATCTGGGATAGAGAACCATCAACTCTTGTACACATGCGTTCAAATTCCAAAGTCCACTCCACGTGATGGCATTAGCAAGGCCTATAACTATAAGCCTACAACCACCGTATATATAGCTGCTACATAGAGGGGATGCATTCAGCTCAGGGAGCCCTCTACGGCCAAACCATAGATTTGCACATTTCTCAATGTCTTATTAGATCATAGGGATATCTTATCTGTGAACAAACACTAGCTACCCCTTGTACAGAGTTATAATCCTTTTAGCTAACCCCTCGGAACCAAAATAAAGAGGAACCATCTCGATTTTTCATCCTCACTCGTGAATAAGTGAATTGGAGGCAAGCAGTATAAAACAACTAAACAACTTCTTAACTATTCATTTGGTAATCAAAGTTTTTCACCAAACTAGAGTAAGATTAGCTTCTTCTTTTCTTTCTTTCGTTCAAATGTTTCTACCTAAGTCAAGTTTTTGTTGTTTAGAATTTATGGCTTCTAGTTAAACCGGCCCTTAGACTAACTTAGGAACAAAAGAAGTAAAAATACTCGGAAGTCAGAAGCATATCACAAAAAAATTAGTGTTGTACATTTTTCGCTATAGTCTGTTTGGATACCAGAAGTATAAGTCAGATGGAAACACAATTTAATTCACAAAAAAAGTGCTTTTAGAAATCATTTCTACCCAAACTAACTTTTGACTTTTCAATTTGCATAAGTCAAAATGCAATTTCTAGAGTGAGATCAAAACAGACTTTCAACTTATAGGCCGTCTAAAAGTTGATCAAACAACAATAAAAAAAGACAAAGAAAATAACTATACCTAGGAAAGATGTCAACGATACGACACATTGGAATCTGAATTCAACAAGCAAGTTTACACTAAAGTCTCTTTATAACTCTATTTATAGTACTCATACTCATAATATAGACAGGAGCAGCTGTAATATAGAATCCGCAAGCCTTCAATCAAATTATTCATATGGAAAGCGGCACACTCCATACTCCCAACAAGTATGAGAGTTGCAGCAACCCTCTGTAACATCAAAACCAAATGATAACTCTGGAAAGAGGGTGAGGAATCACTAACTCATATATTTCTCAAATGCAACTTCGTAATTCAAGTATGGATGCATCTAAATATATATATTGACTATGTAATTGATAATTGTGACAAATTTCATGATTAGCTAAACAAATGATTTGATTTTCGAAACAAGGATTATGGTATAATAAAATGTCCAGAAATGTGTAATTATAATCATGTGGCATATATGCTAGGCTAGGTGTGAAGTAACTTTCCAACAAATTCAGCAAAACAATGTAAAAACAGCCGAAGCAAATTGTAGGATTTATTAATAGTTATTTATATGTCAACAAACCTGATTACAATATCATGCAGTCTCTATACTAAAACCCAATGTATGATGGAGCTCTAACAATTCCAAACAGGGAATCTGACAAGGGGCTAACTTATATGGGTCTAAGAATTCAAATTGCTTTATTTGAAGAAAAATTAACTTTCAAACAGCAAATTGCCATGTCAAATACAAAAATATACTCAAAATCACCAAATACATTCTTTACTCAGTGTGAAAATTAGGGGAAATAAACTAATCGAACCCAATTGACAGAATACAAGTGAAAATTAGGAAAATCAGTATTAACAGAGTCTAAGAACATATTCAAACCGACAAACAAACAAAATGGAAATACTAAAGAAGTTCCCATAAACTAATTAAATACAGATTTTGTACATACCAAAGACACTACGGGAAGTTATGCCACTTATACAAAACTGAGAAATTCTTTTCATTTCAAACAAAATCTTCCCAATCAACAAAATCATCAGAAACTCAGCATCATCCATGAGCATATAAACAACAACAAGAGAAAAATCAAACTCAGGTTTAAAGAAAAATCAATTCCAAAACAAAAACTGAAAAAGTAATCATGCAGAGATACTCAACATAATCGGTATTCGACAATCAAACATACTCGGTATCTACATAACCAGACAACAACATCATGCTCAGTAGAATACAACATACAAATTAGTACAAACAAGCTACACACACTCATATTTGAAGACAAATTAACTTTCAAACAACAAATTGCCATGTCAAATACAAAAACATGCTCAAAAATCACCAAAATCATACTTTATTCGGTGTGAAAATGAGGGGAAAAGCTGAAATTTGTTTGTTTGCCTTTTCCACTAATTTTCACACTAAATAAAGTATGATTGATAGAATAAAGTGAATTTTAGTCAAAAACACACACACTCACAGAGTAAATTCACAAGATCACAGACAGAAAATCGAAGACTATCACATGCAAAGATGCAAGTAAATCAAAAGAGTTAGGGTATCTTACACTACAAAAATCAAGATTTCTGAACAATACAACACCTTCTTCCTTCAACCACAAATAGATCTGGAAATTCTTGAGGACGGAAGCGAAATTGAAACCCTAAAGATGCAAGGAAATCAAAATAGTTAGGGTTTTAGCATCATCCATGAGCATATAAACACTAACAGGAGCAAAAGCATACTCAGGTTTAAAGAAAACTCAACTCCACTACAAAAACAGAAAAAAATAATCGTGCAGAGATACTCAACATACTGGTATCTACATAACTAGAAAATAAAATCATGCTCAGCAGAATACAATGCACAAATTAGTACAAACAAGCTACACATAATCATATTTAAAGAAAAATCAACTTTCAAGAAACAAATTCCCATGTAAAATACACTCTAAAATCACCAAAATCATACTTTATTCAGTGTGAAAATTAGGGGAAACAAACTAATTGAACCCAATTGACAGAATAAAGTTAAATTTTGGCAAAACACACAAACATACTCAGTACATTAACAAGATCACAAACAAACATGCAAGTAAATCAAAAGAGTTAGGGCTTCTTACACTGAAAAAATCGAAATCTATGAACAATAGAACACCTCCTTCACAAATAGATCTGAAAATTCTTGATGACGGCGGTGAAACTGAAACCCTAAATCCGTGAGTTTTTGACAGAGTGGAGAGAGACTGAGAGTGGATTTCACCAAATTTCTAACCAAACCGAAGTAAGAATCAATTTCTCTTCTCTCTGAATTATAAAAGAAAAGAGGGTAGTTGATGATGAGTAAGTGTTTTGTTTCCAAATGAAAACATAAAACAAAACATACAACTTTTCTTCTGCTGTTTCCATTTTTGGTATACCATTGTTAATGCCATCCCGCCCAGTGAAATGAATGTGGAAGGAATTTGTAGCTGGGAATAAAAAGAAAAGAGAAGAAAATATATAGAAAGAGATACAAACGGAGAAAGGAAACAATTATAATTTTCCTTTGTTTTTCATCCACCTGGCAGCCATGTGTGGGGATGGCTCAAGGGGAAGCTTCCCAAATATCAGAGTTCGATTTGAAAAAATGAAAACAGATTGCGACGGTGATGCCGAGAGGAATTGCCGATGATGTGATTTCCCTAGGGGTTCCTAATAATGCAGGCTTCTCTTAAATATAACCCACACATTTATTAACCATAACCGAAAAAGTATAAGTTAAAATGAAAATTCAAACAGTCTAAAGGCAAGTTTGGTACTGTTGTAGCTTTTGTAAAAGTGTTTTTTCTGTTATGCTATGATGTGCGTTGTTGTGCCGTGCTGCTGAAAAAAACAGTTAGATGTTTGGTAAACTCTAATCTTAAAAGTGCTGTGAGTTTAAAAACCAATAAAATTCTGTTTGGTAAATTATCATGTAAAGTGATGTTGATACAACTAATGACGAAAATAGACATGTTTAACAATATGTTATTATTATTATTATTATCATAGTATTTTTAGTATTAATATTATTATATTATGGCCACTACGAACTTTTTGTACAAAAATCATTAATAAACATTTTGTATAACATTAATTCAAGTAATATTGCTTTAAAATAAAATAATCCACGTAATATTCGCTAGTTTCGTTGCTAGCAAAAAAAAAAAAAATCATTATGTTCATGTTGCGTACTATGTTTTCTATTTACGCAGGTTTGGAATATCCATCACTTGTATATCCTAACATGTATCACTTGTATTTCCTCGCGCGTACCATATAATAGAAATCTAGGGACAAATCTTGTCATATTAACAAAATAATAAGGTTAAAAAAGAAAATTTGTTATTTCAGTTTTTTTGTGGGTCCACGGCTTCTGTTTTTCAGCTTTTAAAAGCTACTCACCAGTAGCTTTTAAAAGCAGGCCTAAAATGGAAGTGTTTTTGGTAAAAAGGGGTTTGATTTTTTTTTCCTGGAAAATTTAGGGGCCAACCAAACGGATTTAGGGGCCAACACTAAAAGACAAAAAGGTCACCCAAACGTAAAAAGGGGTCATCCCTTAACGGGATTAAGCCGTATTGGCGAAATTACCCTTATACATTCGGAAGTTAAGGGCCAAAATTATCTACCGAATGTAGTGGTTCAATCCTCGACGTGCCAAGGCTCGATGATGGTTCCATGGTGGTCAGTGCATATGGTTTGGAGTTTTTGGCCACTTTACATTCGGAGGTTATATCCTTAACTTATCTTCCGAATGTAAAAATTCAAAAAAATACAAATTATGAGTTTTTACGAAAATCAGCATTTTGGGCCACTTTACATTTGGGATTAAGAGTTTTTACTTATCTTCCGATTGGCCCAAAATTCTGAATTTCGAAAAACACTAATCTTTGGAGATTTTGTAATTGTTACATTCGGAAGATAAGTAAAAGCTTTTACTTCTGAATGTGTGTTGGCTGGCCCTTGGAACCGCCTAGAGCCATGGCGTGGTTGGTTTTGAGCCTGTCATATTCGGAGGATATGTCATTTGCATAAACCTCCGAATATAAGATGGCCCAAAAATCCAAATTTGGGAAAAATGAAGATTTTTCTCGTTTTGAACGTGCAATAATCGGACGATATTTCATAAATCTATACCTCCGAATGTGTGTTGGCTAACCCTCTACAATGACCCTTGGAACCGCCTAGAGCCATGTCGTGGTTGGTTTTGAACCTATCATATTCGGAGGATAAGTCATTTGCATAAACCTCCAAATATACGATGGCCCCAAAATTAGAATTTGGGAAAAATGAAGATTTTTCTGGTTTTGAACGTGCAATAATCGGACGATGTTTCATAATCCTAAAATTTTCGAACTTTGGTACTACCATAATCGGTAGATAAAAATCTATATTATCTACCGATTATGGAAGATGTTCTTGGATTTAAACTAGCAGAAACATAATCGGTTGAAAACTATCTACTTTATCTACCGATTATGGATGATGTTCTTAAGAAACGATGATGTTTTGAACGTGCTCGAAAATTCGGTTACTCTGCCGGAAGTGGACTGATTAGAACAAAAAAAAATAGGTTTTGAAGATCATTTTCGAAAGATAATTTTGGCCCTTAACTTCCGAATGTGTAAGGGTAGTTTCGCCAATACGGCTTAATCGGTTAAGGGATGACCCATTTTTACGTTCGGGTGACCTTTTTTGTCTTTTAGTCTGGCCTCTAAATCCTTTTTCATGGCCCCTAAATTTGCCAGTTTTTTTTTACCAAACATAATTATTGATAAAAGTTTGTTACAAAGTGTTTTTGATGAAAAAAAATCAATCTCAAACGGGGCTTAAATTTTTCAAAAAATTAAACTTAAATTCTTCTTTTTACTCAAAATCAAAATAAACCCAACTTCTCTAATCATACTTCATCATATTTTAAATTAGTAATAACTGTTCTTTTATAATTCTCATATAAGATTAAAAACCCTAATTCTTACTTTTCCCAAAAACAAAATAAATCCTAATTTTTAATTCTCTCTAAAATGATATTCTTTTTTCTTAATCATGATAATATTAAAATTAATATGAATGCATATTTTAATTGTTCCATTCAAAATTTTCCACAACAACCCAGTACAAGAGGAATTAATTTATGGTTTGATTCTTTTCCTATGACCATTTTCCTAAAACTCCAACACAATCTATAAAAGAAATTCTCTAAGATGATTATTTTCGGAAAATAGGTCATTTGTCCACATATTTTTAAAACATGGTTATAATTGAAGAGTAAAAATTAGTATGGGTGAGCTGGATACCAAAAAAATAGCAAGGATAAAACTGGATTCATCCTGACTTATACTTAAAAAATAGCAAGGATGAAACTGGATGCATCCTGATGTAAATTAAAAATAAGAAAAAATATTTGAAATGAGTAAGATGAAAATTTTTACATCCTGGCTATTTTTATATTTTTGTCCATTTAAACAGTATCAAAATCTAGATGTCCTATTCACCCAGAAATTGTTGATTTTGGTCTTTTTAACCTATTTTGTGAAATTTTTTCTCAATCATGATCGCACCAAATTTGATCGAGAATATTGATTATTTTTCAAAAACAATAATCATGTCAAATATCTTACATAAACTTAATTATGAAAAATTAGATAATTAACTTTATTTTGTTGATTTAGGTTTTTAATGATAATCTTAATATTTTGGGCTATGTATAATAATTATGTACTATAATTTTGTGGGCTACGTGTTATGATTTTAAAGGTATGTTGAGTTAGATAAATCACTTATTTTGGATGGGTTATGGTTAATGAAACCATGGGCTATATTTAAGAGAAGCTAAAATGTATCCTGCTCCTGCAAACCCAGGTTTTCCTGAGACTCCTCGTGCCGCTCCATCAGTATTTAGTTTTAGCCATGGTGCCTACCACCTGATCATGTTGAGAATACAATATGCTTGTTGTTGAGTACTACCTGATCCAAAAACATGTTGATTCCTTGATAGCCAAATGCCCCATAGGGTGAAGCAGAGAAGTGAAATGTTCTTTTGTTGAGTAGTGGTGTCCATCGCAAAAATACCCTGCACTGGTTGCTGTTGTAACAAAGGAATTAAACCAGTTAGAGGAGGGTATAAATGTGCCACCTGATTCCAAATTTGTTGAACTGATTCTGGTAGAACAAGAAATCTAGGACAAATGGAAGATGTGGATATATTTTTATTCGACCAGAGACGGAGCTAGGAATTCATGTTGGGGGGACAACTTTTTTTTTTTTTTTTTGATAAATACATATCTAAACATATATCATAAAGAGTAAATGTGGCATGATAAAAAGAGAAATCTCAAAGTACTAGTGTTTTCAACTATGGTCGGTGAGGATGCTTGTTGACTAATTCCTACCGTACTGCCTTTAGCTTTTTTTGAAGGTGGTGATACATCCGTGGGTGGAATTCTTTTGAAGTATTTCTCCATGTTGCTAGTGATTTCAGGTATCTCCTGTACTGAATATAAACATTGCTTCATGACCAAAAGTAGCTAGAAGTAATTAAAAACAACTAAGGCGTTCCATATTGTGGGATCTGTGGGATTACTTCGAGGTGTTCCATATTTCATGGCCTTTACCTGAAACAATTCTGTGGTTCTTCCAGGCCTGGGATAAAAATGTTTGTTTTAACAGGAAGAGGTAAGAGGGTATGTGACATTTTGAGATGCGGTGGCTTGGAACGTTTGGTTGGGACGGAGCAGTAAGGTTTTTGGTAGCAGGCCAAAGAGTTCTGATGATCTAAGTTTTGGATTAAGCAAAGCATAGTGTTATTGAGTAGTGAAACAAATACTTTTAGGTTCCTAACCTCTAATCAATTCCTCCATGAATTCCGCACCTGTAGAACCAGTTTATGTACTTTGGGCTTTGTCCCCTCTTTTTTTCTTAATATAAACTTTCATCTTTCAAAAAAGAAAAAATAAATAAAAACAACTAATGATCAAAAGGACTCGTGAAGCTTTCAGTGAAACAAAATTGTTAGTGTGAGAGATTAAGCTTTAAAGGGAGTTATCTTTTCGTAATTACGGCGTTCAGGTCATAAAAAAAAAATGTTTGTGCAAGACACTTTATATACTTGAGTAGCTACAAACCACTCTCTGTAAACGGTTTAAAAAGCAAGGCGCATGGACTTTATATAGTTAACCAAAAGATTGCAGACATGAGACATACATTTCAAGTTTTAAGAAGAACTCTTGTTTGTTTATTTACTACTAGATCTGTATAAAGTATCGGGTAGATACCACAACAAATCTTTTGGCCATTTGGCCCATTTCCAATTTCGGCCTCATAGAATCGTCCCCCCTTGCAACAGAATTCCCCATTTAGTAAACCTATATAGGCATTATCCTAAAACTCAGTGGGGACTGCTGTCCCCACTAGACCCTTACTAGCTCCGTGCATGTATTCAACAACAAATAGTTGCAAGACCTCCTACAACAACTTTCCCAGGAGAACTTCAGTCAAAACCTTATAGCATGTTCGCATACCACTTTTAAAGTTGCTATTTGCCTTCCGAAAGTAAAAAAATGCTCAATTTCAAGAGTCAAGACCCGTCTATAAAATAAGCCATAAAATGCAATGTTGTGTGAAATAACGGGGTCAATCACGTCCTGGGTAGAGTTTCCTGATAAAACTACCAGCGCTTTTACATTCATTGCACCCAAGTCCTAAGAATTGCTCACTCTTGTCTCCAAAATAAAGCCGCATTTCTCATTTCAAAACAACCACCAAAAAGGAGACTTCTAGCAAGCCAACAACTACCAAAAATATTTACTATCAACTTAACCATTACCATCCCACCGCCCAAGTACACACTCTGACTAATAAATTCCGCAGTAATTTCCCAACCACGAGCTGTCAAACATCACCCTATTTTAAAGAGCTTTTAAAATCCATGAATACCCAATGACCAATACTGGACCGAGTCTAGCCCTCAATAGCTAGGCAATAATGACATTAGAGTAAACCTCGTCTTAGGTACCATGCGGCATCAGCCTTTATCTAGGATAGAGAACAATGAACTCTTGTACATATGCGTTCAAATTTTAAATTTGTTTCGGTTAATCAATTCTTTTACCAAAATTTTACTAACCGTTTGATATTTTCGGAGTAGTAATTTATTGTTGTTAGTCTTAAATACGCTTCAACGTTTCTTCCTTTGTAAAATACTACTCCCTCCGTCACTTTTATATAGGCGGAATTTTGAATTTTACTTGTCCCATTAGATAGGCGGATTACTATTTCCAAGATGAATATTTCCACGAATGCCCTTATTAATGGTGTATAGATAATTGTGTTACTAATAGGACAAGAGGTAAAACATGAAAAAACATAAATATTATGAATCCAATGCACTTTTCTTAATCTAAGAAAAATGTCTCTCTCCGCCTATATATGTGGGCCGGAAGGAGTACTATATTCTTGATAAATCTCGACGCTTGGAAACATTAACTCACCCTTGAATAGTTTGGTAGCAGGTTAATTCTTAGTTTTGTTTTTTCTCAAGTGTACATTATTGGCATTACCAAGGCCTACATAGTATTGTTTAAGTTGTGTGGCCACTCGCATTGGAACTGCAGTGTTTCGAAAGCTGAGTTTCAAAAACATGCTCTACCCTCTCTCCTCCCCTCTCTCTCTTCCAGCCCAATATGAGTATTTCGCCGGCAGTGTTTCTCCCGGTTTTTGTGTGTCTTTTCTCCTAGCGGCTAGTTCTAACGGCTACTTTTCGCCGGCGTTTCTAACCGGAGCTCCATGTTCGTTCTTATTTCTTGTTTGGGGTGATGAATTAAGCGATTGCAAAGGAATCAGATGAATCAAATCACTCACTCTGCTACTAACTCTCTGACGAATCAAATCACTAACTTTTCAACCAACTCCGTCATCACTAATATGGAACGCAATTCTGAAATCACATTTGTGGCTCACAGCAAAGGAATCAGATATATTAGGAAACTCAGAAACCTCAGAAATCATACAAATTTCACACGAATCACAAAAATTGTCAGGTTGACTAATCACAAAGATTAAGCCTCTATTTATATAGATAGAAGACTTGGTGTCCAAGATATGTAAACCCTAAACTTAGACACGAAGGGTATCTTAGTAAATAAACTTGGTTTATAACACTCCCCCTGATGACCATTGTGGTTAAGTCATTACAAACATATCAGAAAAACTCAAAAGAGAAAAACCTGAAATTGCACAAGCATGTAAGACTTGAAACAGTGGTGGACACGCATATGTTTCCTCGTTAAAACCTTGACAAGGAAAAACCTAGTGGGACAAAATCTTGACTAAGGAAAAAGAGTACAAAACGATAAAGTCCGGTGAATGCACCTTGATTTGATGATGACGCTCCCCCTGATAAATACTTCAGTCAAATTCTTGGCCTGCAAATCTTTTTTAGAGACTTCCCAATTTCGGTGAACGAATATCTTGAATGTAGAAGATAATTGTTCGGATGAAGTCTTCTTTTGTGTTAGTCTTCTAATAGTGTGTACTCGAATCTTCAAGCTTCTCCAAATGCACTGAGAACTTGTGTCTTGGTTTGCTATCTTCAGAGATGATTTGCATATGTAGTTGATGTAGTTTCTTTAACAAGGTGCCAATATGTAGTTAGAGTACCAAAGGTGAACAAATTTGTGATCATACCTTATATGGATCAGAATAATATCCAAATTCATAGGAGACTGTTATGTTGATGTGGTATAACAAAATGATCTAGTTAATGGTGGGAATCCACCAAATAACTGAAATCGATACAACTCCCCCTTGGATGACCACCATGTTGAATTAAATTTCCTCACCAAAATCTCGCCAGTAAAACCCAATGGGAAAAAACTTGGACAAAGGAAAAAGAGCACAAATATCAACATTTTGAAATAAAATAAATATCATGTTGCCTCGTTGAAACCTTGTCAGGAAAACCACATGGGACAAAACTTGAAATGAAGAAAAAAGAGTACAACTTTTGAAGAGTTATGGATGCTAACTCAACTATATGAGTATTACAGAAAATGAGCATCAAAATCACAACTCTAGTCTATCTCAACGACGAGTTTAAGCTAGCATAATTCTAACTGCAGATTTAAGCAAGGAAAGAAATTAAAATTTATGTTGCTGAAGCGTGGATTTTTGTGTGTTTTAAGGACTCCTCAAGAGACCCATAAAGTTGATAGCATCAACTAATTAATCTGGATTCTTGGTTTTATACCAAATTCTAAAAACACATAGAGGATTGTTCGACCTGACATAATCAAATCAGGTGGCTGCCTAAATATGTTCCCAACCACATTTCTTGTGTAAATGCAATGAGAGTCCTTCAAGGACTACCACGCCAAAAGCATCATACATGGAGAACAAAAATTTATTGAATCAATCCTTGGGTCTAAGAAAAAATAGAACCCTCAAATCGTTTTTACAACGAACAAATTTCTCAGACAACACATTATGACTACACCAACCAGTAAGTAATAGGTTTGGCAATTTTAAGGTGTTAAGTGTTGGATCCAAATTTGTGTTAACCAAGAAATAATAATCCAATCTAATTTGGATTGTATGGCAACCAATCACATATGTCGATATTTCTTTGCAAAGGGGTTCGAAACCACCATATTTTTTTATTTCTGTAGCTACTGTAACCGAATATTCGATAATCATATTAGCTTATCACAATTCTCAAATATATGCATATCTTGAAAAAAATCACAGAAATACAGGTACAAGCACCCGCAGGCGTTATAATATCCTCATCTTCAAGTGAGGAGATATTATATTTGAGAAAGTGAATTTGGCACACTCAATTGGAGCACTACCAGTATCCTCGTATAGAGTGTTACTTGTTTGCTGGATGTGATTGTATTTTCCTCTTGAAGAGGCAAAAGCTTATATATAAGCAAAATGAGACATTCACGCCAATCATATAATCACAACCCTTATCAAATTGATTATGATGGGAGAGAATTTGATATAACTTTTAAGTTAATGAATACCCACTTCTGGCAGTGTATAGTCTCCCCCTGATTATGGCGGAAATACTTTCATCTCATGTACGAAAACAAGTTTCGTTGGGTATTGTCCGATTAAATCGAAGACATATACTTATAATAATTTCTGGATTTTAACAACACCAGTTGGACTGTAGTTAATGACTTCGAGTCATAAAAAATGTCCTAATAAAATTGCAGTCTGCTTGACATACAAATTTAACATCAACCATAGGTTTTAAAATATGTAAATAAATCTCCAAATAATTTCATGACCTTTATGGCCAATTAGAGATTATGGACACTTTATTTCTCAAAAAATTAAATTAAATTATATTCAAGATCAATTTAGTCACTACAAGGACTAATAATATAGGCTAACAAGCCGGGTGCCCACCCATTGATCTTTAGTGTCCAATTCCAACTACAAGTAGAACAAATATGTTTTTTTTATTTTTTTCGATTCTAGTAACTATTATTGCTCTCTGCGCTGATTAAATTTCTTTCTATGTGGTGCTCATGAACACATATTTTTATTTTGGCCATTGTTTATTAAGTTGTTGCTCACCATCAACTTAATTTTAACCCTGATATTTACCTTGTGTACGCAATACTGTAATTTTGGTTAGAGTGTTTTCGCAACAGAATGAGTTGGTATGTAAGATGGAGAATCGGAAAATTGTGATTAGAGATGGTATGGATCAAATTAGTAAGTTGCCAGATGATGTGTTAGTCAGAAATCTGTCTGTTGTCCCTATTGAACAAGTTGTTACTACTAGTTTATTGTCTAAGAAATGGAAGATCTTATGGACTTTACTTCCTGAGCTAGACTTTGATTACGTTAGCTTTTGCAAAAGCTTCAATATTGTGTTCGAGGATCATAAAAAGGAGCGTTTTCGTGGCTTTCTTGAGTTTGTCGATTATGTATTTGTTCACCATCAAGTCCAACATTTACAAAGGCTTCGATTTGCATTTGACATTGCTCAACGCAAAAACTATGCTTCGGACAAGATCTATGCCTCTGAAGTTCGTAGGCTGGTCAAATTAGCGATGAGATGTAATTGTTTGATACTTGAATTACAATTTTCGAATCCTTCAACAATGTCATACCCCACATACCATGGAATGTACACTTTGCCTCCATGTATATCCTTCCCACACCGATCAGAAACTCATCTCAAATTAACAAACTGTAAGCTTATAGCTTCTTTGTACAAGATTTTTCTCTCCGTGAAGATTTTAAAGCTCACAGTTGTCGAGCTACGGAAGGATTCAGTGAACGATTTAGTCTCTAAATGTTCATGTCTGGAAGAATTACACCTAATTCGTTGTAAATTTCCTTCTTACGCTTTCGAGTTAAATTCTCCGGAATCAAATCTCAAATGCTTAGTTTTGCAAATTCCCAATGATGAAGTCTTTAGTCATGTCTCTCTCAACGTTCCAAGTCTTTTGCAATTCAAGTATGAAGGAGCATCATGTTACCCCTCTATCAACAATGCAGAAAATGTAACTGAAGCAGAAATCAAAATGGTTCTTAATAAATCTAATGAGCACAAGTTTTTGTGCAAGCTACTAAAGAATCTCAGTAATGTGAAAGTTCTAATGCTATGTTTCCGCTATATCGAGGTATGAACGTGATGTCACTGATTTTTATTTTTTATTTCTTGATTTCATTAGAATCATTCTCATTTCTCAAAAGGTGATAATTTTAAGCATGGTATTCTACTTATTATTGTATCCTTGGTTGTGAGTCTTGTGACTCCAAAGGTACTCGACACAAATGGTGGGAGAAGTTTGCTAACTCCGCTTTGCAATTTAAAGCATCTAGCTATAAAATCTTGGCGGTTTGAAAGAGAGCTTCTGAATCTCATGTGCTTGTTAAGAAATTCTCCTTATCTGGAAACCCTTTCCATAGATCTTCATTGCGGAAATGTGAGTATTGCATTCCCACATTTGAATGTCCAAATATCACGCTTTTGTCACTGATAGAATTTTATTTGATTTTGCAGGAGGGTTTAGAGGATATGCTTTTCTCAGTATATAAGGATACGAGTGAATTAACAATTTTGGAGCCACTTTTACTTCCTTCTGATTGTGTATTGCATCTTACGAAAATAGAGATTAAGAACTTTCAAGGATTAAAAGTTGAAATGGAGTTTGTTAAGATTATGCTCCAGAGTTCATTATGCTTGAAGGAAATGGTTATTTGCATCAGCTCAAGATATGAGCATCTTAAGAAGAGAATGGAATTGTTAGATAAAGTTTTGCAGAAGAAAAAGAATGTGGCAGTTGAAAATATATTGGCGTGCACATTTTCTTCTCCGGATGCTCAAATAATAATCAAGTGGGGACGTTTTTACGGGTGACCATATGCACTAGAGCTATCCATCTGATTATCTAAAGTATGTTAAAATACTAGGAAAGAAGGCATTCCATTTTGTGATCCATGTTTAAAGGTATGATGAGAATATCCATTTTGCTGTAAAAAATGTTCATTCTCAAGATGTTTTTTTGTCTTTTTGGTATGATGTAAGATTGCCTTCTAAACTGTTCGGCTGGTGTAATATGACGATCAATCGGTTTATATATATCTTAAGACTTTTATTGAGATGGAGAATAGCTTCGATCAGAGATTTTACGTTGGGACATACATACGAGCTCATTCCGCATTTCATGATATTTTTCAGTTTAGGATCCCATTCAATGCGAAATGGAAATCACACTGAACAATGGGAGAACGAGACCCTTGGCATTTGTAAGGCTGTGTTCTGCTTGTATTCCTACAACATTTAGAGCTAGAAAACCAAATAAGATTAGCATCATCCAAATCCTAAAGTATAAAACTAGCATCTGAAAAAAAAAATATATATTAGGAAAAAGTGATTCTAATTGCATACCAAAGTTCCTCCACCACAACTGCACAAGCTGCCAGATTTCGCCCAGTCCGGCAACTCTTATAAGCTTTTTGAAGCTTTACCCCAGCAGCATCAAGTTCACTGACAGGTCTTAGGGAAAAAATATATTGTTGGCTCTACAATGGGAATAAGCAAGTTTTGCTCTTTGCTCTTCGAAGTAGCCGAATATTATAAATTTTAAAATTTGCATTATCAAGAACCAGGACTTCATATGGAAAGTTTAGTTTTGAGATTCAAATTATCAGTGTCAATGTGTTTGTAGGCAGCTCAACGACTCTTCATTGATCACGGTATGGAATTCACCAGACTTCAAAACACAGTTCAGGAAGATTTTAATTTTTGAAAACATTTTTTTTGTAGGGTTCGATGAAGAGAAATATACCTTACGCTATTGTAAATGCTAAACCGTTGCAAATAATTATCTGTCTAGTTCCACAATCACTACTGTAAGAGCAGAATAAAGCAAAGTTCTCTACAAGTGCTGCAACCTTTTCATGAAATATTCTAAATTTATACAATATGTGGACAAGGAACAAGTTTTGATGCTGCATTGTGGCTTTTGTACGCAATTACCATACATATCAGACATGAAGTAAATCTGCAGTATTTCTAGAATGATCATGGATTTTATGGGGAAGACACAGTTAGAATTAGGACAAAGAAGTCGTCAATAGATATTAACAAGATCCGAGACGCCCATCGAACAATGTGTTACGGTTAGGTGGAAAATGCAACAGTGGGTTTGTTATCTGGTTGTCAGATCGTTGGCACGTTAGATTAGTGCATACAGCAGTATAAAGTTGTTGGACTAGGGAAGAGGAGACTACGTACAACTAAATCCCAATCTATAATTTTCTATGTCCTAATTACATTTTGCTTTTTGACTTGAAAACTTTTTCAATTGCTCAAAACATGTCAGTGAATGGTAGTGCAAGTTGTTATGGAGTACTCATTAACACTATGAGTTCAGTATTTTTCACAATCGTTATTCCAATATGCCAGATACCATCATTTCCATTCGCGGAAAATGATAATTTGCTAGATAATATCAAATAAGCTTGTATTTTTTTGAAGAAATAGCAAATGCAACTGAGATAGTGATGCTAATTTGCTAGATAATATCAAATAAGCTAGTAAAACAATTGGAAATTTCATTAAACTGCACAAGTAGGCATGAAGTGTGAAAGGTACCGATGGAAAATTGAAAAGATTATAGCTAGTAAGTTTATTTAAAAAAGGTGAGCGATTCGGTATGTGTTATTGGTTATGTTTTGTGCCAGACTGACCCAGACAGATTGGTAAATTATCTTCACACTCGTCAAATACTCAAATATTAGCAGTTGATTTTGGTCTATTCGCAATGCCAGAGATGTGAGCATTTGGGGCGAGACCACTGGATCTACATTGCACCAATTCTCTCACTCGATAGAGCAAAACACTGCTAATATTTTTGTTATTACAAGTATATGCAACTAAAAACATCTTTTAAGCGACCATATTGTACAAGAAATACCTGTTCAGGGAGCCGCAGACGGGATCGTATGGAATTGTTTTTCAAGTCATTTCAAAAATTGCTGGATGATGGGGCAGGCGGGCCAATCTGTTGCTACCTTTCCTTGGAAACGAATGTGGCAGGTGTAGTACATAGCCCACGAGTTTGGACCATTAATTAGTTAAACGATGCTCATCCACAAGGGACTGATCAGAAGCAAACAATCAAGCTGATGGTTCTCTATTGCCGAATGCATTGATGCTGAAGGTAATTTGGAGCTCCAGATCAAGAATGTAAAAAGTACCAGCAGGAGAGTGGACTGGAGTATATAGCAATGATGAGACTTCACTCAGCCACCTGCTCTAGCTACGGAGGAAGATTCAGTCACTTGGTTTGGCAGCTCTGGAGATAAATTTCAAAACAAGAAATGTTATGATATTTATAATCAACCATCTGACACAATATATGACTTCTCACAACACCTATGGAAAAAGAACATCCCTCCGAAGGTAACTATTCTTTTATGGTCTGCCATTCACAATGCTTTACCATCATTACTCAATCTTCGACACAGAAACATTCAAGTACAGGTTACAATTTGTAAGCTCTGTGGACAAGCTGAAGAAGAGGCAGATCACTTATTTTACCACTGCGACTTTAAAATTTCTTGGTGTATATATGAATGCAACTCTTCTCCAGAATTTTCACGCATGGCAAACATGCGTTCTTCATAATCTCCTTGAATCGAAAAGAAAACCTTAGATTTGATTTATGTTTTTTTTATTATTAATTCATTTGTTAGTTTTTCCCCGCTAAATTTTAACGAAACTCTGTTATATTTGTTTGCAGGCACTGCATGCAAATACACTCTCTGCACTTAATTTGTGCAAACAATGGTTTCTCCGTACATTTAGTTTTTCGCTCTGTGATTAACGTACATTGTACATGAAGATCTCATCAATAGTATATCAGCAAGGGTGAATGACCATCTGGGATACTGATTCCGAGCTTTTTCTTCAAAATAATTTTGGATCTTTTTGTTACTATGGTGTGGCTAATTGCAACATATATCGGAAGAGGCATGCATGTGTGCAAGAGAGAACGAAAGAAAAATCAGATCGCAATAGAAAAAGATCAATTAATTCAATCAAATGAAAATGCTATGGTAACCTAGAGATAGCGTTTTATGAGTTCCTCCAAACAGACTGCCTAAAAGAGAAACAGAAATTGTCCTTGGGGGTACTTTTTTCAACATGCTTTATTTCTGTCTTCTGTTAAATATTCTATTCTCTGAGATTCCAGACACATGTAGTTTTTGCCTTCTGAAAAGCATGATCATTGTTCGTTTCAAGGCTTATAAATAGTTGCCATTTTGAGTTTAACCAATGCATATCAAGATTAACAATGAAAAGTGTTACAAAGTTGTATATGAGAGTTGTAGGGAAGTGAACCAGTTCTAGTGACACTCTAATGTGGTTCAGTTTCCTCCAACATCTCACTTGCAACTTCCACTTACGAGCAAAAACAAGGATGCAAATGTTGGAAGTAAGAATTGGATAAAACTAAATTGATAGCGATTATTACCCTTACCAGTGTTCAGTTTAGTTTTCTTCGATGTCTTACATCCAACATATACTTTAATAACAAACTCTTTATGAAAGACAAAACAAAAAAGTAGTCATGAGTCGTAAGTGAGAGTTGAAGGAAACTGAACCAATTGCGCACTGCTATAATTGGGGTGTATTTGGGTTCAATTTCCTCCAACATCTCATCTCCGGCTTACACGATAAAAAGAACATATGTAGTTCTGCAACTGAGAAATATTAAACGCGTTGAAGTAGAAAGCGAGAGTTGAAGGAAATTGAACAAGTTGCACACTGCTATATATAATGTGCTGCAGTAGGGTTCAATTTCCTCCGACATCTCATTTCCGGCTTTCACGTCATAGTGAAGATAATGTCTGCTGTATGTATATGAGAAGATATCAATTGGTGTCATATAGGCGGGTTTGAAGGATATTAGACCAATTGCTCACTTCATATGAAGTCTATAGTCTCGCATATTTGATGCCTCTCGTATAACAAATGATTATTTACCTGTTGTAGGTTGATGATTTCCCCCAACAATTCCAAAGTCTGGTGGAGTTCTAACAAACTTTTACTCATTCGTTGAAGGACAGCAACCAAATCCAGTTAAGAATTCTTTTCCTTCAGATTTTCAAAGGAGAATATATTCTCTGGTTGTGGGTTTATCACTACATATGGATTGAAGCAAATTAAACCATTGCATGAATGATCAAGAATCGAATAAATTTCGAATGGGGGGCTTAAATTGATTCTTATTGTTCTACTAAAACGGTTTAAATTCTCATCATATTCAGAATGAGAAAATTCTTTTTCAACTACTGTTGTCTAACGCTGTAGTTGCGATATGTAGAAGAGGTCATGGTGATTATGGCGTTTACAATTAGGCTTTATAGTTAAGATGTGGTTGACGAGAAATCGAATCAATAATCAAGAAAAGTAAAAAGGCTTATTAATTTGAAAACACATACTAATAATCAAGTTCTATGACTCTGTACTTTGAAGATCCGGAGGCTCAAGGTCATAAAATTGGTCCAGATGATCCACATATTACAGCCTGTCACATGCCCATTGCAGCACGGTAATACAGCCTCAGTAGCTAAGGTTGATAAAATGATTGGTAGGTTAATAGACGGGTTAGAAAAGAGAGGTGTGTTTGAAGATGTTACTATAATTATGGTTTTTGATCACGGAATGGTTGGTACATGCATGTGATAAAAAGATTATATATGTTGGTGATTTATCACTGTGGATTGAAATTCCGTCGAGTTCTGTTCAAACGTATACGCCAGTGTTGTCTATGTATCCTTCACCTGCTGTTTTTTCAGCTGCACATTCTGTGGCCAAAATGATGGAGGGCATGAAATCGGGTAAAGTTGATAATGGGATGAACATGAGAGTCTTTCGTACGGAGGATTTACCTGCTCCCTTCATTATGCTGCGAGTGAGCGTATTCCTCCAATTATTGGTTTACTTGAAGAAGAATTTAAGGTGGAGCAGAAGAAAATAAAGCGAAAAGAGTGTCTCATATGGTTGTGACAATGGTCATGGTCCTCAGTTTGGTAGAGGTGTAAAGGTTCCATCAATTGAGAATGTTGAGATTTATAATTTGATTACTTCAGTTTTGAGAATGTTGAGATTTATAATTTAATGACAAAAACTGGGCCATTATTCTCATTGCCCTAGTAAAATCTAATATGCTGTCTCTCTTCACAAACTGGATAGCCCCTGCAGAAACCATTGCTTCAGCGTCTTCATGGTCGGATGAATTTGAAAATTTTCATAACCAAGCTATATCTGTGTTTTAAAAGCCAACTTCAAGAGCTAAAGCAGTGCACCAGAAGTCTAAAAACTCAAGTTATAAAGAGATTACACTTGTGTATAGATGTATAAAATTTGAATGTCTTCAAAATTTCAATCACACCATGGAACCATTACGGAAAAATATTGAAGTCTAAAAACTCAAGTGCAATCACACTTGTGTATATTGCACGCCCTCTTATCCTAGGTTGTTGGTGCACGTCTAAGTACGCATTCTCTTTGTCTTCCTCAAGCATGAGGCTATACAAGTCCATCATCTTCTTGGGAGAATTTGACTACATTTTTTTCTCCAAGTGTTTTCAACGAAACAAAGCTGATCATGTGTGGTATTGGTACGACCCATCTCTTGCCAACTTTATTAGACCCCCAAATATTATCTACAGTACGTGATTCTAGATTATAATAAAAGGCGTATCCAAGATAATTATTAGTTAGTAAACCGTTGCCCCCTTTTGAAAGACCAAAGAAGTGAAGGTTTCCTGTCGAGTGATTCAATAAGTAATCCACGTTCATAATGATGTACTCTTTAGAAAAAAGAACCCACAATCATTAACAGCATCTACAACTACAACTACAACTATTACATCATCACATGGTTTTTCTACAATCTCTAAAGTTTTCCCAAGTTCTTGGCTTTTTAAACTCAAGCAATTGAGCGTTGAGTGGCCCGTTGCCAAAATAGAGTAACTGTGGAGCAATATAATTCAATTGAACAAATAAATGTTCTAACCGGTAATATGGAGAAAGGTTTCAAGAAATTTCAGGACCTAGTTGATGACGACCCTGGAGATTATAGGCCTTATCTTTCTAAGGGTACATCACCAACTACCAACTACAGATAAAGCAAAGAATGCTGGGGAAAAAAAAAGGTCACACGCAAAGGAACCAAGCAAAGAAATTAGAAGAAATATTTAAGAATTTCCCCAGTGACGCACTAACAGTACCGGTATATCACTTATGGCCCATCTATTTATCTCCACCCCATTTCCTTTGTAATGCCAATGCAATTCTGTATTTTGGCATTTCCTTCAAACTCCTACTCATAAGCAACTAGAAAAATATGTGTGTCATGAGAAAGGCACGCTTTCTTTTTCACTGAATATAAAATTTCCAGGAACGCGATTTAGTTTCAGCATTATTTACAAGAAACAAGTTTATGCAAATATTCATCCACTAAACTAAAGTCAGATAAACATGAACATCGCCAAAAGTTCATTTAACAAAACAATATACGTTTGCATAAAAAACAAAAACAAAGATGAGATGGATGATGTAAGGACAGAGACTAACTATACAAAAGGCAAATGTTTTAAGAAAATGTGTCATCTATTTACTAACCAATATCAAATGAAACCATTATATTTGTAAGTACAGCTTTCCTTCTTCAAGCTGCTGTTTTATCTGCTAATCTTTTTCCTCCAAACTTGATTCTTTGTATTGTCTGTATTCTGACTCCACCTTTGATTCGAACCCTTTCTTTTTTTGTGGTAGAATTTCCGTCCATATGGATAAGTCGTCGTAATCCTTTTTCTTAGTTCTTATAAGATGTGATTCAAAGTCTTCTACTTCAGGTAATTCCAAAATCTTTGTATCTTCCTCTCCTAGTGCTTTCAGTGATACAAAACTGTTTACATGAAGTACCGTTTCCCTAACATGTGTAGTGATCTTTCTTCTAAAATCCAGAAGATATTCCATTTGGTTATCTCTAACTTGTTTCGAGTCATGACTGTAGAAAGAATGCTCATTGAAAAATAGAACTTCCACTACACCAAATCCAAGATTTCCTTATGGAAAGAAAGTGTTACCGAAAAATTAGAGCTAATTTTCCTAACTAAGAAAAATGGTTACCTATAGGCCGTTATATATTGTGTTAGAAATTTGTCTAACTGTTTTAATCCATTAGGGAAATTAAATAAGCTAACACTTCATTTTCATTACAATATTTATCCTAACTATTGACAATTTACACTTCATATTTACTTAGTAATGTAGAGAATACGCTATAATCTTTGCTAACCATTTCTATAACAGTTCAAGTGACTAATAAAAAGACATGTGTCTTACTTTTCAAAATAGAGTAACGCATTTTCTCCATTAGGAATTTGTTACATTTTATTAAAAAAAAATTTGGCACTTTCAGGTTCCGGTCAACTGGAAATGCCAGGTTCCGGTCACCTGAAGTTGCTAGGTTCCGGTCACCTGAAGTTGCCAGGTTCCTGTCACCTGAAAATATAATGTTCTGAACATTCTCAAATTCCAAAATTGTTAGATTCATATCCACTTTATTCCAAACCAAAATATACAAATTACAATGCAGGTATTCACAAAATTAAGATGCTGACACAATTTGGAAAAAAACACTTTGTAATCCACTGTAAAGGTTACACATCATCCATCAACAAATATGGATTAGATGGTTGCTTGGAAGGTTGGGGGTAACAACTTCTCTTTTACTCCCATTCAATCTCTTCATATCCCAAACTTTCCAACCTTTTCAGTCATTAGTATGTGCCAGTTTGTTTTTTTTTGGATTATTTTGCGCAATTCTGTACAAATCACAAAACAAAACTCATTAAAAGAGCATAACATACAAGAAAATCCAAGATAGATTTGAATATGGTGCAACTCATCATCGAAATTCCAAGCTAAAATCCATAGATATGCATACAAGCTGACATTTCATAGTTCCGCAGGTTCATAAAACCATGACAGTGACAGTACATCCAACTATCAATAAATTAATTCACAGAATTCAAAGCAAGTGAAAAAAAACTCACTTGTAGACTTTCCACTCACATGGAGGTCCAAAACTCCCATATTTTAGTTCTACGTGTGTGTACAGAGACATGCAATTATCTTTGTGTTGGTGCATATGTATCATTGCATGTGTGTGTGAAAGATAAAGAGAGATGCAACTTACCTATTATGATGCACCATCTTTGGAATACGCCTTTAAGTCCTAATTTTTCTGCCTTCCTTAACATTTCCTGGATAATAGGGGAAAGGAAAAACCAATTTGCTTAGCTACGTCGGTTCATTGACCAAAAGATTTTACCGAGATTTTCAAAAATCACAAAGTAGTAAGTAACTACCTCTCGAGTTTGATTTTGAGAATTCAACTCCTTGATGTTGGAAAGAAATGCACAGAACTTCTCGTAAGACAAACTACTCCTGCAGTTCTAGATATCCACAATTTAGTATAGTTGTAACTTTCGAATTGTCAATTAAAATCGTGACTAAGAACTGAACCCCGTAGTAGTCAGACCTGGCTTTGCAGACTATCTCCTTCCCATCAATTTGAGGTGTGCGCACTGAACATAGTAAAACACATAAATAACTTAGTTATGTCAAGGCCATTCTTCTTATAGAGTAAGAAAGGAAGAAAAAAAACATCTAAATGAAAACACCAACATCTGTTTCCGCCAAGTCATCCATTTTGAGTCACGCTTCGAAACGGTGGAACGACTAGCTTCTATAAACTAAAACTAGCAGGAACTTAAATGGTAAAATTACTTCTGGTACAGATCGTGGTTAATAAATAAGGTATCTACTGACTTCCCTTCAATTTCATCCATGCATATCATAAAAAAGATGAGCTTTGGTTAACTGTGGCTCTTGTTACAGACCTGGTACAGGATGCCCATGAGGAAGAGAGATTGCTGCAGAAGATTATTGACTTGATGGGACGATCAACACAATAAACCACTTCGCCCTTCATATTGAGATTTAGTGGTGGAACCAGAGGTGCAGCAGAAGAATATCCTCTAATGATCTACTGGTAGAATACCCATTTAGTGTTGCACCAGAGTTCAGACCATTTAACAAGCAAAACTCCTGCCAAAAACAAGTAAATTGTGTTTAAACTTAGTCAGAAAAGTAATCCACTGGATTTGAAACCATAAAGAGCAAAAACAAAAAGCAAAATCTAACAACCTTAAATTCTCACAATTATACCTCTGGTTTGGTGAAATGTTTGTATTGCCATTAGACTTGAATGTTGCTCCTTGTTTCTTATTCCCAGTTCAATTTATGTTCATCATCACCTCTTCACTGTCGCAATTCTAATAGCTAAAGGAAACTGCACAACACAGTCATTCATCATAAACTTCATTAATCAATCTCCATCCACAATTCAAAGCTACTATAAGAGTGCTCAAAGTAAAATCCAAGAGAAACTTATCTTGTACCCACAAAATGTCAGTAGCCTAATTGCATTACCGGGAGGAATTTCCACAATCCACCTATATCGACAGAATATCAGTAGCCTAAACAATAATTTACTTTCATTATTATAAAGTTATAAAAAAAATAAAAACATGTCAAATGGTACTAGTATGAGTTTTGATCTATGAGTACCTTCTCAACTCCAAATCTTCTCCAAGAAATTGCAATGTGAACCAAATCCCTAAATCCTATAACAACCAATCTAAAAGAAATCAGTAGCAAGCCTAAAACAGAAAGAAACAAAACAAAAGTGCAATAAGCATGTAAATAGACCTGAACCAAGCAAGAACGACAATATTCCTACAAGTCCACTTGATGAACTGCGCTATTAGTCTTCCCTGACCTACAAAAATCCCAATTCCAAAACCTCAAAGAAATTAAATTACAAAATTGAAGAAGAAAAATTGAAATTAAAATTAAAATTAAAAATTGAATCGGTTTTGTTACCAGATACCAAAATCACCAATATCAAAGTGTACAGTCCAAATCCCCCATTGTTATATGATGAAATTAAAGGGATATTCAATTTAATTGAGCTTTAAATACGAAATTACAAATGAAAAAAATGTCCTAAAAACATAAAAAATTATACCAACATAAACGCGAACTAAAACCCACAGAAAAGGTTTAAAAACCAAAGATTAGATAAAACGTTATTACCGTGAACAACACAAAATATCTCCTTAGTCATAAATCTTACCAAATCCCCTTCAAAATAAAGTTACAGAACTCTTAAACTATTGAGAAAAAAAGATAAAAATAATACAGGAACCCTATGCAAAAGAAACGACTGTAGAAATCGAAATACATGAGAAGAAAGAGCAAGGAAAATTAGCCTTCAACTCAAGAATCACTATCACATTTGAAGGCTTCAATGAAACATAACACCCAATTGAACAGATCGATCTCCCACTGATTATACCCAATTGAACAGATCTATCTTCAACTGATTAGATCTCTTTCTTATTGTTCGGAAGAATTTGCAGGTTAAGTTTTCATGGAGGCGGAGTGGGAATAGAACCGACCGAGAAAAATAAAGAGAAAAGGGAAAGTGAGGGGAGAAAACATCTTTAGGTTTTTGTATAAAAAAAATTAAACGGTAGAGATTTAGTTAGGGAATCTCATACAGATTAGGGATATCGTTGGACGATAGAGATTTGACTATGAATTGTCATACGGATCAAAGTAAATGTGTTTTGTTTGTGCTTTTGTGTTTTCTCTTTGTGCTTCCGGTTTGAATTTCGACTAGTCACATAAGTCATGAAGTAATTTTAACTAGTCATACAGGTCATGAAGTAGCTTTAGTTCACACTGGTAGACTCAAGAAGCATAAAAACTATGAACCAATAAGCTCTGGCAGGGTCCCGACTTCAAACTTAGCAGGATACATCATCGAAATCGATAAATATGAAGCTCAATGTCAATTCGAACTTCAAATGTGGTATTACGACATTCAAAGTATGAACCAAGAATCTTCGGGAGGGTTCTAACTTCAAACTTAGCATGATACATCATCGAAATCGATAAATATGAAGCTCAGTGTCGATTCAAAATTCAAATATGGTATAACAACATACAAACTATGAACCACAAAGCTCTGAGAGGGTTCTAACTTCAAACTTAGCATGATACATCATCAAAACCGATAAATATGAAGCTCAGTGTCGATTTGAACTTCAAATGTGGTATAACGGCATACAAACTATGAACCAAGAAGCTTCGGGATGGTTCTGACTTAAAACTTAGCATGATACATCATCAAAATCGATAAATATGAAGCTCAGTGTTGATTCGAACTTCAAATATGGTATAAAAACATACAAACTATGAACCACAAAGCTCGAAGAGGGTTCTGACTTTAAACTTAGCATGATACATCATCAAAACCGATAAATATGAAGCTCAGTATCGATTCGAACTTCAAATGTGGTATAATGACATACAAACTATGAACCAAGAAGCTTCGGGATGGTTCTGACTTAAAACTTAGCATGATACATCATCAAAATCGATAAATATGAAGCTCAATGTTGGTTTGAACTTCAAATATGGTATAAAAGCATACAAACTATGAATCACAAAGCTCCGAGAGGGTTCTGACTTCGAACTTAGCATGATACATCATCAAAACCGATAAATATAAAGCTTAGTGTCGATTCGATCTTCAAATGTGGTATAACGGCATACAAACTATGAAATACGAAGCTTCGGGAGGGTTCTGACTTGAAACTTAGCATGATACATCATCGAAATCAATAAATATGAAGCTCATTGTCGATTCGAACTTCAAATTCGATATAACGACAAAATTAATATGGAGTAGAAATGACTATCAACCTTCGTCCCAGAAAAAAATCCAAATAACGTATACGAGGATGAATTTGAATTAACGAAATGGATTTGTGAAATAATGTGGATTATCCTGGTAAATTGAAAAAATTAAGTTCCGAAAAATAATTTATACAAATGACTCCGACTTTAGGAATTGAACATTCGTCCAACTATTTTAGTTCTGACCTATAACTTTCATAATTATCATGATCAAAAATAAAGCACGAGTTTCAGATAATGAATTGTTTAAGAACAAGATTTAACTGTTGAGATACGAGATCAACTAAATTACGAAATTATGAAATTCTTATGAATAATTCAAAAAATTGGTAAGTTTTGAACGAGATTGACGAAATAAATATCAATTCACTATACACAATTACAAAATTCTTACAAATTAGTTCAAAATCAAAATCTCTTATACTACCTCTGTTTCATAAAGATGGGCTGGTTTAAATAGCAGATTACCAGACTATCCGAATTAGCCAGGTGAAACAATAAATACATCAACCAAAACACAACCTTTCTCCATCATCCCTAATGCGATATGAGCGAACCACAGCCGAATCATCCCTGAAACAACTTCAAATCAGATGACATACAGCCCGCGACTTCACTGCTCAATACCCAATAAAGCATCAATTTTTCTGTCGAAGAATTTATATAGAACCCAATTTTGTTCCACATCCAAAACCAGCACCACTTTCAGACAGAACCCAATGTAGGTAATTGATATGACCACCACTGCCTTACTTATTCGCATATCTATCTTCACATTGGCCATGGCAACAACTTCCAGGTTTAGACCCCAGCAACGCTTTCTAGTCCCTGTCCGGCCTAACACCTTCCTTCACCGATTAAAACCAGCTCAATCAATTACACCCATAACTAATTCAACTCTTCCCGCACAATCAGTTGGATTGGAAGCATGAACAATCACTCTAAAATAGTTTCTCAAAATTCAGGGGATCTTTATCTATTAACTGCACCTAGAGCATAATAAAGTTTACAAACCCAAACTAACATCGTCAAGAACAATAACCAAGTTTTTGAATTCTTGTACAAACCTATTAAATCTAACTCTCTCTGAAAAACCTACTCACAAGAATTTGGTTTGGTTGTGTCATTTCTAAGGCCTCGTGTGCGCAAAACTTAAACAAAGATTATTTACTTTTTCTATACTGGAGAATGTGTTTTCGATTGCAGCCAGTAATAAAGACTTCTGGCTAGCATTGTCGAAAACAAATTCTACAAGAATCTATTGACCTAGACAAATAACAGTCATTAAGTACTATTGCCCAAAGAATATCGTCCAGCACCATGGATACGAGAATATAAAACCTACGTGCAGGTTTAAAGTTTCTAAAAATCACTAGATAATGTTAAACTAAAATGTGCATAGTATAAAGATAATATGTTTTCAACCTGGATTTGTTCTGCACACCAGGAGTTACCCTGCTAACTGAAATCTACAGTTGCGCAAATGTCAACGGTACAAGTACATTGTGGCTATCCTTGTCATCTTATAAGGCCTTGTAAGAAATCTCATAATAACAAACTTAGAGGAATATAGTGATACAGAACAGTACGAAATATCAAATTTCAACCAAATTTTGGATTTCCACTTAAAAAATGGTGCAACTTTCTTTAACCTTGTTATAAACTTACACCAGGACAAAGTTAACACATAAATTTCCTTTCTTTGGTTGAGTTGGAACAAGTAAAGTAGACATTCAATATATGGTGAATTTCAAAGTTAACACGAGCAATGATCTTAGAATTACATTATCTCTCGCATGGTAATTCTAAATGGTTAATTTCAAAGTAGACATTCAATATATGATCCTGATGTACAAGTAAAGTCTTACCATAAAAGAGCAACGTGGGGGATTGGAAAATCACTCTGAACTAGGATGATTTTCCTGCTCTTCAGAATTTTTCGCAGAAAAACGACTCAACTTTCTAAAAATACTTCCACTACTCCAAAAATTATGAAATTTGGTGGGGAGTATCATCAGGATGTCTATTATGTACGGCTACAAGGATTAAGCCAAAATCCTTTTCAGTTAAAAGATATACCCTGGTCTTTAACTTCTGTTCAAAACTGAACCTTTTCCTAAATTCACCGTAATGATTCCAAGTTTGTAAAATTTAGATGAAACAATTCTAAAATTTTCACATACCCTTTTCTCAACAATTGTCATTTTAATCCTTGACAAAACTTTTGCTTTGAAGATGGGATAGTCAGCCTTGAAGCGAGTGCAGGCAAACTCTATAATCTGCTCATTGTTTCCTGGTTCCCTGCCCCCACACTGTTACATGGGAAACCTAAACCTTGATTCTTGTATTTGTCGTACACCTGACTTAGCTCCATGTAGTATGAGTTTGTTAATCCACTGCAGAGGACCTCAAAAAGAACGACAGATCCCATGATCCATTTTTTTTCACATCCTAAGTATCTCATTTCTCTCTTCTTTGCTGCTTTCTGCAATGCACCTTTCACAAGCCTCTTAGCACTTTCCTGCAAGCACATAAAATTAAAGTGAGCTTTTATTCTTATGTTCGCAAGAGCTAAGGTTTCAAGTAGAGAACCACAAGCATGGGGAAAGAATTTTCAGTCAATCATTCATTTTGATAACAAGAAATATTTCTTTCAAGAATGGGAAATAATCCTCAATTTGACCTACCAATCACATGATCTAATTCATGGACTCAGCATAAGCTGATGTTGTTAGAGAAATTCAAAAAGTTTCCAAATTCAACCAAAACGAAATTCATCGGAGGAAGACCCAATGGACAGATTTAAGCCCATAATAGACTACAAAAGACATTAATTTTTTTTCTTAAATTGGTTTTTCTATCAAAGTTTTCACTGTTTCACCTTGTGACAATTAAGCGAGCCTTATAATAAGATACCTACCACTCTCAATTTTCCTTGAACCTTAAGCTCATACAATTGCAATATGCAATGGAAAAAATATTCATAAGACACAGAAAAGATTCATTAAACTTATACAGCCAGTTCCTTCAGCTCCATCCAAGCCCCATTAGGCTTAAGCAATCAAGAATACCCTCTCTGGTTAAGTGAGCATCTCTTTATTTTCGAAAACGCCCTCCATGAATTAATCCACCATCTCCTTACAACTCTTCTTGAACTGCGAAAGAATAAACATCATAAATAAGATAATGTGGCAGCACCTGGGTAATAAGAAACTTCAACATACCATCTTTCTCGAGTTCAACCAAAGTCATATGGGTAAAATACCTTTAGTGGGTCTTTGATGTATTCACCGCCATTATCGGAACGTATCTTCTTAACCACACGACCAAGTTGTTTCTCTACCATGGTCTTCTACTTATTAAACACCTCGGTTACTTCATTCTTATGCTTCATGGTGTAAAGCCAAACTCTCCTCGAAAAGTCATCGATAAAGGTCACAAACCACCTAGCACCTCCCTTAGAAACTGTACGAGAGGGACCCCAAACATCTGAATGGATGTAATCTAACATACCATGTGTGTGGTGAACATCGGTACCAAAACAACTCCTATATTGCTTCCCAAAGATACAATACTCACAAAAATTAAGCTTGCAAGTTTTCTCACCACCAAGAAAACCTTTACTACTCAACACGGACATAACTTTCTCACTCATATGCCCAAGTCTCACATGCCATAAACGTGTTGACTCCACCGGTTTCTCATCAATTGATTGAGAAACCATAGCTCCACCACAAACTATATCTCCTTGTAGAAAATATAAATTGCCATGTCTTTCACCAGTCATCTTCAAACTACCATTGTAGAATACCTTCAAGAATCTATACTCATCAGCATACTTGTATCCAAGAGATTCAGGGACTCCTAACGAAATCAAACTCTTCCTCAAATCTGGAACATGTCTAACCTCTGAAAGTATTGTGATAACACCATGCGAACGAACCTGTACCGTACCAACTCCAACTATTTTGCAGGAATTATAATTGCCCATCATAACAATACCACCATTCACCTCTTTGTAAGTGGTAAAACAATCCTTAGTAGGACACATATGATACGAAGCACCGAAATCAAGCATCCAACCATAATTGAGATAACTCTTTGATGTAACGGTTAACAGTTCCTCATCAAAACCACACATTGGGTATTATAAAACTTCACTTCCCTCATCAACCGAAGCAACAATATTCTTCGAATATGATTTCTCGCATTTCTCATCTCTTGCCTTAAGCTTGAGACAATCAGCCCTAATATGACCAGGTTTACGACAATAATAACACTCAATGTCGCTCTTTTTGGAACGATTATTTGACTTCGATTTCTTATTACCATTCTTTCCTCTATAAACAAACAAGCCCTCGACTTGTGCTTCATCGCTGAACTCTTGCTTCCTTAACGCCTTAGCTTGTAAAGCAGAGACCACATCATCGAAAACCAACTTATCTTCATTTTCGTCTTCATCGGTTTTCCCACTCAGCAAATAGTCAACGGAAGCATCATACGACGGAGGCAAATAACATAATAATATCATGGACTTATCTGTATCAGAGATAGTGACACTAATATTAGACAAATCAGAACAAATCTTATTAAACTCATTAATATAATCCATCATAGACCTTCCTGGAGACATCCTAAAGGCAAGGAGTCTACGCTTCAAGTAAAGTTCAGAAGTCAAATCCTTTTGTAAGTAGAGCTTCTCTAACTTCTCCCACAACACCTTTGCAAAGATTTCACTCGAAAAGTTATGAGTGATATCCCTTGACAAACATAAACGAATACTTGAACACGCCATCAAATCAAGGTCATCCCACTTCTCATCAGTCCAATCCTTTGGCAACGTTTTTGGCTTCTCCTTGATTGATTTGATTTGTTTCATACGAACAAGAATATCTTTTACATCAGTTTTCCATGATGTGAAATTATTCTTCCCATTGAACTTGATAATATCAAATCCATGCACCTTCGAAAATCCACTTGATGTAGAACCATACATCTTCACTTATAACTATGATCCTCTCCACACTCACCGCACCACTTGTTAGTATTAATGGCTTAGGATTAACCTCACAAGACACTAATAGTTCTTTGGATAAACGTAGAACTAAAGAAAACATAAATAAGATGCACTAAATGAAACAAAGAAAGACACAAAATTTAACGTGGTTCGGCAATATGCCTACGTCCACAAACGGCTACGATCAACTCTTATTAGAACAAATTACAGAGAATTAAACCACAACTATGAGCAGCAGGGATGTTCACAAACACCAAACTAATTCTCTATGAACAAACGTTCTAAACCCTAAACTTATCTAGCTTTGAGAATTCTTCTCTAAACTGTTGTGTGTATATTTCCTTAGGACTTGTACACCTATTTATATAGGTTACAAACTTGTGTTCCAAGTATATCAGTTATACTAGGAAACCTAAACATAGCTAAGAAATGAAACCTTGAGTTTAACTAAAAACTGGAAACCTCTAGCTATACCAAAATAAGGAAACACCTAGATGATTCTGAAAAATTCTGGAACTTTCCTAAAACATCGACAACATAACATAAAATTCAGATTGGATTTTATACCATTTTTCAAGATCATTGGTAAGTAGTTTAACTAAATCATTTGTCTTAACATAATGTGTGCTGACATAAAACAATACTACAAATAATAGATAACCACGTTCATAGCACTGATAAAAAAGGATTGTAGGTAGGTTAAGCACACATTTGTTCACATAATCAGTCTTATCTTTGGTTGAAAGACAACCACAAATTAGATGTTGGAACTCAGAATGATATCAAGAGGCCATAAAAACCAAGTACCCCAAAAAGCAACGACAATAAAGTACCAATGATTCGGGTAAACACCTGAAATGAGTGGTATTCACGGCGAGATGTTAGAATAACACGACATATGAACATGCCAAGAATGCCGCAAAAGCCAGAAGCCATAAATGCCCAGAAGACTGCCCCAACCTTTCCTTGAGATGTGTATCACGGTTTCCAATTATCCAGAGCGCCTGAATGAAGATGTAGGAACCACCCGTACCCAATGCTAATGTGATCGAAAAAAAAGGAACACAGCAAGAACGCTGTCTGCTTCTTTTTTAACCATCGTTAACCTGTCACAAACACATACACCAAATTAGTATTATGGCTCCAATAACCACCAGATTTATTTTAACGATTGCAAACAAATATTCCAGATCTGTCATAAAAACCAATCCAATCCAAGATCATATTTTACTATGAAACTCAACATACAAAATTACATAACCTACGCAAGTAAGCATCTCCTTCACATTTACTTCAACAAAACATGTATAAATCCTCAAAAAATAACTGCACAATAATGCAAAGCTTTCAAACTTCAGCCTTATACATTGTTTCAAACAACTAAAGCTGGTAATGAAAAACCTCACAGACAACATACTAATCCCTTACAGTTGGCTTTCTTAGATGTGCAAATCAACACCATAAACCACAGAACTCATTCTTGCCAAACAGAAAACAAAAAGATCTAATAAGACAACTAAATCACAATCATTTCACTCCAAAACTCAAATTAATTCATCCAGACTAACAACATCCTGAAGATATTACACACTATTCGACTATGCAGTATAATACTACTGCTTGAGTTAGTCAAAAAATACATCATGCTCAGGTTAGGAAAAAATCAACTTGAAGCAAAACATTTCAATGCAGAATAATCAGTATTAACAGAGATGTAGAACATAATCATACTGACAAACAAACAATGAAAACTCTAAACAGGTAGAATTAATGTTACATGGTACTGATCTTTAAACTTACCAAAGATGATACAGGACGTTATATCACTTATATAACACTAAACAATTCTTTTCATTTCCTTTGTAAATCATAAGTAGATTTCATTTCCTCTGTAAATCATAAGTAGATTCAGCAGATGCCTCAATATCACCGTTATATTTTCTTTCCACCCCATACTGGCATTGAAAAGTATAGACTTCCATATTTTTTTCCTCTTTGAAAGCTTGTACTGAAAAGTCTCTTGCTCTTGCTAGGTTTCTATGATGTATATATATACAACTTGCGGAAACCTAGGACTAGGACTTTATAAAACTTTTCCATCTCTTCAACACTTCCAAAAATAAGGTATAGGGCTTCTAAAACTTTGTCATCCCTTCAACAATTCCATAAAATGACCCGTCCTAACACAAGGTAAAACCCTAACAACCAAAGGACATCCCTACAAAATGTCAAGGACCTGAACTTTCATAGAGCAGTCGAAATCCCAATGGGTGCGGCCATTGCAAAGATAATTCTTCCTACCGAATCCCTGCACAGCCAGCCTGCACCCGCAATCTCCGGTTTCCCTTATGTGTCTCCTTTACTTTCCCCATCCGTGTTGATCTTCATCCAATCCGGTTGTGGTGGATGCCATTTCACCCAAATGATTTTTTTTATCCTATCCGAGTTCGCCCGGCATCGAGTTGTGTTCGGGTCAGGGAAATTCAAAATGTTATGACATGTGGCCCATTTGTACTCTTGACTTAGCAGAAGTGCTATTTGTATTGGGCCTGTCACAACTTATGGTCCAACAAGTATGGCCGCCCCTTAACCAATTAAGGGAGTCGGATAGCACATGCCTTGTTTTTGGTTATAAGGACCAAAAGGCATCTATAGACTCGATTATTCGAGCTTCTTCTTGTTTTGAGAAGAAAGAAAAAGAGAGGAAGAAGAGAAAGAGAGTGAGTGAGGAAGAGAGATTAAACCACCAATTTTTGGTGAGATTGAAGTATCTTGGAGAGAAGAAGAAAGGGTTCTTAGCAAAGGAGCTTTATCTTGTTGTGGTGAAGATTGATTCATCAATTTCCACATCTCTTCAAAGGGGAAAAAATTTAGGGTTTGTTCAAACCCTAGTAGTAAGTATCTCAAATCACTAGCTATTATCAAATTGATCCATCCTTAGGGGTGAGTGTAATTAGTAAAATTGGTATCCAAGTGCTATAGGCACCTTGAAGTAGAGTGTATCCATAAATTGGGAGAATTGTGTGTAACCCATTGTTTGATTATAGTGGAAGATTTGCCCGTGGTTTTTTACCCTTCACCTTGGAGGGGATTTTTCCACGTAATTGTCGGTGTTGTGTGATTGCTTCTATATTGCGTAGTTTGTGTTATTTCCGCATTTGTATGTCATTGATTGTGTAGCTTTCGTATTGCGTATATCGGCTCGGATTTCGTAAGCCTCCCCCAACAAGTGGTATCAGATCTTTTGGGTTGAGCTAATCATGTGCAATGGCGGAAGCTAGCACTAGTAATAGGATGGTTAATTTGACCGGTGAGAACTTTGTGATATGGAAAGTGAAGATGGAATACTAGTTATATTGTAAAGATCTCTATAGTCCAATAGAGAGTAAAGGAGTAAGGCCTGAGAAGACAAGTGAAGAAGATTGGAAAGTTACTAATCGAAAAGCAGTTGGTTTTATTCGTCAGTGGATTGATGATAGCATTTTTCATCATGTGGCTAGTGAGACACTAGCATATTATTTGTGGACCAAGTTAGAGGAGATATATGATCAGCAGTCTCCTTGTGCAAAAGCTCTTCTATTCAAAAGGCTTGGAAAGCTGTGTTACAAGGAAGGAAGTTCAATGGCGCAACATTTAAATGAAATGAAGGGTATTATAAATCATCTTACATCTATGGATCTCAAAATTCCCGAAGAGATTCAAGCTTATTTTTTGCTAAATACTTTACCAGACTGTTGGGAGCCATTGAGGAATTGTCTTAGTTATTCTGCCCCAGACAGGAAGTTGGACATGACTGTTACAACTAGCAGTTTGCTGAATGAAGAAGTTAGAAGAAGGTCACTAGACTCATCTCATTCAGAAGCTCTTGTGACAGAAAATTGGGGTAGAAGAAAAGACAGAAGACAAGTTGGCCGTAGCAAGTCAAGGGGTAAATCAAAGTCCAGAAAGGAAGTTGAATGTTGGAACTGTCGTATGAGAGGTCATTATTCAAATGAATGCAGGAAGCCGAAGCAAGAACACAAGAAGGGGAAAGGAAATGATAACCAAGACAATGGTTTTGCAGCTACTGCGACAAATGATGATATTATTGTATTCTCAGATTGTAATGATGTTTGTGTGAGTTTTACAGGTTCTGATTCAGAGTGGATAGTTGATTCAGGTGCATCTTATCATGCTACTCCTCATGAAGATGTATTTACCTCCTACAAGGCTGGTGACTTTGGGTCAGTCAAAATGGGTAACAGTGGTGTTGCGAAGATTGTAGGAATGGGTGATGTGAAGGTTGAGACCAGTGTTGGCTGCACATTGGTTCTCAGAAATGTGCGACATGTACCAGATCTTCGTTTGAATCTAATGTCACCAGGAGTGTTAGATGATGAAGGGTACAACAATCACTTGGGTGATGGAAAATGGAAGCTAAGCAAGGGCTCTATGGTTATTTCAAGAGGCAATAAGTGTTGCACATTGTACAAAACACAAGTGAAGGTGTTGAAAGGTGAGTTGAATGCTATTGACAAAGATTCAACCTCCGAGCTGTGGCATAGAAGACTTGGTCATCTTAGTGAGAAGGGAATTCAAATCCTCACTAAAAGACAAGTTTTTCCAAATGCCAAAGGTATGCAATTGGATAAGTGTACTCATTGTTTAATTGGTGAACAAACTAGAGTTTCTTTTCATTAAGCTTTACCCAAGCGTAATTCTGGTATTATTGATCTTGTTCATTCTGATGTATGTGGACCTTTAATGGTCAAAACACTTGGTGGTGTTGTTTATTTTGTTACTTTCATAGATGATGCTTCAAGGAAGTTTTGGTCATATGCAATCAAGACCAAAGATGATGTTGTTCTTGTGTTCAAGATGTTTCACATCATGGTGGAAAGAGAAACAGGCAGAACCTTGAAGTGCCTTCGTTCTGACAATGGGGGATAGTACATTAGACCACTTGAAGTGTATTGCAAGAGCATGTGTATATGTCATGAACAATCAATACCAAAGACTCCAAAAAATAATGGTGTTGCAGAGAGGATGAACCGCATTATTCTTGAGAAAATCAGGTGCATGTTATCTTATTCCAAGTTGCAGAAGAATTTCTGGGGTGAAGCAATGAATACTGCTGTATATTTGATCAATCGATCTCCTTCAAGACCGCTAGATGGAGAAGTACCAGAAAAGGTATAGAGATACAAAGAGACTACTTCTGATCCCTTGAAAGTGTTTGGTTGCAGGTCATTTGTTCATATCCCAAAAGATCAGAGATCAAATATTGATGACAAAGCAAAGCAGTGTGTGTTCCTAGGCTATGGAACAGAGAAGTTTGGTTACATATTTTGGGATCTAGTTGAGAAGAAGGTTATCATAAGTAGGGATGCAGTATTCCTTGAAGATCATATTATTGAAGACTTTGAGAAGATTGAGATGCCAAAGCTTCAAGATGATATGACCTTGGATCCAAATCCAGTTGTTGCTACTCTTAAACAACATGATGATTATGTTGATGGTAATGGAAATGAAGATGAAGCTCATGAATATGTTCCAGTGGGTGATGTTGAGAAAGAAGTGCAACAACAACAACCATAAGCTGAGTTAAGAAGATCCAGCAGGACTAGATTACCTTTAACAAAGTATACACCACATGAGTACGTGCTGCTCATATATGCAGGTGAACCAGAGTCTTATGAATAAGCTCTTAGTGTTCCTGAAAGTCATAAGTGGATGAAATCCATGAAAGAAGAGGTTGGCTCTTTAGATGAGAATGACACTTTTGATTTGGTTGACAAGCCAGAGAACCAGAAAATTCTGAAGAACAAGTGGGTGTATAGAATTAAGACTGAAGATGGTAACTCACAACCAAGGTACAAAGCATGATTAGTTGTGAAGGGTTATGAGCAGAGAAAGGGTGTTGACTTTGACGAGATTTTCTCACCGGTGGTGAGATTTTTTCTATTCGGGTTGTCTTGGTAATAGCCGCTAGTTTGGATCTTGAGATAGCACAACTAGATGTCAAGACAACATTTCTTCACGGTGAGTTGGAGGAAGATGTGTATATGGCACAACCCGAGGGTTTTGAAGTCAAAGGAAAAGAGCACATGGTGTGCAAGCTAAAGAAGAGTTTTTATGGTTTGAAGCAAGCTCCAATAAGATGGTACAAGAAGTTTGAGTCGTTCATGAAGGAACATGGGTACAATAGGACAGCTTCAGATCATTGTGTATTCATTCAAAAATTTGTTGATGGTGATTTTCTTACTCTTTTGCTATATGTTGATGACATGCTTATTGTTGGCAAAGATAAGAAAAAGATTGACAGGTTGAAGTCAGATCTGAGCAAGTCATTTGCTATGAAAGACTTGGGTGCAGCAAAACGTATTCTTGGCATGGAAATCACTCGTGATAGGAAAGCAAGGAAGCTGTGGTTATCACAAGAAAGCTACATTGAGAAGGTGTTGCAAAGATTCAACATGGACAAGGCTGAGCCGGTACGTTGTCCACTTGCAAACCATTTTAAGTTAACTCGTGATCAATGTCCTGTGAATAATGTTGAGAAATGGAAGATGGAGAAAATTCATTATGCGTCTGCAGTTGGTAGTTTGATGTATGCAATGGTGTGTACAAGGCCGAATATAGCTCATGGAGTTGGAGTGGTAAGAAGATTTCTATCAAATCCTGCTATGGAGAATTGGGAAGCAGTGAAATGGATACTACGGTATTTAAGGGGTAATTCTAATATGTGTTTGTGCTATGGAGGTGACAAGCCAGAGTTAGTTGGTTACACAGATTCTGATTTGGCAGGTGCTCAAGACAGTCTCAAGTCGACATCAGGTTACTTATTTACCTATGCAGGGGGAGCTGTTTCTTGGCAATCCAAGTTACAAAAATGTGTGGCATTGTCTACTACAGAGGCAGAGTACATTACAGCTACAGAGAGTTGCAAGGAGATGATATGGATGAAGAGGTTTGTTAGAGAACTCGGTGTGAAGAAACAAAGGTTCATCGTTTACTGTGACAGCCAGAGTGCCATCCATCTCAGCAAGAATTCGAGTTTTCACTAGAGGTCCAAGCACATCAATATTAGGTATCAGTGGATACAAGAAGTTCTCGAAGAGAAGGTCTTGTATATTGAGAAGATCCATACAAATGACAACGGTTCGGATATGATGACAAAGTCGCTACCAAAATACAAGCATGTGTATTTCTGCAGCAGGGGAGGTTTGGTGGTGACGGGTACCTTGCCATAAGTCGTGAGGAGGAGATTGTTGGGCATGTCACAAATTATGGTCCAACAAGTTTGGCCGCCCCTTAACCAATTAAGGGTGTCGGATATCACATGCCTTGTTTTTGGTTATAAGGACCAAAAGGCATCAGGAGACTCGATTATTCGAGCTTCTTCTTGTTTTGAGAAGAAAGAGAAAGAGAGGAAGAATAGAAAGAGAGTGACTGAGGTAGAGAGATTAAACCACCAATTTTTGGTGAGATTGAAGTATCTTGGATAGAAGAAGAAAGGGTTCTTAGCAAAGGATCTTTGGCTTGTTGTGGTGAAGATTGATTCATCAATTTCCACATCTCTTCAAAGGAGTAAAAATTTAAGGTTTGTTCAATTCCTAGTAGTAAGTATCTCAAATCACTAGCTATTCTCAAATTGATAGTGAATCTCATATTATATGTGAACGAATTGTTGATCCATCCTTAGGGGTGAGTGTAATTAGGAAAATTGGTATCCAAGTGTTATAGGCACCTTGAAGTAGTGTGTATCCCCAAATTGGGAGAATTGTGTGTAACCCATTGTTTGATTATAGTGGAAGATTTGCCCGTGGTTTTTTATCCTTCACCTTGGAGGGGTTTTTCCACGTAATTGCCGGTGTTGTGTGATTGCTTCTATATTGCGTAGTTTGTGTTATTTCCGCATTTGTATATCATTGCTTGTGTAGGTTTCGTATTGCGCATAGCGGCTCGGATTTCGTAAGCCTCCCCCAATAATTTGGAAGATCTGTTGTGATGTCTGAATATGGTTATTGTGAACCATTGCATTCCTTGCTAACCATATATTCCAAATGGTGTAGCAACTAACCTTGAATGCCCCTTTATCTCCTGTAAACATCAAGAATTCATCAAAGTTTTTCGGTGGGTTCAAACTGCATGAATGAGAAGTTGATTCCCCCAAACTGTTGTCGTCGTTGCTGCTGATGTATAACATTCTGCCGTGGTTGGTAAACAATGTTTGGAAAAGGATTGGGTGGGAGAGATAAACTGGTGTAGGGTCCCAGTGAATTGTTGTTTCCTTGTACGTATGCAGAGAATAAAGTCCAAGTTTGTACCGCCTTATCACATTCGAAAAGGCAGTGTTTAGTTGTTTCTCGTTGATGTTTGCATATCTTGCAAAGGTCCGTATTGTTGATGTTACGTGAACGAAATGCAGTAAAGGTTGGTAAACCTTCATGGCTGACTTTCCACAAGAAAAGCCTGATTTTTGGGGGCAGCTGGCCTGCCATATTTTTTTAAAAGTGGTTGAGTTTTGGTAGATTGCGGTGGTGGATGGGCTTATGGGACTTCGGTTATTTTGGGTGTACACCTGTTGTGATAGCACTGCATATCCGCTCTTCACAGAGTAATTTCCATCTTTGGAATGTGGCCAAATCTATTTATCTGGAACCGAAGGGTTGGGTAGGTGCAAAACTTTGATTTTTTCCACAGTTTGTTGTGGGAAGACTTGTCGCAGTAGTTCACAGTTCCAATTGAAAGAATGAGGTTCAATAAGGGTACTGACCAACTTATCTCTCCAGTTTGCCGGGACGTGCAGTTGTTGTTGTTTTGGTATCCACTTTTCTTTGATTGTAGTGGACAATCCATTTCCAATTTGACTCGCTGCATGGTCTTGAAAAAAATCCGCCACTTTGTGAAGGTTTTCCAGTTTGCGCTAGCCTCGTCCGGTGGTTTCGAATTAGCTTTAAGTATTTGCTTATTTTGCAAGTACTTATCTCTAAACATTTTGTTGCAAATCGTGTCTGGTTACGCATATATACTCCACACTCTTTTCCCCAACAATGCCATATTATGTAATCGCATGTTTCGCAGTCCCAGTCCACCTTGGTTTATCGGGCAATTTAGCTTGTCTTTTCCAATGATATGCAACTTTCTTGTTGTTAGATCATGGCCCCAAAAGAAATTTCTTGGCAGTCTGTCCATCTTTTTATGTACATGGGCCGTCAGTAGTTGTGTTTGCATTACATGGTTGGTTGTTGGTAAAAGGGATGCGTTGATCAGCATCCTCCGGCCCGCTTGATTGACACATTTAGTTATCCATCCTTTCGCTTTTCGCTCCATCCTTTGGAGAAGGTGGGAGAAAATTGGAGACGAGTTTCTTCCCTGTTTGAATTCTACTCCCAGATATTTGGGTGCATTTGGGGTTGTTTGGATATTAAAGGTATTTTTGAGCCAGTCTAAAGATGTTTGATTCAGATTTGGCTGGTGAATCAGGATGGATTTTTGAGTGTTAATTTTCTGACTTGCCGAGGTTGCATATGCGTGTAGAATGTTGTTTAGATGATCACAACTGGTTTGATCAGATGAACATGAAATGAGAAGGTCATATGCATACATCAAATAATGCAGAATTGGTTGTGAGTTAGATGAGATGCTCATACCTTTGATTTTCCCTTGGTTCTCCAGTCTTACCAAATTGGTGGATAATATCTCTGCACAAAATATGTAGATGTAGGGGGATAAGGGATCTCCCTTCCTCAACCCTCTTTTAGGTTTTATGTGCCCCGTTGGATTTCCGTTCACATTGATTGAGTACGTGACCGAAGTTATGCATATTATCAATTAATCTGCGAATTTGCTGGGGGAACCCAGCGCTGCAAGTGAGAGTTTCACAAATTCCCAATCTACACTGTCATATGCTTTTTGTATATCCATCTTAGAGCAATTTTTGGTTTTTTTGTCGGGGCCGAGTTCCGAATGTGGTGGAAGATTTCCGTTGCTATCGCGATGTTATCATGAATATCTCTTTTTGGCACACAAACACTTTGGAAGGGGCTTATCATGAATTGCAAAAGTGGTCACAGTCTATCTACCAGTACCTTAGAGATGATTTTGTATACTACGTTGCACAACCCGATCGATCTGTAACCGCTTGGTTTTGACGGGGCATCATTCTTTGGAATGAGAGTGATGGTAGTATGGTTGAAAGGTGTAGGAAACTCCACATTGGCGAAAAAGTTTTGGACCAAATCTATGATTTGTTGGTTAGTTAAGTCCCAAAAAACTTTGAAGAACTTACTTGTGAATCCGTCCGGTCCTAAAGCTTTTTCGGAGCCTATTCTGATCAAAGATTTGTGAATTTCCTCGTGACTAGGTGGTCTCAATAACTCCGCGCATTGCCTATCCGATATTCTTTGAGTGAAGTCGTTGAAAAAATTCATATCTATGATTGTCGGTTACACGTTGTATTGTTGTTCAAAGTGGTTCACTAGTATTTTCGCAATCTGCCGTTGATTGTAAACCCATCCATTGGTATCATCCTATAGCTGTGTGATATGGTTAATTCTTCTATTGACAGTCGCCTTTGTGTGGAAGAATTTTGTGTTGATATCTCCGTTGTTCATCCATTCTATTCTTGACCTTTGTTTCCAGTATGTAACATAGCAGTGTTGTAGCATTAGATGAGAGTTACGGGTTTCTTGTTCATGTTTAAGCCAAAACAGGAGTTCTGATCCATTGGTAGTTACACATTTGGATTGAGCAAGCTGTATCTGGAATTCAGCTTCCTTAATCAACTGAGGTAGTTGGCCAAAAGTGAGTTTGTGCCAATTTTGCAGGGCCCTGGCTGTTCCTGTCATTTTCAGCATCAAATTGTTGTGTATTTCTAGTGCACCAGACTGTTGCCAAACATTTATAACCACATTATTCATTTCAGGGTGTAAAAACCAAAGATGTTCCATGCGGAAGTTGAAGGAATTTCTGCGAGAGATTGCCTTCTCAAGTAGCAGTAGAGGAGCATGATCGGATCCAATTCTTGGTAAGTATCTCAGAAAAGCTTAGGGGTGGGTATTTAACCAATTCTGATTTGCGAGTCCTCTGTCTAATCTTTTCATGATGAAGTGGTTGTCTGTTTGTCTATTTTTCCAGGTGTAGGGATCACCTTCAAAACCCAAATCTATAAGAGCATCCGAGTTTATGAATTGGTTGAAAGGTTTTACCTGGATATTAGACACAGGTCTTCCTCCTTCTGTTCAGTCACATCATTGAAATCTCCCATCATTAACCAACGAAGAGTTGGTGTTTGGATTGTGTTGTTGAAGTTTTCCCAGAATTCCTTTCATGCTGTTGAGTTGTGGGGGCATACACTGCCGTGAAATACCAAGGTTGGTAGTCCATTCCTAGCACAGAATTAATATACACATGCAAAAGATTTTGATTTGCTACTAAAACAGAGACATTTAGATGGGATGTCCACATAATGCAGAGGCCACCTCTATGCCCGATACAAGGAACAGAAAAAGATTTTTGAAAACCTAAGGACGTTTTTAAAAAAGACAAATGTGAAACAGAAGGAAAAGTTTTCGATAAAAATAAAAGGTCTGGTTGAAATCTGCGAGTGTAATCCCGCAGTTTAGTAACTGTCAGTGGCGTGTGAACACCCTAACAGTTCCAGGATAAGAAATTCATAGCTTTCGCGAGTGTTGGATTGGGCCAACATCTCGCAAGGCATGCGGTGCTTCTGATGTAGCAATCTCTTCATTAAAGGAAAGCTTCCATGCAGGTATTGCAACGTTGTTGATGATGGGTTTCTTCGGCAGTGATCCAGTTCTAATGCAACCTTTTAGCTCCGATTTTCCCACCGGTGTTGAAGGTTGTTACGATGCTCCATTTCCTCTGTTAATTCTCGGCTTTCTGAATCTGCTGGTGGGTATTTCAAAAGTTGGTATAGTTCTACGGGCATCCACTTGCTCCAATTGGGAAATAGAAACATACTTCCTCGTTTTTGCTGGGGGCGGCTGGGCAGCGAAATTCAGGGTGTTTGGGAGTTGGATATGAGCTGGAAACTTGGTAGGAGTTTTGAAGGTTCGTCTCTTGTAGGTGCACCAATGTTTGATGATTTCATGTCTTTCTTCAGGTCTAGCATTAGTGGTGACTATTAGCTCCGGCTTTCCGTTGACGTTATGCACCAGTAACGTGACCTTTGCATCCCTGTGTTTCAAAACATTCATCAGAGTATGAGTATATTTTGGGGTAAAAATTGCACGCATTATGTTGATGCCCGGGGTAGCTCCTGGTCCAGATTTGTGGTCCGAAACTGAACAAGAACCCAAACCCGAAACCCGACCCGACTTGGAGTCCGAGTTCTGCCCCGATTCAACCTGTGCACTTCTCCGATCCGACCCTACAAGATAACCCGAAGAAACTGAACCCATAGTATCTAGTGGGAATGTTATTTGTGCCCCTACTATCCATGGGTCATGCACAAACACCCTTATGGGTCTTTACAAATACCCCTAATGGCATAATTGAAATTATGAATAAAAAAATAATTCACATAATCCCATTTTTAACCTTTACTTCTTATACTTCATCTTCTTCTTTATTCTCATTCGAGAAAAACCAATGAAACTCTCTCCATCTCCGTCGCCACTACAGCCACCACCACCATCTTCATCGTCGCCACCGCCGTAGCAACACCGCCTCCACTACATCACCATCTCTACTTCCACTAAAACTCCAGAATCATTTTTACTCGAACTTCTCCATAATCAGATCTCATAAAAATAAGGTTTTCAGATTCAGAGATTTAAAGTTCGAGATTTTGGTTCAGGTAATTTTTGAATTCGATTTGCGTGTTTGAACCATTGAAACTTAGTTATAATTTTGTTATTCTTCCTCTTCTGATTTCAAACCAGATTCAGAGATCAATTTGAATTTTAGTTTTTGATTTTATAATTTCGAGTCGAGATTTAGATTTGGTGTTGATTTTGATTTGAAGATTCTGATTCTGTCAATTTTATTATTGAATTCATAGGGTCAATAACAGTGGTGGGTTAATGTTTTGGTCGTGTATTGGTGGTGGATGGCGTTGTTGGTGTTGTGACATCGATGGTGGTGGAAGTTTCAACAATGATGTTTTGGTGAATGTTATTCTTTGTGGTTTCTGTGTGTTTGATAGAGACGGAATCAGAGAGGAATCAGTGAAGAGAGTCAAGGGAGAAGAAATTTGTTGCTGTGAATTGAAGTTGCTGTTGGTTGAATTAGGTTTGGGGTTGTCTTGGTTGTAGCACCGACATGAAGTGGAAAGACAATTTGTGAAGACTTTGCTGTGTTGAGGAATCATCAGAAAGGATCGAATAATGTCATGCGCGTTGTTCACATTGCTCCTTTGGAAGCTCTTGAAAAAGAGCATTATCGTAATTGGGATAGGAAGTTTCGAAAGGGATTGGGCTTGAGGGTTGTGGAACTGACTGGTGAAACATCATTAGATCTGAAACTGCTTGAGAAAGGGCAAGTAGTTATAAGCACTCCTGATAAATAGGACTCGCTATCTCGCAGATGGAAGCATCGCAAACACATTCAATAGGTTAGCCTTTTTGTCATTGACGAGCTCCACTTCATTGGGGGTCAAGGTGGCCATATTTTGGAGGTAATTGTTTCTATAATGAGAGACATCGCAAGTCAGGGTGAGAACAAGGATGCAAGTAATGACAAAACAAACTTATGTTGTCATTGTCCAACATGCCAGGAATGTAAAAACCACACTTGCATTTGTTCTTACGAGGAAGCATGCCAAGCTTACTGCGGATGATTTGATGACTTGCTCTAATGCTGATGGGGGAGTCCCTCATTTCTACTGAAATCTGAGGAAGAACTGGAGTCATTCATTTGTTCGAAGCTGGTCGGATTCAGGTCTGCGTTGCAAGAATTTCAATGAGCTGGGGAATTCCGCTATCAGCTTATCTGGTGGTCGTTATGGGAACACAACACTATGATGGGAGAGAAAACACTCATAATGACTATCTGGTGACAGACCTACTGAAGATGAGCTAGTGGAAAGTGCATTATATTACCTGGATATTTATGTATAGGAGGCTCACTCAAAATCCGAACTACTACAATCTCCAGGGAGTTAGCCATAGGTATCTCTCGGATCACCTTTCGGAGCTCGTGGAAAAAACACTAAGTGACTTGGAAGCAAGTAAATGTGTTTCTTTGGAGGATGAAACGGATCTGTCTCCTCTGAACCTGGGAATGATTGCGTCCTATTATTATATAAGTTACACAACCATAAAACGATTCAGTTCTTCACTGACGTCCAAAACAAAGATAAAGTGGCTTCTAGAGATTTTGGCTTCGGCTTCAGAGTATGCTGAGCTTCCATACGGAGGCTGATTGACCATAATATATACTCAATCGAAAACCCCATATGTACAGACCCGCATGCGAAGGAAAATGCGCTGCTCCAGGCACACTTCTCTAGGCACACAGTTGTTGGGAACTTGGCGTCTGATCAGCGAGAGTTTATACTATGTGCTAGTCTGCTTCTGCAAGCAATGGTTGATGTAATCTCTTGCAATGGTTGGCTTGATTTGGCTCTTCTTACTATGGAAGTCAGTCAAATGGTCCCTCAAGGCATGTGGGAACGTGATGCCATGCTTCTTCAGCTTCCACACTTCACCAAAGAGCTGGCTAAGAGGTGTCAAGAGCACCCAGGAAAGAGTATAGAAACAATATTTGATTTGGTGGAGATGGACGATGATGAGAGGAAGGAGTTGTTGCAGATATCAGGTTCAGAGACAACTTAAAGTTCACTAAGCTGGGAACACGATATTAATTGCTACATAATATACTTTTGAAGGTATTTATATGTTGGTTTGAATGGAGTGCATGTTTTGATAGTTATGTAGTAGTATTTTTCGCAGTTGCTATGAAGATATAGATACTGGAGTTGTGGCCGCAGTTGGTTTTCTGCGGGTTCAAATTGCCAGGTGATGGAGCTATGCATGGAGTTTCAGTGCCGGTGATAATTTTCTACAACAACAGTGGATATTACTCAGTGTCGAAGTGGGGTTCCACTGGTGGAGCTAACTGGTGCATGTATTTAAGGTATAACTTAAGTGGGAAATTATCTTTATGTATACATCTATGAGTAATCACGACGAATCTGTGGTGCAATGGTAGCACAACTGATTATATGTCAGAATATGTGTGTTCCACCCACACTAGGTTCACTTATTTGTGTATAATTTTTATTTTCTAGAGACAATTTGTGATAGTTGCCTCCATATTTGGAGACAACTTGGGCTAGTTGCTTTCACTTTTGAAGACAACTTGTGATAGTTTCCTCCATATATGAAGACAACTTGAGCTAGTTGCCTCCATATTTGGAGACAACTTGGGCTAGTTGCTTTCACTTTTGAAGACAACTTTGTGCTAGTTGCCTTCACTTTTGAGGACAACTTGAGCAAGTTGCCTCAAATTCGAAGACAACTTGAGCTAGTTGCCTCCATTTTGTTTTGCAACTTATTCATGTACACTATTTTTTGGAGACAACTTAAGCTAGTTGCCTCCACTTTTGGAGACAACTTAAACTAGTTGCCTCCAATATGGACATTATTTATTGGAGACAACTTGAGCTAGTTTCCTCCACTTTTGGAGACAACTTGAGCTAGTTGTCTCCGATAAGGACACAACTTCAGCAAGTTGACTCCACATGGTAGTGGTAGTCGGCGGTGGTTGGCGGCGGTGATGGTGGTCGGCGACGGGTGGCGGCGGTGTTGGTGGACAGTGGTGGTGGTTGGCGGTGGTGGTGGTTGGCGGTGGTGGACAGTGGTGGTGGTTGGTGGTGGTGGTTGGTGGTTGGCGGCGGTGGGGGTCGGTGGCGCTGGTGGTCGACGGTGGTGTTCGGTGGTGGTGGTTGGTGGCGGTGGTGGACAGTGGTGATGGCGGACATTAGATATGTTTTTTTTTTTTTTTTTTTTGTGTGGTTGAATAGTGGTTAGTGGTAATGGTTTTGTATATACGTTACACAAAAGAGGGTATTTTAGTAATGTATTATGCTTAGGGGTATTTGTATAAGTTGATAAGGGTATTTTGGACGGGGCCCTATAGTAAGGGTATTTAAATAATGTTCCCAAAAATTAACCCCAAAATGGTAGTTAACAAATCAACGTTGGTTTTATGCTTTACCATTTTTGACCAAATTGTGTGATCTTCAGTTTTTTAACAATGAAGAAGAAGATTAAGGAAGAAAGAGGAACTTGTAGAAGACTGAAGAAGAAAGAGAAAATATATTCTCGAAATTTGTATTATTTTTTCTCTAAGTAAAATTAGGAAACAATATAAAATTATGAAACGCAAAAAATCTTCGTTATATCTAGCTAATCACGAGGGGAGGAATGTGCACTCGCGGGTGCACAAAGTTACATTCTATAAACTTAATTCAAAATCTTAAATATTATTACTATATATAAGGAAAAAATCTACTCAATATATCATTTTTTGAATAAAAACATCTATGGATAGTTATGAAATTCCTAATAAAAACTTCACTTATTCTTACATCCGGTTCTAATTATGAACTCTATAATAAAAACAGTATAAGTTTGTTTTAATTTTCTTAGAATATTTTCTAATATAATAATACAATCAAAGAAATTAATTTTATATAAAGAATAAAGAGTTACATAACAGGCAATCGAGCAACAAGCTGCGCCGCAAGCCCTTTTTAAATTTCAAAATACTATCCAATTTATAATTTTTAAAAATATTAATTTTAGTTTTGGTAACAACATAAAATAGGGTAGTCAAGGGTTAATCACGACATTTTATATGATTTTCTTAATATCATGACAAAGTCAATTAGGAACGTTAATTTGAGACAGAGAGAGTGTATATCAAATTTTTCAAACTCAACCAGTGGTTACTAATGACGAGATCTTTCTGGTAGTGGTTTTTAATCTTCCCGGTGTTGGAAGAAGGTAACCTTTAGATATCGAGATATAGCATCCTTGCGTAGTAAAGTGCTGGGCTGAAATGGCTTCACTCTGAAGGATTTTGTCACTAATTTTCAACCCCAACAAATCACCTAAATGTGGTCGTAATGTCGTATTTAAAAGGATTTGCTGGATGAATTTCTACCACCCACACATCAAAACATCAAAGCTGTAGAATCAGAGGTCTTTAAGGTTAAAATTTCCAATGTCGAACTATTATTGCACACATTGCATGGGAAATCCGCTTAATTGGTGTGCATGCCCGCCTAGGCTAATGGTGAAGATAACTTCCAAAATTAGGGGAAGAAAGATTTTGTTCGAATATCCCGCACGACATTAAGTTTTGCTAATATTCCTTACACTTATCCGGCCACTATTTATGGAGAGAATCAAACCCTTATCTTGTATCATCTGTCTTCGGTGACAACAATGGCTTCTTCTTTTTCTCAGCTCTTAAAATTGTTGTTCATAATTATGATTTGTATACAACACTTGTTTGCAAGTGGAATAAGAATTTCTCAAGAAGAGGAAGAAGATATTGAGATATATGAACAGCCCAACATCTTGAAAAACCCACCGGTCAAAACTATCAAGGTAATTAATGTTTTCGATCTTCAATTTGGAGTAATGCTTTTGTATATCTTATATATAACGGAATTTATGGTTCTATATAGATGAATGATGGTGAAATTATCGACTGCATTGATGAGAAGAAACAACCCGCCTTTGACCATCCTTTGCTTAAAAATCATAAGATCCGGGTAATGTTCTTGTCACCATGCATCATAGCATGAGATAATATTTTATATCAACTTTTCATAAATCACCGTCAAATTAAATTTGATTATTTTCTCTATTTTTTCCTACTTATTTTATCTGTCATTTTCTATTGTACGTTCAGTCGAGGCCTAGCTCTCCTCCAAAATATGCAAGCCATGGAACATCCTCTCGGAAGATGGTTAACTTAAGACGTCTTAACTGCCCGGAAGGAACAGTCCCCATTCGAAGAACCAGAAAAGAAGATTTAATTAGAGCTAAATCCTTCATGGAATCATTTAAACCAACAAGTCCTAGAGTTCAACCCAATACTGACGTAGAGGAACCCCCTGGACAGCACGTATGCATGCTACCATATTTCCAAATTTTATTTTCTTTCAACTACTTACCATACATTTTACATGGTCGTATGTGGTGGATAATTGGTTATCTTTTTTGTAGGTTGCAGTATACCACTTGCGTAACGCAACTGATGATGATCCCTCAACAAGACGATATATTCATGGAATCAAGGCCAAGATGACGGTACAGAATCCGTCTTTGCAACAAAATCAATTTAGCGCATCTCTGTTGTGGCTTGAAGCTGGACCTGTAGATAATGCCAGTACGATACAAGCCGGATGGGCGGTATTTATGATTAGCTTCTTTGTTTCTTGTCAGTTCAGTTTTGCTACATTTTGCGGCTTTATATTAGGAGTTACTTCCCTATAACTTATTTATGATTTTGATTAATTAGGTGTCACCATTACTGTTTGGAGACAATAAAACTCGTGTTTTCGTATCTTGGTGGGTAAGTATTCAAGCAGAAATATGGTTCTCGTTTTTTGTTAATGTTTTGTTGAGCTCCGTTATGCTTTGTTGAAATAGAGACTGTAATTTTATATTTGCCTATTTGAATTTAAAAAAGGGTGCAGCAGGAAGTGGATGCTACAATATCCAGTGCCCAGGCTTCGTGCAAACAAACCAAGACTATTATGTTGAGGGAGTTATAGAGCCTACATCTGTATATGATGGGACGCAGTACTACATGGGATACACTATCCACCAGGTAAAGAATAATCCATTTTACTAGAAAATGGCGAATAAAAAAGCAAGCACTCTGTCATTGCGATAAAAATGGTATGTGGTTGTTGATTTTTTTAGTATGAATATTATATTTAGGATGCTGGAACTGGGGACTGGTGGTTCAGTGTGTATGGTGATTTCGTCAACGCAGACATCGGCTATTGGCCAAGGGAGTTGGTTCCTTACTTAGGTACAGGTGCAACTTATATGGCATGGGGAGGGTTAGTTCACAATAATCCACATGAAGCAAGCCCACCCATGGGAAATGGACACTTTCCAGATGGTGACTCGAAGAAGGTCGCTGTAATATATGACATGCATTACCTGGATGAAAAGTATGCACTGGCGGAGCCAGGGCTTTTCGATAATTATTTAAGAAGAGCAGACAGAGAAAATTGCTATACCATAATCGACAATGGCTATGAAGAGAAGGATGGGTATAACATATTCTACGGCGGACCTGGAGGGAATTGTGACTAAATCTTTCCGGAACGACTAAATGCGTTCGAACTAGTAGTCTAACTATTCTAAAATTTAGATCTAGGAATGGTGAATACATATCCTTTTCAATATGTTTGAAAGCCATGTACAACGAATGGGTGACTGACATGTATTAGACTAGCTAGACTACAAGTCGAACGCCATTTAGTGTTCCCCAAATAATTACCCAATTTCACAGTCTGTGTAACTTTTTCGTTGGCAGAATTTTTAATTATGTCGTGAATAAACTATCATGTATCGGTGACTTATTACCACAACGTTGAAAATTAAGTTCCAAAATTGTAGGTTTCGAATCCTTAATTGATGACCTATTGGTTCAAAAACACAATTTAACTGCAACTTTTTCGGCTTCACTAGGTCGAATATGTAGCATTGATGCGTCGATATGTATAGCTTCAGAAAATTGAGCTGAATTCGGGCACACCGGTGCAAAGCATATCATTAGTGAAAACTATTGTAAACCCCATAGTATATGGCTTCAATATTAAGAAACACCTTCTTCAAAAAAAAAATATATTAAGAAACACGAATTCTCCATTATCAAATCCATACTTTTAGAATTTGGTAATACTAGGCCCAAAACTATAGAATTCCAGGTTTATTAATAAAATTAGTTATAGGTTTTATTTTCAGTTTCATTTTTTAATTTTCGTTCTCTCTCCTCTCCTCTGCAATGAATGAAGAATGGTGTGAGGGTAAAATACCCGATCGCCACGTATAAACATCTCAAGGGATGATCTCATGATAAGATGATGAGATGAAAGCATCAAACCATTCTCTAAAAAGTGATCTCGTCTGAATCGAGATATCTGCCAAAGCTACATGCATGACGCGTGTGAGGAGTGGTCTAATCAAATCAAACAGTCAAGTCTAAAAGGAGAAATGCATTTTATGAAGGATCATAATAGGCGTGGGCTAAAGTATATCGCATCAGAAGACTCGGACGATCCAAGCCACAGCCCGAGGATGGTACAGTACGATGCCTTCCAAGGAAGAGAAGTACGGTCATGTACAAAGCGAGACAACTCGGAAGGAGAACCGAGCTAGACATCACGAGAGATGGTAAAGAGCTCGTCCGATATGATGAAGATACACGATGGCTCCACATGCTCGGCGAGATGGATCCACACCACCATGAGTCCAGTATGTCTATAAATACCAGTCCATGTAGAAGGAAATGAACATGTAATCTCTTATGGTTATTCTACAAAAAATTCTAGAGAGATATTTAGAGAAAGAGAGGGTGATAAATCTAAGTGATATTTGTAACTCTTTCAAGGGTAAGACCTTAATCAATAACGAAGATAGTTTATTTCCCGTGGATGTAGGTCTCAACGGCCGAACCACATTATATGCTTGTGCTAATATTTACTTTCATGTTCTTTACATCATGTTTGTCTTTAAGTGTTGAATGTTGGTAACTTTACAATCGTTAGATCTACTTGGGTGTAATTGTTAGAAAAGATGCAACTACATTTTGGCGCTAGAAACAGGGAGGTATGAAGATTTAGTCTACCTCCCTTGAAATGATTTATAGTTTTTCATAATTTCTCAAAGAAAAGTGGGTTTTCATACCACTGTATAGATTTTCACGAGTTCAAGAGTAGATCTCGGACACAACATGATCTACATGATCAGTGAAGTCCTGAAGACCCTTGGAAACATGAGATATGCAGTTTCTTGCCGGTTTTGCTAAGATTTTTTGTTTTCTTAAGATTCTTAACATCTTCCTAAAGATACTCAGGAGAGTTGAAGGTCGGAGTGAAATTGGAGTTTTAAGTTACTTCAAATCAGCATTTATGCGATCTCCTCTGTGAAAGAGTTGGGAAGAAAATTCAAGTCATTAGGCTTCATAGAAGAAATCATACTACGATAGCTCAAAGACGATTAAATAAAGGATTGTTCATGATGTTCTTCATCTCTTGAGAATCTCAAAATAACCCAAAATCTTCTTCTTAGAATTTCAAATCTAAGTAAAGGGGAATGGTTAAAGAGTACAAAATTATTCACCAAGATCAAAGTTTGCTCAAATAAAATATTCAAGACATTGAGAAATATTTACTGAAATGGAAAAACGTGCTCAATCGTCATAATTGGTATTTTCCCACTAAAGGTGTGACGTGTAGAAGGAAGTGATTTACTCGAGAAATAAAAAAAGAAAAACACCTTTTTCTGTCCCTAAAACTTTATCACAGTAGGGAATTTTTTCACATCATCACATGCCTCCAGAATTCACTGAAAAGTCTTCATGTATTGAAACCGCATAGTCTGAACTCTGACTTAGTAATTGCACATGAGCTGCTAACTGAAGGAAAAGACAAATTAAGTATTATTGCATTTAGATGCATTTTACTACAAACTACATCCAAAGGATAGAAAACATCTACTCATGCAAGTGAAAGTAAGAAACTCAACAATGAACACAAGGATATACGTGGTTCGGTATGATTACCTACGTCGACGGGGGTGAAAATATGTATCTTATTACTTTGAGGTGTTACAATGATGTTCTCTCCAAGTTTAACTCTCTTCCTTACAAGATATAATAATTCACAACTCTCTTTCTCTAGTGTGATTCCTAGTCTCTCTCCAAAATTGCCAACCTTCTCTCTTGGATACGAGTCTCTCTATTTATAAGGAGAGTGCATACAACCAAACTAGGGTGTTAGTCACAATCTATCTATCTTGAAGTTTTGTGTCTGACCCGCTTGCATCGCTTACCCTTCTGTAAACATGGCCGACGTAATCCATTTCCTCTGTGTTTCCTGACCCGAGCCGATCTTGGTATGATGTCGCCCTTCTAGTTGGCCGATATAACTTGTATCTTCTTATCTCTTTGGTTAACGTGTCTCACCTGTCAGCTTTATCAGGGGTCTGGGGTCACGTCTTGTCCGACAACTATATGGTTGTCCTGTCCGAGCCACGTGGTCCCTTAATTCTCGCGCCTGGCAGTCTCTATCCCGTGCTTCTCGTATCTTCATCCTTGGGTACATCATTTCTTAAGATGTTTCCACCTATCCCTGTGGATATTCTACACCTATATTTATGCGCCTTCTTTCGCTCGTGTGGCAGACACGAGTGGAAGAAAACCTCCCCAACTTCCCACGTCCCTGGTCATGCCGCAATTCATGCTATGCAGTCCCCCATTAACTGCCCTTTATAACATGTAACCATCGGCGTCGGTTACTTTCTTCCTTCGTTTAAATACCTTCTTTCCTAGTTCTCTTTCCTCTACTTCGCCATTTTCTCAATCTCTCAACCACAGCATCCACTCTCAGCCGCAGCATCCATTGTCTGAATCTTCATCTCTTTCTGTTTGTGTGAAGCTTTGTCTTCTTAATTCCCTTCTTTCATACCTTCATCACCGAGTACTACAACGTCCGTGGTTACGTTTCCGTCGTCCCAACTTTCTTCTCCAGCTTCAGAGTTTTGGACTGCTCACTTCCATGGCTTCTTCTCCTTCAATGACTGAAAAAAGGTGTGTTGATGACGTTTTTACCGAGATTGATGCTTTTCCTCTTGATTCATTTTTTTCATTTGATAGCCCTTCTGCGTACGACGATCGTTCTATTAAATCTATCTTCCCTGATGGTTCTCCTTCTATTTCGTGTAGGTCCGAGAAAAGGGTGTTGAAAGATCTGTCTGATGAAGAATTTATAGAGCAGTTAAATGAGAAGTACCATCTTCAGGATTATGAAGTTACCCTGGTCTCGGTCCAGAACAACACTTTTAAGAAGTCATATATGGAGACGTACGAGCAGTCGGCTGAGTCTGTGGTCATCACTCTTGGTCAGCTAGAGCTAGGCCTTCGTCTTCCCTTGTACAATCCTAGCAACCCATTCTACTATGAGATTCTCTCGCAGCTCAAGCCTTATCGCGCTCTCGTTCAGTAGACCGGCAACACTTTTCGAATTATGAATGAATGGAGATATCGCCGAGATTGTCGTGGCTCCACCGCCGACTGGTCGACCTACAAGCCCGAGAACGCTCCGGAGTATATCGCAGCCAACTTCTTTGCCAACTATCGAGCCGGTACTTTAACTAATGGCGAGCTTGCCGGTTTTGCGGCTAGCCCTCATCGTCACAGGACTATGCCTAAGAATGTTGAAAGAATGATGTTAGACGCCGATCCCATCGGCCAAGGTTCTAACAGGTGATCCCGTCATACTAATGATCCAATCTATCCCCGAGTTCCACTTCTTGTCCGAGGGCCTATTCTTCATGGTAGCTTCTTGTTGCCTCCATTTCCCGCCGAGCCCTATCCTTTTTGGGTGATAAATGACGACAAGGATGAAAAGGTATGTCTCTCCTTCTGTCTTCTTAATTTCTAGCTTGTAAGATTTGACACCACTTGGTCATTTGCTGACGTCAACGTCTCAGGGCGATTCTACCAAGGCCATCGGCTCGAGAAAAAGGGGGGCTGGCGCAAGGGTTGAGGAAGACCAGGGGGAAGGTAACAAACATAATTATTCTTATTACAAGTACATGTACTTGCCCTGTTGCTTGTCTTCACATGTTATGACGAGGATCCTTGCACATAAGTTCTCTAAGCACGATGATGAGGAAGACGGTGGGTCCTATGTGCTTGATCCTGTCGTCCAACCTCCTAGACGTACCTTTGGTAGAACCAAGAGTGTTACTTCCAAGACACAGCCGAAGAGGAAGCCGATCATCGATATTTCCGATGAGGATGAGATATTCGGTGATGATTTATTGAATGACAAGAGCGATGAGAAGGAGACGGGCGAGAAGAGTGGCCCCGAGATGGTCGTGCCAATTGACCTGGTGGGCGATAAACATCTTTCCATGCAGATGCCCGAGTTGGGAAGGTTTGTTCATGCTGAATCGGGAGTATCTCCTCATTTTCCCCTGGCCACTGCTGGGTTTTCGTCTGGTGCTGGAACCTCCTTTACCATCTCTGGCCCTATCCTGTATTCCCTTGTGGCGCTTACTTCTACCGACTTTGGAGCATTTAACGATGAATAAATGCTTGGTGTGATGCCTCTTTATAACGACATAGCTCCGACTCTTGACGTGGTGGTGAGTGATTTCGTATGTCTGGGCGATGCCCCATCCCTTAATAATTTCTTAACTATCGCTCACCACTCTAACCTACTTACCCATATTAGATCCTAAATCGGGTACGGTTGGAGGCCGCCAATCGTCATAGGGAGAGGCAGTTGGTGGAATCTCTTCAACTCTAACTGCAGAACGAGCAGGGCCGTGCGCGAGAGCTAGAAATTAAACTAGCCGATGCTCAAGGTATGTTACAGTTATGTAAACCTTAACTTGTATTGATTGAGTTTATCATGCCAGTATCCTGGATCGAGTGTCCTTCTGCTAGATGACATATCTAGTATAGGTTTAGACGCTACATCAGAGTTTAGGATCATGAAGAGAAAATGGAATATTGAAAAGGGTTTAGTGGAGAATCTTCGCCATCGAATAGCAAACAAAGATGGAAAAATAGATCGCCAAGCTGATGAGATCGAAGAACTTCAAGGTGAATTAGGCCGATACCGACAGTTTGAGTATGATCCCAAGGAAATAGACAATTTGAGGTTTCATCTGGGTTCTTCGCAATGCCTCGCTGCTGAGAAAACTGCGTTGGCCACGGACTTAGGGAAGCAGGTAGACGATTTACAGTTGTAGAATCGAGACCTCCACGAGGATCGCCGACGAATTTTGAGGGATAAAGATGTAGTGGAGCGAGCAAATAGGGATCTGTTGGGCAAAGTGGGTGAATTTGACAAAATAGTGGGAGAACTGGAATGGAGTAGGTCACAACTTTCAGTGCTTCAATGAGATAACCATGAAATTATCACGCAATCGTTTAATGGCCGAGTAGAGTGAACATAAGAAGTACTGCCCCAGCAATGAATCCAACGAGCAATGCTTCAACGAGATAACCATGAAATTGTCCAGGGCCGAGGATGAGTTGTCCAAGTCAGTAGAGTCACTTTAGTCAGTGTTACCATCCCTTTCAGGTCTCGTTGGCGATGCTTTGAGGAAGTTCCTTAGGCCTAGATTATTTTTGTGGTAGTTGTGAAATTGCTAAACCATATTCGATGAATAATCCCGCGTTGTTGTGATCTTGTAGGCGATCAAAAGCGTTCTCATGAATTGGATCTAGAGGTACGAAGGTTGAAACAGGTCGAGGCCGATTTGGGTTCCATGATGGCCGATGCCGAAGAAACCACTTCTCAGCTTACCCAGCAGCTCGAGGATGAACGCGTCGCCCATGCATAGGAGGTGGACGAGAAGGTTCAGACGGGTATTGAGGAGTGGGTTGAGAATAAGCGGCGCGAGATCGCGCAAAAGAGGGCTGGAGTTGTTCCTCCCAAGGCTTGATTTCTATTTTTGTAGTGCTGCGTCAACAATTCGCCCTTTGTTTTGGGTTGTAAATCGCTTTGAACATATCTTCCCCACTTTATTTCTGATACGATGCTTGTTTGTTTAAATGGGGGTTCTGCTTCGCCGATGATGTTTGTTTTACTGTTGTTGAAATTTTCGTTTCGTATGGTTGCATGACACTTTCCGCACTTTCTTAATGGACACATGACGCTATCGATTTATCTTTTGTTTCTTATGTTATTCCTGCAATTGTTGATTATGTATGCTAGTACTTTAACCTTTTTTGTCGAAAACACCCAACAAGGAGGGTCATCGGGCCCAATGCCATGTCCTAATTTGGGTATCTCATCATTATCTCTTGGATTCAGTGGAAGGGTATTAGTCAACCTAATTCTAGGCTCGATTTCCCCAAGCGGTTATCGACTAACCGATCTCGGGCAAGTGGTCACAGCCACCTGCGATGGGGGCGGCCTTTCAAATGTAAGTAGGCCACTTAGCAGAGAAGACCTCGCGTATCAACAACCTTTGGAACTGGTTTCCAACCACCAGAACCCTTAGGCTACCTCGGCACTTGCACACTGCCACTGCCCCGAGTACGAATAGCCAGGCGACTGTAAGGCACCTCAGCACTTCCACACTGGCTTTGCCCCGAGTACGAATGCCCATTCGTGTGTAAGTCATATCGGCACTTCCACACTAGCTTTGCCCCGAGTACGAATGACCATTCGAGTGTAAGTCACCTCGGCACTTCCACACTGGCTTTTCCCCGAGTACGAATGACCATTAGTCGCTCATGTCTTATCTCATACCCCTCACGGTTTCAAAGAGATAGAAGACACGTATGCTTACCTTTTCGCCCTTAAGGGGTGGTAGAGTTTCATATATTTGACGTTCTAGGGTTTCGGATCTTTTGTTCCATCGAGTCTCAATAGTCGATACGATCCCTCGCCCGTCTTAGACGCAATTATATACGGACTGCCCCACTTTAGTGCTAGTTTTCTGCCATTTTTGTCTCGCTCTCATTCAGCCAGAAACTGCAACACTTGTTGCCCTGGTTGAAATTCCCTTGTGCGAACACGCTTGTTGTACTCTCGTTGTAACCTCCTTTGATAGTTTTCCAGTTTTTGTAGCGCCATCTCCCTTGTTTCTTCCAAATCGTCGAGTTTCGCCAAAATTAAATCGGACGAGACGTTTCGCCTCCAAGATTCTGTTCTAGTAGTAGGGATCATTCCTTCCGTTGGTAGAATCACCTCGGTTCCGTAAGTGATCATGAACGGCGAGAACCATGTAGCTTCCCTCTGTGTGGTTCTGTATGCCCATAAAACGTTGTAAAGCTCCTCGCACCAGTTACCATATTCCCCATCCAATTTCTTCTTCATGTTATAGGATATGGTTTTGTTAGTGATCTCGTCCTTCCCATTACTCTAGGGGTAAATGGGGGTAGATTTTCTCTTCCTGATGTTGTACGTGTTGAACAAAAGATCAATATTTTCTCCTTGGAGTTGTTTTCCATTATTGGAGATGATAGCTGCTGGGACCCCAAAGCGGCAGATGTTATGTTCCCAGATAAACTTGAAGACGTCTTTGTCTTCGATGTGCCTTAGTGGTGCTTCCTCTACCCATTTGGTAAAGTAATCTGTGGCCACGATCAAGTACTTCCTCTGCCCCGTTCCTACATGTAATGGTCCGAAAATGTCTACCCCCCACTTGGCAAAGGGCCATGGGCTTATAACAGAGTTTAAAGGTACTCCGGGTGCCTAGATTTTCTTGCCGTATCGTTGACATTCTTCACAATCTTTCTCCATTTCTTTTGCGTCTTCGCTCATATACATCCAAAAGTAGCCCATCGTCTTTGACTTGGCCGATAAGCTTCTCCCAGAGCTGTGGTTTCCGGCGGCTCCATAGTGTAATTCATGCAAAATTATGTGGCCTTCTTCTCTACTTAGGCATCGCAAGAGTGGCCCTAAGTAGGATTTCCTATATAAGATCCCTTCCCTTAGCTCGTAGGCACCCGACTTACTTTTGATTTTATTTATTTCGGGCCGACCCTTGGGTAGCTCGCCCGTTTCCAGATATTAGTGTATCGGCTTTCTCCAATCGCCCTCTTTATATTGTTCGGTTGTGTTAATAGCTACATCGATCCGTACGTCCGGTGTTTCTGGGATTGATGGGGTGAGGAGCCTCATAACACGAATACCCTCTATGCTCGGGTCTACCAGCTGTGAGGCGATGTAAGATAAAGCGTCCGAGTGCCTGTTGTCTTTTCTACAAATGTGACGAAACTTAATGCTTGGTATTTGGTTGATGTAAAATTGGGCGAGCTCCCAATACTTTTGCAACACGGGGTCGTGCGTTGCATATTTGCCCGTGATCTGCCGAATCACCAGCTGTGAATCACTAGTTAAACGAATCTCCTGAAGCCCCATTTCTACAATTATCCGTAGGGCGTGGATTACCGCTTCGTACTCGGTGACATTGTTTGTTGCTTTGAATTCCAACCTGAACGAGTGCACTATCTTTTTTCCTTTCGACGTGGTGAATACCAACCCAAGACCGGATCCTTCTCTGTTCGATGCCCCATCGACGAAAACTTCCCATTGTGTAGGACTACTAGCTGCTAACAGATCAGCTTCTATCCCTCTGGGGGTGATGATATATCCTAAGAGTTTCCCTGATGTAATCAAAAAGTCGCATTTGGCGAGATTAATCTTCATCTTGTGTTTCCTCATTGTCCGAAAAATCTCATGAAGGTCTCGGATGTGATCCTTGGCTCGGCGACTCTTGACTAACATGTCGTCCACGTAAACCTCTATGGTGTCATGGATCTTGTCCTCGAACATATCTCCTACCAATCTCTAATATGTAGCACCAGCGTTCCTAAGTCCAAATGGCATCTTTGTATAACATTACAGCCCCCTCAGTGTGAACAAGGAATTATGCTCTTGATCCTCGGGTGCCAGCGGTATCTAGTTGTAGCCCATGTATCCATCCATCAGTGTCATCGCCTCATATCCAACTATCGATTCTACTAGTTGGTCTATGCTTGGGAGAGGAAAGCTGTCCTTCGGGCATGCCTTGTTCAAGTCGCTAAAATCAATACATATTCTGACTCCTACCTTTTTCTTTGGCACCACGACCATGTTGGATATCCACTGCGGGTAATGGGATTTCCTGATTATTCCGGATTCTTGTAGCTTCTTCAGCTCGGCCTCGACCGCTGCCTGTAACTCTGGTGAGATTCGCCTCATTTTCTGTCTAACCGGCTTGACCCTTGGATCAATCTTCAAGTGATGGCAGCAGACCTCTGGGTCGACACCCTCTAAATCTTGTACTTCCCACGCGAACGCGTCTATGTTTTCCTTCAGCACCATCATGAGTTGGCCTGCTTGTTCGTCCGAGAGTAATGTCCCGATCCTAACTATCCTTGGCTCCTCAATCATCCCCAAATTCACTTCCCGAGTCGGCTCAACTGTCGAGAAATTATATTTAGGTTCCCCGAATGGAGCCGCTCCCTTTAACTGCTATAAAGGGTCTTACTCTTGGGCCTCGTACTCCATGACCGCTTGTGAAATAGTCTCCTCCAATTCTTCTGTAGTCTTAGCTTCTTTGGCCTTGTTCTTCTCTCGCCTTTGTCTAGCTCGCCGATCGTCATTTATTTCGGCATCAAACTGCATGCATTGTCGTGCTGCTTGGGAGTCTCCTACGACTTCGGCTACTCCCTTGTATGTTGGGATCCTTAACCTATGATGATATGCAGATGCCACCCCTTTAATCCCAGCAATCCATGGACGTCCGATAATTGCTTCATAGGGCGAGGCGGCGTCGACCACACAAAAGGTGGTTAGTGTGTCGAGGTAGCCCCCACCGTCCGATACCCTTAAGGTTACCTCGCCTTTAGGAATTGTCATTGTCCCGTTAAATCCATAGATGTGATATGTTGAGGGGACAAGGATGTCGTCTGACAGCTCCATCCTCTTGAACGTGTCATAGAATAGCACCTCGACTGAACTTCCACTATCCACCAGAATCCTTCTTACTCCCCATTCCTCAATTAGTAACGTGATGACCAAGGGATCACAGTGTGCTTGCCCGTTTGCTGGGATATCCTTGGACGAGAACGAAATAGGTTTCATCATCCAAGGTTCCATAGGTAAGGTCTTGGCTATGCTAAGTATTTCTTTGCCATCGCGGTCCCTCTTCTGAATCCTTGAGGTGACTACTGGACCGAGAGTATAGTCTTGAATAGCTGAGTCTGAAATGGTATTCAGAAACTGAGTCGACCTAGCAATTCGAACTTGATGAACCGGCACATCTGGTATTGCTATCGGATGAGCTGGGTGTCGGACGAATTGTCTCATGTATTCATCTCGGATGAGGTGTTGGACGATATCCTTAACTTCTCGGAAATTATTAGTGGAGTGGTCCCCTATACTGAGGGTAGTGACAGTACTCGGGGTGATTCTTGGTTTCGTGGAACTGGACTCCCCTTGACGCTGGGTAATTGATATCGCTCCTTTTCTCGACTTCTTTGAATACTTCCTCCAAAGGAGCGTTCAAAGGAGTATATGATCGGGCTTCATGCCTCGGCTTCTTCCCTTTGGCCACCCATTCTTTCTTCTCATTGCTCCTCGGTGGATGGTCTGATCTCTTCTCGGGACACCTAACAGGATCGTCCATGACTGTTTTAGCCTCAGCACCAGCTTCTGCGCTAGCTTCTTGTACCCCCCTATCTCTCGAATCGACTTGAATTTATTCTAGGGAGATAAAATGTTCTTGCATTCTTCGCATCTTCTTTAAGGTCTTTGGATTTTCAGAGAACATATCTATCCAGATGGGGTCCGATCTTCCCAATGCGTTTTCGAATACGAAGATAGCTTGATCTACCGGCACTTTTCCAATTTCAGTACATAATTTCCTCCACCTATCAGTCAAGGTTCTCAAGGGCTCCCTGAACCTCTGGGTGAGGGTGAATAATTTGTTCATTCTTGGCCGAGGTCGGCTATTGTGCATATAAGTTTCAAGAAAGGCCTCGACTAGCGCGTCATAACCGTCAATCGATCCGGGTGGAAGTGAATAAAACCAATCTCTCGCCTCGCCCTCCAAACTGGCCGGAAATAATTTACACATGACTACCGTACTACTTTTCCATTGGATCAATGACATGGTATACATTTTTAGATGATCGACTGTGTCTCCTATTCCGTCAAATATAGTGGGAAACATAGGTAAGGTACACTTTGGTGGGAACGACATCTATTCAATTTCTTGGGAAAAAGGTGTCTTCTCCGCCTCGCTCATAATCTCTGCCAGTTTGTTTTCTTCGCTACTTCCCGATAGCTCCTTAATCTTTGCCTCCAACTCTTTGAGCTTAGATTTCGTCGCCCTGTCTTGTCTTCCGCCCCTTCCTCGGCTTTCTTGATCAGTAGACGAGTCCTCGGGTGGTCCATATAATCTTAGGGAGGGTATGGGAGATCTCCTAGACCGATTAAGGTTGCTCGGCCCAGTCGGGGGTGATGGTTGACCTGATCGGCCAAGATTGCTCGATGTTCCTTGGCTAGACGATCCTATTGATCTGTTCATTGATTCCTCAACTGATAATTCTCAAACTCCAAGGCGAGATTCCGCTGCTGGAGTTCTCTTAGTGCCGCTTCTTGTCTTCTTTGACTTTCTAAGATGGCCAACAACGTCGGATCTGTGCTTTCATGACTAGAATGTCCATTAGGGTGGGATGGCCAAGACTGTAATGGTACCGATGTTGGTGGTGGAGGTAGTATCAGACCAGTTGCATGACCGGTTGCATGATCAGGTGAAAGTCCGACGTTACTAGCTGCTCCTCATCCCAACTGAATCTGCCTGAGACGTTGTTGCTCTCTTCCTAAGGATTCCTGGTACTCAGCTCGTTGCCTTGCTCTTTATCTCTGGGCTTGTGCCGCAAGCGCTTCTTCGTCGTCATCCGTGTCTGAGGCTGTAAGTCCGTCGATTTGGACGATTCTTTCCCGGGTAGAGACTATCTGGTCCAAGGGTAGTGTGTCATCATCTCGCCCAAGATCCACTTCCTCGCCAACAGTTGGCATGCCCCGTGCAGCAGCATGAGATTCCTCGGGCGGTGGTTGTCGATCGCCTTCTTGTCTCGGCCCCGTTATCCCTGCCTGCATGCTGCTGTTAGTAACTGTATGATTCCTTAACATCCTTCCCATCCCTGAAGTTCTAGCCATCAGATGTGTCGCGTAATGAGCCGAGTATCGTCCTTACCTACGTCAGCAAATACAAAGAACACCTTACTTTGACCTAGTATCGGAAATGATTATTCAAAAAAGGTGACAAATATCAGACTGACGCAAAAATATCACGATGTCAAAGTTTGCAGATACAAAGCAGACTCCAGTTATCAGACGGGTTCTTCCAATCTACCCTATTTTGACTCTAAGCTGACTTTGTAGCCGATTTTATGCTACGTCCTTATCGCTCCGTACGATGTCATCTTCAGTACTTGACCTCCGCACTTAAGTTTGTTTGTCCTTCATTTTATATGCTCCAAATACTTAAAATCATACATGTGATGAATGAAAGGTACAACATGCAAGTTAAAAAGTAAACTCAAGTCTCTACTATTGTTATTTCCTCGAGATCTCTCCACAGCTGACTACCATGGACTTTTTCTAAGACCTTTCTGACTAGATGACATCGCCGGGAAGCTCAACATCAAGGAAAATACAACTTAAACTTACTCTTTTTTGACTCTAAGCATACAAACTCGGTAGAACAATACAGAAAACAACTTATACATCGCTAAAATTCATTCAAACATTGAAAACAAACAGTCATCCTGTCAGCAGATCCTCCCCCTAGCTCCTAACCTGTGTTGTTGATCGCCGGTGAGCTTAAGAGGATTTTCTGCTGATTAAACCATTCATAGGCGAAGAAACGAGGACTCTACTACACCTTAAGAAGGTGTTATCACTGTTTCAACTTTATATTTGTACTAAATGACTCAAATCAACAAAAATAGACGGTTTCGGACAACAAAATTCATCCTAACTTCAACTACAACACTTAAATGTGTATTTAGGAGCTTTTGATCGTCTTTGAAGGTTCTTGAGGAAAGCTATCCGGAGATCTTAGTCGGATCCCCTTAGTCGGCGCCTGAATGTAGATGCATTTTACTACAAACTACATCAAAAGGATAGAAAACATCTACTCATGCAAGTGAAAGTAAGAAACTCAACAATGAACATAAGGATATACGTGGTTCAGTATGATTACCTACGTCCACGGGGGTGAAAATATGTATCTTATTACTTTGAGGTGTTACAATGATGTTCTCTCCAAGTTTAACTCTCTTCCTTACAAGATAGAATAATTCACAACTCTCTTTCTCTAGTGTGATTCCTAGTCTCTCTCCAAAATTTCCAACCTTCTCTCTTGGATACGAGTCTCTCTATTTATAGGGGAGAGTGCATACAACCAAACTAGGGTGTTAGTCACAATCTATCTATCTTCAAGTTCTGTGTCGGACCCGCTTGCATCGCCTACCCTTCTGTAAACATGGCCGACGTAATCTGGTTCCTCTGTGTTTCCTGACCCAAGACGATCTTGGTACGATGTCGCCCTTCCAGTTGTCCGATATAACTTGTATCTTCTTATCTCTTTGGTTAACGCGTCTCGCCTGTCAGCTTTGTCAGGGGTCTGGGGCACGTCTTGTCCGACAGCTGTATGGTGGTCATGTTCGAGCCACGTGGTCCCTTAATTCTCGCGCATGCCAGTCTCTATCCCGTGCTTCTCGTCTCTTCATCCTTGGGGTACATCATAGCTTAAGATGTTGCCACCTAGCCCTGTGGATAATCTACACCTACATTGCATATATCACAGGTAAGATGATGGTGAGACGATCTACTCGGAGGATCCAAGGAGAAACTGGTGGATCCCCACCCGAAGGACTAGACGACATGGAGCCAGGCGAGGCTCTGCACAACGATGTGCTTCCAGGAGAGGGATAACCCAATGACCAGTATCGGGAAGGGTTAACAAATAACTCGAGATCTGACAAGGAGGAAAATCCTTTCGTAGGGAAAGATGATATTCACTTGACTCAACCAGGAGGGTTGAATCATTCGCCAAGGAAAATGGAAAACAATGAGACTTAGAAGAATGATTCTTCTAGTCTTGACAATACCACCGCAGCTCTAGGAGCCATCATGAAAACGCAAAAGGCGCTGGAGGAAAGAAAAGAAAATTAGAACGACGTAACAGGAGGCTCGAAAGGAAAAATCGTAAGATAAAGATTAGAATGAAGAAAAAGCGCCACCCATGAAGGAGATCCCCGAGGAGGAAAACCCTTCCAATAATTTGCATGACAATGAACATGTCCACATTCCTGATACCTCGAACGAGGAGAAAGAGGATCCATTTCCCAAGGGGAGCAAAGGAGTTCCAAACGAGGAGGATAGCCCATCGGAGGGGTCGTCCGATGTTAACCCTAGACATAAACGAGAAAAGAAGAGAGAAGATGAATCGAAAACCAATGGTGACGCCGACAATCTGGCAGGAGGAAATACCAAGCGATAAGACACAACGCGGGGAAAGTTTGCTCGCACCAGACCAGTCTCATACACTGAGCAGTCCGATGAGGACTCTGGGCGATCAAGATACCGCCATCCTGAAAATTCCTTCTCGCCCGAGAGGGAACAAAGACAAAAAAGGAAAACCGAAAGGAGACATATCGACGATCAAGTGCATTTCCGACTTTGTCAATTAGAAGCGATGTACAAAGAAGCTACTGGAAGATAAGGAGGATTGGCCATTTTCCTTATATTAGTATTTCTCAATCCGAGTTTCTTACGCAGCCAATGTGACTTTAAAAGACACTGAAATCACGTGAAATTTACTTTCCTGGTTTTGCAAGTGCCGAACAATGTGATTATATACTTCAAATGACAAGGAAAATCATGGACCATCAAGCTTAATTAGCTTTCCGGAAAGGACAAATTGCTAAGAATATGTACCCTAATGACCATTTTTATTATCATACAATACTAATGATACGTAATAGATCTTCTCCCTCATTTAAGCCATTTAATGGAAGAATACATTTCAGTCCGAATAGTGGACTGTCACATGGGAGTAAATGTTTGTTTCAACAGGCTGATAGTATGATGCTGTTGTGTTATGATTCCATTCATACCTTTATGGAAACAGATTCTAATCTGTCTTAACTCTTATATAAAATAAAAAATCAGGGGTTACCACTTACCAAAATTTGGAGTTTAAAAACACAGTAAAATTTGTTTAAAATTGTGCAATTATAATTTCTCAAAGCTGAAATCATAAGAGTATAGTGTTGCTCTTCAAGGCCTGGTAAGGTATCATATAGCAATGGACCTAGTTGAGGTAGTGCTGCCTCTGGAACACCAACCCGCCTTGTATCCACCCCACCACCAATCTGGGCACAATTGCTACCAGGCTCCAGCTGGCAAATCCTCCACCCACTTCAACTCAGCCTGCTATCCCCACAGTTTTGCATTCGTTTTTGAACCCCTCCTATCCAGGACACTTCATCTCGATATACCCATGACAAGCAACAACCACTTCTTTACCCTAGTCCCTAGGGGACTACTTGCTCCTCAACTACCTTGTTCACTGTAGAACGGAGCTGATCTCAGTCTATTGGTACCCACCTGCACACCAATGGGTAAAACTGACCAATTACAGCTGCAGCAAGTCCTTTGGGAATAATAACGGCACTGGTGGCTGAAGCATATGGTATATTGTCAGGGATACGAGAAACCTGAAGATTGGAAATTACCCACCTTCACCTGGAAAAGGACTTCACCATGGATTTTTTTTTTAACATGTACCCCTACCTGCAGCTACCCTCGGTACACCTTCACCATCTATTGTGAGCATCACAAGCTTGTTACAGTCTATCCCACATACCAAGATTCGGATGCCATAACCAGCAACAAAGGCCAGATGTCATTCACCTCTGGCATATATACATGCCTCCATGCAACATTGGTTTCACTCAAATTTGCTAGTTCATCATTGTTTCTGGTAGCCTTCATAGGTCAGTACCTCATGTATGCATCAATAAAATTTGCTTCTGTCGGGTACAAAAAAGATACAAACAAATAAATTTCAATACCATATCTTAGTCGGTGTCAGTGTCAGTGTATTCTAAGAACACATTCTTGAAAAACCAGGCAAATCGTGTCTGACATGTTTCCTGTTATACGAGAAAATGGGAGGCTTGTTAATGAGCTATGTACTGTTTAGCAGAACAATTCACAAAGACTCATCAAAGTTAGTGATGTTTTCGGATATCTTCCACGACTAATTCAAAGAATGGCAACTACCAAAAGAACATTCAGAGATTAAGCATGTGCTGACAACTATGCTTAATCTCTTAATAGTTGGTTAATGCAGGACTATTGTGTTAGAGCATCTTGGACTGAAGGCGATATTGTAACCCATGATAAAATCAGGAGTGACTGTTGTTCGAGGCTTTCTTTGGTCTTTCAGGGATGGTGAGATTCGGTTCTCAAGTATCAACAGTTTATCCTTAGATGACGCAAAAATATGGAAGTGCTACAGAACTACATAGCGTCTTGATAGCTTCTGGAATGTGCAAAATTATTTCGTAGGCTTATTTCAGTTAAACCTGGTACTTATGTAGGCCGAAATCAAGAAGAAGAAGAAATCGAAGAATATTAAGATTACTATGCATGTGTATGTGTTTGTATAATGAAATGAAAACTGGCAATATGGACACCTAAAATAGAGCTGATCAATACAAAGGTGAAACTCTAAATAACAGAAAACGAGATCTTAGAATTAGTGAGGACCTTACTACAGACAAAGCGTGTCCCGTCTAGCAGTCCAAGCCTAAGATTTCAATTGAACAGAGCAGCAGCAAATTATCATCATCTTTGATCCTTTTAACACAGTCCAGTTGGCAATACAATGATTCATATTAAGCATCATTATTGTGGCATTAAAAATCAACTCTTTGTGGACTCACATACAAAATAATTTAAAGCAAGCAAGGAATTGCTGCAATTACGCATACAAATAAGGACTTATTACCTTCAGATTATTACTGCACAAGGCTCGTGATTCAATTCAAGAACCAAAATCAAACCGGGCAGGAAATCTGAAGCATTTATAATTTGCTAAGCACATATAATAAGGAAATAAATCTGAAAATAATTGAGCTAAGATGACTAATGCACAGTGATTGTAAAAGAATTACGAAATACCAAATTATACTTCACACTTTAGAAAATTACTAGGTGGTTTAAAAACAAGGATTGTTTTTGGTTGATTGGTAACTGTAGGCCTCTATGGCTTAATAGGGCCGTGGATTCCATCAATATCTCTGATTCTACTTACAAGTTCAAACATGTATATTGTAGCATTGAAACATAGGCAGGGTTGCAAATAAACCAATCAATTATCCACAGCTTCGGAGATCTCTCATAGTTAGTTGGGAAATTACTAGAGATACCTAGGGGGACCACACTGCCCAAACAAAGGAGCAAAGCAAACAAAAAGGTGTTCAATAGTTCCAGTGGTATATTTACCCATATCACAATTAGTAGAACCATTAGAGAAAAATAGAGCAGTTTTCCAAGGAATGGGGTAAAATGTTAAAAACAGCATTCCAAAATTACGTAAGCATATATTAAGATTCCAGATGTTTGTCCACAGGGAACTTGAGAGTAGAGTTGACCATATTGGTTAACATTTGATACATAAAGGAAACAGAGAAAGATTTGAAGGGGAATGAGGCCAGAAAAGATGACCACCTCTTAAACAGTAATAAAGTTTGTTATACTTCTCTTGCAGGCAATGTTCCAGATTGTTCTTTTGCGAAATTTCTCTGGAAAAATCATATACCTCACGAATGTAGCTTTTTGTTGTGGGCTGTTTTCCATAATTCTCTTCCTACAAGAGAAATGCTTAGCTATAGAAGAGTAGAGCTTCCGAGTACGGCCTGTCCTTTGTGTAGCACAACTATGGAAACTGCAGATCACTTGCTGCTACACTGTGATTTCTCTTTTCAGCTCTGGGATTACTTCATCAAATCTTTGCATATCTCTTGGCCGAACTGTTTTGCAACTTTTCGAAGCTTGGAGTTGGAATGTTCTAAAATGTAGATGCAACCAAATTTGGAATATCATGCACTTTGCTATAATCTGGAATATTTGGAAAGAGAGGAATCATAGAGTGTTTGGTGGAAGACCTAGAGAAGCTACGGAAATCATTGTACGTATCAAGCAGACATTGGTGCTATGGAGCTGCGACAGGGACACTTTCAAATTTCTAGATAGTAGTCAAATCTTGCATAACTGGGATCTGTGTATTAATATGTAGCTCTGGGTTGGGATGATGATCTTGGCTGAATTGTGGCTCTTTTCCTTTGACTTTGTTTGTTCGTTTTGGATTTTCCTTTAATATAAACTTTTCTATTCAAAAAAAAAAAACTTGAGTTGCCAAAATGACAGAGTAGGCTTCTAGAAAAACAATTTCCTTAATAACAGTTTCCCAACCTAAAAGGTAAGGATAAATAAAACAGTTTACATAAGCTAAATTACTCATAGACGAGTTTATAAGCTGATGACATATTTTTGCCTAGAGTGGGGGGTCCTGCAATGCTAGCCAGGTAACCTAATGGGTCCTGTGAAGAAACAGTAGCCTGGGTCAGTGTTAACAGGTGAGTTTCAACAAGTTGCACTCTTGCATCCAGATCTGGACCAACTCCAGTTTTCTCTTTCGTTTTCTTAAACTATTGATGGAAATCTTCAACAATGTCAATAGAAGGTTCCGAAATTAAAATGAAACTCATATAAATAACATATATACCGATATGAGTATCGATTCCAAAATTAAACATAGATGATGAGCTTAATTTGTGATGAAATACTAGATCAAAAAACAAGTTTAGCAGCAAAAATGCAAATTGAACAAAAAAAACTTGTCTCGTCCGGACATCATTATTTTTAAGCCGATCAGATTCAACCATTAACAATAAACGTCACTATGTAGGCAAGCATATATTCATACATTCTAATGCATTTTTTTTAATTTCAAGGACAAAAAATCGTTCAGGAAGTACACATATAAAGCAAAGTTAAAACACTACATATGTTCATAGATTTCAGAATGAAACTCAACAAAGATTTACCAGTTGAGAAGTATGTATGTGGGGATCTCATCCTCCTTCAGCTTGTTGAAAGATAGATCGTCCCTTTGTGTCTCCTCAACTTGAACCGTCTCCATCATCTTTGCATCTTCTTCCCCTAATTCTGGCAACGAAACTAAGGTATTACTGTGAGGGACTACTTGACGAAACATATCCGTAAAATCCTCCTCAAAATCGACAAGCCTTTTCCCAGTTGAAGCTGTAGTGTCGCATATGCTCGGTATTGATAGTAACCAATGTGTAAGTTACAACACCACCACTGTTGGTAATGGCTAATAATCCTAAACTCTTTACTCCAGACCAATGATTGATGCACCTCCTCCTCTTTCATCTCACGATTGTCATTCTTCCTTTTTAATAGCCATATATATGTCATAGCATTCGGCTCCTTCACCGTATTGTGGCAAAGGAGGCAGTGAAAGATGTTCCCAAAAAATTTCATCGGAGAAATGGAAGGTTGATGGTTCCAAATTTCTCTCTTAATTTCAGGAAGCGAAAAATGTTTTTCGTTGATGGGGTTAAAAATACAAAGTGGTTGTATGAGCTGCTCATAACAAGAAAGATGAACCCATTACAGCCACCGATAATCAAATCATCATTATTCTCTGTATGTTCAAGATACCAAAACCAACATCCATCCTTAATAGGTTTAGCCGTCACACCAATAATAACCCAAGTTACCAGAATAATCAGAAGCAAGATGATTGAGATGATGATGCAAGTTCATCTTGGAGAATGATGGATGGTTAGAAACAAGACTTCTCCAATTTGAGCACACTGATTTGCAATCGAGAGCACCGATTCAATTGGGAAAGGAGTCAAATAATATCTAATGTGATCTCTATAGGAAGACTTCCATGGAGGATGGTTCAGGAAAGAAAGAAATAGAAATTTAGGGTTTATGAAACAGAAGAAGAGAGATGGACTTTGGGGATTTTTGAAATGAAGAAAGTGTTGGAATTAATTACAATAATCGAATGCAAATGGGAAATAATACTTAGATTACACTGATAGTAGTAACAAATAACTCAATAAAATTAGTAGAGGCACGTATGAGATACGCTGAGCTAAAGGTAATATTGCCTGCTACTCCTCTGAGATGCTATAGCAATTAACAAATTACCTCCAGGATACAACTACTGTTAGTTCTCCTCTATGTGTAGCATACACAGAAAGAACCCTTAGAACTTGGCAGCAGAAATAAAACAAAATTACAAATCGAAACTTAAATAGTTTCAGAGAAATGTAAAAACTAATTTATGTTTCTGTAAAACAATTTATGTAAATAAAGTTTCTGAAAACTAATATTCTGTAAACAAAGAAGTAGTTATACAAAATTATGTTTCTGTAAACTACAACTTGTTTCAGACAAGAACTGAATTTATTCTGGGTTTTAAATGAAACGTAAATGAGAACTTAAGTTTCTGAAAGCAAGCATAAGAGAAGAAAAGAAAGAGAACTTAAGTTCTGAGGTATGGTTTCAAATGAAGAAATTCATCTTGTATTTATAGCAAAAATTAGTTCGAACGTTTAAAGAGAATCCAAAGCAAAGACAAGATCCGTAAAACACGCGTCTCGAACGTTACAAAAGTTTAAGGTAAAAGCAGCGTTAAAAATACAGTAAAACGCTTTTGTCGGAATTCAAAATTTTCGAGATTCTTCTCGAGGTGCACATGTGTTACACGGGTCGGACACCCAAAACCGAGAAGGCAAAGAATAAAATTCTTTACATGTGTGGGAGAAACGTGTGGAAGATTTCAGTAAAAAGAATGGGTCGGATACACCCACACCCACACCCACACCCACACCCACTCCCACTCCCACGCCCACTCCCACTCCCACTCCCACGCCCACGCCCACGCCCACGCCCACGCCCACGCCCACGCCGAGCGAGCGTGCGTGCTTCTGTGCGAAGCACCGCGCGAACGGGAAAGGCAATAAGAAATGCAATAAGGTTTAGGCAACCTTGCCATAGTCTAGGGCTTTCCCCATACACAAAGGTCTAAAGACCCAAAGGGCCATGCCCTTAAGGCTAAACCAATGCTATTTAAGTCTAAAACTCTTAGTGTTTTAGTCTATATGGGACTAATGTTTTATTCATTCACATGAAAAAACATCTAGGGAGCAATAGGTCTTGGGATCAAAACATGGTCCATGCATTTTTTGATTAAAACAAAACATTGTTTTTTCTAACAATCCCCCACATGAATAATAAAACATGTCGATAAAACACGATAAAACATAAGGCAACAAAATAGGCTAAGGTGTCCCAAGGATTGAACCTTAACTTAGTGAGAGGTTACCTGAAATGCTTGTTGATACGGTGAACGCAATGTCTTGAACCGCCAACAAAGAATGCAATTCAGAAATAACAGCCACACTTGATGCCTCAACCGAAGAAAACAGCTGCCAAGCTCTTGCGGTTGTGCCCATTTTGGCCGTGGGCTAAAATCCCGGACTTAATGAATGTCTCTAGAGAATCAGCTCATATTCTCATAGGAAGCGGCCACACTTCCAACATCCACAAAGGTGGGTCCATAAAGAGTGTCCTGCCACACCCCGCTTTAATCAAAGCCATGGTACCCATTAAGATCGCAAAAGATCATCCTTAATTTCTGCAGGAAGCACTATCGCACGATTACACCATAGGGAGGGACAAAGATAGTGCTTTCTCAATATCACCATAAATTAGTTGTCTCATTGAACCTTGATCTTGGAAATCCAATCACAAGGTTGAGTATCCTTCATGGTGATTTATTCAATGAGCTTAAGTCCCATCCCCCTCGATTTAAATTTAACTTTCTCTCTGGTTAAGCCTTTTGTCAAAGGATCTGCAAGATTATCTTTGGATTTTACAAAGTCTATCGAGATAATACCAGTAGAGAGTAGTTGTTTCACCGTCTTATGTCTTCTTCGTATATGTATAGACTTCCCGTTGTATACATTGTTCTTTGCGCAACCAAGAGCAGCTTCACTGTCACAGTGGATGGCAATTGAAGACACAGGCTTGGGCCAGAGTGGAATTCCTCCCAGGAAACATCGCATCCATTCAGCTTCCTCTCCAGCTTTTTCCAAGGCTATAAACTCAGACTCCATAGTGGATTTAGCTATACATGTCTGTTTGGTAGACTTCCATGAGACAGACGCACCTCCAAGCAAGAAGATGTACCCACTAGTAGATTTGCACTCTTCTGAGTCTGATATCCAGTTGGCATCACAATACCCTTCCAAAGACAGCAGGATACTTCCCAAAACTTAAGCAATAGTTTGAGGTCCCTCTCAGGTAACGTAAAACTCTGAAGAGAGCATTCCAGTGATCCTGCCCTGGGTTGCAAGTATACCTGCTTAATCTACTCACAGAGTAAGCAATATCAGGTCTTGTACAGTTCATAAGATACATAAGACTACCAATAATGCGAGAATACTCAAGTTGATCAATACCCTCACCCTTGTTCTTTTTCAATTTACAAGTGGGATCAAATGGAGTAGACGCAGGTTTAGCATTTTCATTATTAAATCTCTTTAATACGGTTTCAGCATAATGAGATTGACTAAGACTATATCCATCAGACGTCTTTCTGATTTTCATCCCTAAGATTACATCAGTAGGGCCTAAGTCTTTCATGTCAAAATTATCTCTAAGCATGCTTTTAATGGTATTAATAATATCAAGGTTGCTGCCTAATATGAGCATATCATCAACATATAGGCAAACAATAACATGAGAATCATACACAGATTTAATGTAAACACATTTATCAGATTCATTAACCTTGAAACCATTAGTTATCATAACATGATCAAATTTTTCATGCCATTGTTTAGGTGCTTGTTTTAAACCGTATAGAGATTTGTTCAACTTGCATACTTTGTTTTCACAACCTTTTACAATAAAGCCTTCAGGTTGGTCCATATAAATTTCTTCATTCAATTCACCATATAAAAATGCAGTTTTAACATCCATCTGATGTATATGCAAATCATAAATTGAAGCAATAGCAATCAACATCCTAATCGAGGTGATTCTAGAGACTGGTGAATAAGTATCAAAGAAATCTAATCCTTCCTGTTGTCTATAGCCTTTAGCTACCAACCTAGCTTTATATTTATCTATTGTTCCATCTGTTCTAAGTTTCCTTTTGAACACCCATTTGCAACCTATGGATTTACTTCCAGGAGGCAAGTCTACAAGCTCCCAAGTTTCGTTTTGCTGAATGGACTCCCATTCATTTAATGAAGCTTCTTCCCAGAAAGGAGCTTCTGGAGAAGTCATAGCTTCCTTGTAGGTTTGGGGTTCAGACTCTACCGTAAGAGTCAAAAAATCTGGGCCAAAACTTGTTTCAGTTCTAACCCTCTTACTTCTTCTTGGTTCAGTCTCATAATCCAAAGTTGGAGTTTGACTAGTCGATGGAACATCCGGGAGGTCATCATGGACCCTTTTCCGAGGTCCAGACCTTAAAGGAAATATGTGTTCATAAAACACAGCATCTCTAGATTCCAATATGGTATTCTGACCAATGTTATTATGGTCAGAACTGATGACCATAAACCTGTGTGCAAATGTATGCTCAGGATACCCTAAGAAAACACAGTCAACTGTTTTGGGACCTATTTTAGTTTTCTTGGGATGAGGAATGGCCACCTTGGCCAAACACCCCCACACTTTAAAGTATGCATATGAAGGTTGTTTACCATTCCACAATTCGTAGGGAGTTTTATCTGATTTTTTAAATGGAACTCGGTTCAAAATATAGCATGCCGAGAGGATAGCTTCCCCCCACAAGTTCGAAGATAACCCTGAACTTGTCAACATAGCATTTACCATATCTATGAGTGTTCTATTTTTTCTTTCGGCTACACCATTCGATTTAGGTGAATATGGTGCAGTGGTTTCATGAATGATTCCATTATTTTTACAAAACTCTCCTATGGGTATCACATACTCACCGCCACGGTCAGACCTAAGAGTTTTAATCTTAACTCCTTTTTGGTTTTCTACTTCAAGTTTATAAAACTTAAAAGCCTCTAAGGCCTCATCTTTACTTTTAAGAAGATGAACCTGACAGTATCGTGAGTAATCATCTATAAAAGTGATGTACCATTTTCTACCACCTCTTGTTGGTGTTGATTTCAAGTCTCCTAAATCCGAGTGTATTAATTCCAAAGGAACTGTTCTACGTTCAACACTTTTATTAAATGGTTTTCTTGCATATTTAGATTCAACACAGATTTCACATCTTTGTTTTTTATCAAAGTTTATTTTTGGTATGCAACCTAAATTAGCAAGTCTTTCTAGCGATTTGAAATTAACATGCCCAAGTCTATCATGCCAAACATGTGAGGAGTCACAAACATAAACAGAAGAAGATGCATTAACATTCAATTTCAAATCAGATACACTAAGTTTAATCATGTTATCGGTAACATAACCTTTTCCTACGAATTCACCATGCTTAGAAATCACAACAGTATTGGATTCAGCAACAATTTTAAAACCTTTTCCTAGCAGGATGGTTTCTGAAATGAGATTTTTGCATATGTCTGGGACGTAGAATACGTCATTCAATGCGAGAGTTTTTCCTGAAGTTAGCTTCAGTTCGACCTTGCCTTTCCCCACCACTTTCGCGGTGGAAGAATTTCCCATGAACAATTTCTCATCATCTCCTACTATGGCATAGGAGGAGAAAGCATTTCTGAATTTACAGACATGCTTGGTGGCTCCAGAATCAAGCCACCAGTCTCTCACATTAGTCATACTAGAGACAAGGTCGACTTCAGACACCATTCCAGTGAAATATCCAGAGTCCTCTACTATGTTTGCCTTATTTTTCTGTTTTGGATCATATTTGATCCTTTTAGGGGCCTTACAGTCTTTAGCCATATGTCCAGGTTTACCACAATTAAAACAGTCGCCTTTGATGGTGTGCTTAGTGACACCACCTCTAGGCTTAAAATTGTTACCTCTGGGTTTTCGACGTCTGTTACGTCTATTACCCATTTTGCTGGATTCTCCAGGAGTTTTCTTTGAAGCAGCTTTATCGTCCAAAACATGAGCTTTGTTGGACATGTTTTTGCTCAACATCATGCTCTTGTCCTTGCTGCACATCAGCTCCTCAACCTGGATCTTTTTCCAAGCTCCACCATGGTGATTTCACGAGTCTTGTGTCGCAGCCTCCTCTTGTATTCGCTCCATGAGGGTGGAAGCTTTTCAATCACAGCCGATACTTATAGAGCTTCATCAAAAGTCAAGCCTTCAGCAAGAATCTCGCTGATGAGGAGTTGAAGTTCGACGAACTGTTCTACCACAGGCTTTTCGTCAGTCATGTTGTATTCTAAGAACTTAGCCATCAAGAACTTCTTACTTCCAAAGCTTCAAAGATGATATTTTTCTTCTAGAGCTTCCCATAAATCAAAAGCATTAAAATCTTCTTTTGCATTATAGAAGTCATACAAGGAGTCATCAAGACAGTTAAGAATATGATTCTTGCACAAATAATTCTTCCTATTCCATCTGTCCAATTTATCTTCATTACCACGGCGATGAAGTTTTCTCGAGGGTTTTTCTAAAGCATATCCATCTAACCTTTGGTCGTTTAGGAAGAATAGCATTTTAGACTGCCATCTCTTAAAGTCCTTACCACTGAACTTTGGTGGTTTTTCTACAGTATTCTTTCCCATGTTCTTACAACAAAGAATATTACAGTATTACAATATTACAATAAGGCACGATATTACCTTTAGATTGTTGGAATTAATTACAATAATCGAATGCAAATGGGAAATAATACTTAGATTACACTGATAGTAGTAACAAATAACTCAATAAAATTAGTAGAGGCACGTATGAGATACGCTGAGCTAAAGGTAATATTGCCTGCTACTCCTCTGAGATGCTATAGCAATTAACAAATTACCTCCAGGATACAACTACTGTTAGTTCTCCTCTATGTGTATCATACACAGAAAGAACCCTTAGAACTTGGCAGCAGAAATAAAACAAAATTACAAATCGAAACTTAAATAGTTTCAGAGAAATGTAAAAACTAATTTATGTTTCTGTAAAACAATTTATGTAAATAAAGTTTCTGAAAACTAATATTCTGTAAACAAAGAAGTAGTTATACAAAATTATGTTTCAAAACTACAACTTGTTTCAGACAAGAACTGAATTTATTCTGGGTTTTAAATGAAACGTAAATGAGAACTTAAGTTTCTGAAAGCAAGCATAAGAGAAGAAAAGAAAGAGAACTTAAGTTCTGAGGTATGGTTTCAAATGAAGAAATTCATCTTGTATTTATAGCAAAAATTAGTTCGAACGTTTAAAGAGAATCCAAAGCAAAGACAAGATCCGTAAAACACGATCCGTAAAACACGCGTCTCGAACGTTACAAAAGTTTAAGGTAAAAGCAGCGTTAAAAATACAGTAAAACGCTTTTGTCGAATTCAAAATTTTCGAGATTCTTCTCGAGGTGCACATGTGTTACACGGGTCGGACACCCAAAACCGAGAAGGCAAAGAATAAAATTCTTTACATGTGTGGGAGAAACGTGTGGAAGATTTCAGTAAAAAGAATGGGTCGGATACACCCACACCCACACCCACACCCACTCCCACTCCCACGCCGAGCCGAGCCGAGCGAGCGTGCGTGCTTCTGTGCGAAGCACCACGCGAACGGGAAAGGCAATAAGAAATGCAATAAGGTTTAGGCAACCTTGCCATAGTCTAGGGCTTTCCCCATACACAAAGGTCTAAAGACCCAAAGGGCCATGCCCTTTAGGCTAAACCAATGCTATTTAAGTCTAAAACTCTTAGTGTTTTAGTCTATATGGGACTAATGTTTTATTCATTCACATGAAAAAACATCTAGGGAGCAATAGGTCTTGGGATCAAAACATGGTCCATGCATTTTTTGATTAAAACAAAATATTGTTTTTTTCTAACAGAAAGAGGTGGTGATTGTGTCGGTGGTATTTCTAACAGAGGTGGACGATACAGTGTCTGTCATTCGTTATATTTTAGGATGGGAGATGACCGATGGTTTTTTGTTTTCACACACGTTAAGATAGGTAGCTATTTGGGCTTGGCAATTGACTCAGTTCACTTCAGATTGGGCTTGGCAATTGACTCAGGTCACTCCAGAGTATGAAGGGAAACAAAAAGGTTGAATTTTTAACACTGGCAAAGTGAACTATCTCAGAAATAACAAATATGATAATTCAACCTCAATTTATGAAATCGCAGTTGCTATATCTTCTGCAAGTAGTCTCGAGGACTCTCTTGCCATGTCTAGTATGAAAATAGTCTTTAACATACATTCATCTCGGGGAGCCTCAAACACCGACTTCTAGTTATCAATGTTGAACTCACTTTTTCAATGATCTAATCCCACAATTAGTATCTTCCGTTCTTTACTTCAGTACCTGTGTAAACCCTCCAAGGATTTAAATCTAGGGTTGAATCCCTGTGATTAAAAAAATAAAAATCCAATACACTTTGTGTGATTGTATATGGATATGCAATCGAAACAATATAACAACAAAGTGTTCACTTGAAAATAGGTACGGTAATAACCGAAACCTTATAGGATCAATATCAAGTGCTTAGTTAACATAAAAGTGCATTTACTTTAAATTATGTAAACAAATATAATTGCAGAAAAGTAAAGTAAATCACACAACAAGATTTTGTTAACGAGGAAACCACAAATGCAGAAAAACCTCGGGACCAAGTCCAGTTTTGAATACTCTCAGAATTAAGTCGCTATACAAAATCTAAACCAACTTCGTATATTTGAGACCAAGATGACTACCCTTACATACTTAGTTCCCTCAGTATCCCTGCGACTTCGACTTCTAGAGTCATGCACGTGAATAACAAGTCCTTTGGATCGTATTCCAAACAATAAAGGAAAAATCTATTTGGTGACCACGCTAATCAATCCTGCTAAATATTTATATGAGTCACTACACCAAATCCAGGTTTTTGCAACGTTTGGATTTTATGATTTGCAACGGATATATAAGTTGCATACATTTATACCTTGCTGATATGTGAGATACGTTGCACAAGATCCTAATCGTTATTGGAAAATAAATAAATTAGGACACGCTTGCCATTATTAAGATATAGTTTGAGGGCTTAAATGTCTTTCAGAATCTTATTATCGTTTATTTCCTTTTTATTTTCCCTTTTATTATTCTTTTCTTATCCGTCTCCTCGAGTTCTCGTCCTCCTTCCATTTTTCTTCCCTTCTAACCCTGAATCAACCTTCTAGATCTGCGAAATCAAGCTCAAATTTCAGAAATCAAAACCCGTTTCTCCTAAACCCTATTCTTATTAATCAAATCTCGTCTCTGAAATCAAACCATATCTTTCAATCACTCAAACCCTAGAAATTTTCTTCTTCTACAAAGTCAAATGATTATGTAAACTGTGTTTGGTTTGAACTCTTTCTATAGTGATGAACTAATGGATCATATACGGTATAAACCTAATCTTCTTACTTTTTTCCCCTATTATTGATTTATTTTGACCTAATTCTATGAAATGCGTACATCTAAGTTTATATTCGGTACAGATTTGGCAACTTTTTTTTTACTGTAATTGATGGAGTTTTAAAGTACAGGTTTCCTTTTGATTTCATTTTTGTAGTCACGTACGTGGTGTTCATGATTTTTATGATGAAAGTGGTATGGTGGTAGAAGGTGTTGGTGGTGTGGTAAGAGCTGAAGATTTTTGGGTTTAGTTGGTGATGGTGCCTTATTTTGTCAGTGTTTGTGATTATCTCTGGATCTGCTATGAAAATGGGTAGTGGTAGAGGTGATGAAGGTAAAAGTTGGAGATTGGCAGTAGTTGTCGGAGGGTTTTCAATTTCATTACTATGGGTTTGTTACAGTTTGTGGAGATTAAAATCTATCTACCGATTAAAGAGTTCATGTTACACTATATGAGTTTTGTGGTTTTTGGTAACCTTCAATCGTAGATTGATAATTGTTACTTGAAGTTTACTTAATAAATGGCTCTTCTTTGCATCTACCAACTCCAAGGAAAATGAAGTTTGAATTCTTTCCTTCCTTAATCCATAAGTGTAGCTATTTGGTAAATGGATACTAGACTTGTGTCCTTAAAGTATGTTGCTATTTTTCATCAATTTATTCAATCCAGGGACCACAAAGTGCATATTTTCATTCAATTTATTTGGGTTCGAAGGGTCTAAAAGGGTCTTCTTCTGATGAATTGTTTTATTGTCATTTTTTTCTTTTTAGTTTGTCGAAAAGTTTTTGATACTGTGGGTTCAATTATGCGGAAATCTAGTAAAATATGGTGGATCATTTGGGTTCAGTTACGTATAAGGTTGCTGATATGTTGGATGAATGAGTAAAGGTGGTCTTAAGAACAGAGCTTTGGATCACTAGCATCAAACAAATATTGCTAATTCTTGATAGTAATATTTATAAAAGACATACATCTACCTCAATCACTAAGGAAAATTACACTTTTCGGAAGTCCCAACTTGAAGTCGTAATGTAACTGTAAGTCCTAACTGGAAGTGTAATGTAGCAAAAAAATGTTGAATGGGGATCAATAGGTTGAATATTGAGTTCGATACTATACAAATATGGTGACTTTGTGGATCGAAAATACAATCCCTTGCCTACCTTTACAACACAGACATGAACGCACAATTTAAGAATCTAATCATGCGACATTACCACCACATCCAGAAATTTTAATGCCTCTACAAACAATGTACAAAGTATTTAATTACGTATACAATAAAATCATAATGTGTGTAGGTTTACTGTACAATCAATACGATGTATTTCATTTTTTATTTGGACATGCATGAAAAACTTAACCATAACATGTGTAGGCTTACTATACATTCAAAAAAGGCGTATCATGCTCCAAAAAAAAAGTGTATCATTTTATTTTATTTTTTAAAATAGTAACATTGAAGACGTAAATAATAATCATACATTTGTAGTATTATCTTATTATATATATATATATATATATATATATTAGTTTCTTACCTCTTGTCTCTCGTTCTCATTAACAACTTCCTCCATAGAGCGTGTTTGACAGCTTTGGGTATCTAAATTCATCTTACTCCTAATCAAGGTCGCATTTAACATCAGACCTCTAGAACAAAAGAGGAAAAAACTAAATGCAGGAGAAAAAAGTATAGGATGGGCATGTTTTTGTGGCACACAACATACCACTTTTTGAAACATGGGCTTAAAAAAAAACGAAGCACATACAAATTATTTCATCCAGAGATTTAAATATAGCTTTATCTAGGTTCTTTATGTCTTTACTCCTAGAAAAAAATAATACTCATCTGCTCACATTGCCATTGCTGCAGCTATTAGTGCCAATTAATGGTATCTGCAAAACAAACAACAAATCATATCAGGTAACAAAATCATTGATAGCCAAACAAACAACAAATTATATCAGATAACAAAATCATCGATAGCCAACAAAACAAAACAAAACAAAAAAAACCTAGAAGAGAAAAGCAAAGTGGAGAATTAGGGGTTTGGATTTTGTTCGAATGGTTTGTATAACCACAAATTCCATTTAAAAAGAAAAACTTTTTTGTAAATACAGTAAAACCTCCATATATTAATACTCTTGGGACCGCATAAAATTATTAATATAAGGAGGTGTTGATTGTGCTTTTGAGCCTAGGGTTAAAATCGTAAAACCCTAAACCCTAGTATATAGTGACGTCACAACATTTAACTAATAAGCATTTACTAGGCGCATTTATTTAAATCTTTAATGGGTCTGTAAATAATTACCTGGGTATCTTTTTCAATTAGGGTTACGACAAGCTAAACCCTAATTCCCACATGTGCCAATGGCAAACCATGCCAGCCACACTAACCACGTCAAAGCATGCCAACCATGCTAGCCACACCTCTGTGCCAATGTAAAACCATGCCATCCACACTAAACGCGCCAAAGCATGCCAACCATGCTAGCCGCACCTCTGTGCCAATGGAAAACCATGCCAGCCACACTAACCACGCCAAATCATTCCAAACATGCTAGCCGCACCACTGTGCCAATGGAAAACCATGCTATCCACACTAACCGCGCCAAAGCATGCCAACCATGCTAGACGCACCTCTGTGCCAATGGCAAACCATGCCAGCCACACTAACCGCGCCAAAGCATGCCAACCATGCTAACCGCACCCTTGTGCCAATGGAAAACCATGCCAGCCACACCTACCGCGCCATGCCAAACGCACCTCGCCATGGCCCCATGCCAACTTAGCCGCGCCACCATTCTGGCCTTCCCTACGTGGCTACCAAAACGAAGGCATTCAATAATCAACGATTGCCCTTCAATCCCAAGAGCATATCCTTGCCGTCTAAGGTTACCAAACGACCTTTGGCCCAAAACCCTAGCTTGGTCAAGCACCTAACCAAAGATATCCACGCCATGCGCCCATGGAAAACCATTGGTCCCACATGCCAAGCCAAAACCGTACCTATCCAAAGCTAGCCACGCCATGCGCCCATGGAAAACCCTTAGCCCCATATGGAAAGCCAAAACCGTACCTAGACAAAGCTAGCCATGCCATGCGCCTATGGAAAATTTTGGCCCTACATGCCAAGCCAAAACCGCACCTAGCCAAAGCTAGCCACGCCATGCGCCCATGGAAAACCATTGGCCCCACATGCCAAGCCAAACCACGCCAAGGCATACCATCCCAACCTAATTGCGCCAAGGCATGCCGTGCCACCATGCTGTCCGTCCCTACATGGCTACCCAAAACAAAGGCGTGCGATAATCAACGGTCTTCCTTTAATCCCAGGAGAAAATCCTAGCCATCCAAGGTTACCAGACTACACATGGTAACCTTTTTCCCGAAACCCTAGTTTGGCCACGCCAAACCACGCCAAGTCATGCCATGCTAACCTAGCCATGCCACCTTGCTTGGCTTCCCCACATGGCTACCAAAACAAAGGCATGCAACAATCAACGGTTGCCCTTCAATCCTAGGAGCAAATCCTAGCCATCCAAGGTTACCAGACAATGCATTATAACCTTTGGCCCAAAAACCTAAGTTTGGCCACGCCAAACCATTCCATGCCAATGGCATGCCAACCCAGCCGCACCACCATGCTGGCCTTCCATGTGCGGCTACCAACAAGTGAAAGCGTGCAATGATCAACGGCTACCTTTCCTCTTAAGATGCAAAATCTCGACCGTCGAAGGTCACCGAGCTACCAAGTCTCCCAAACTCGACTTTCCGGGCAACAATGACATGCCACATGTTTTCCACAAAAACATTCGAGATATGAAACACATATCACAAACTGGGGGATCCTCTTTGGGTATTGGTTTGACGGTTTACAGCGTGCGGTGTACACTACGCCCGTCATAAGGAAATGTCATAAGGGTGAGACGGTTAGTAAATACAGGGAGTTAAAGGTGAAATGTTCATGGGACATAAATTCCATACGTTAACAGTTTTATGGACCATTAATTCCATGCGTTAACTATTTTATGGAACATCAATTCCATGCATACGGTTACTACCTCCTCCCATTTACTTCCCCATTCCTTAATGAGACCAGAGTACTTTTCATTCCGACTTGTATAAATAGGTCTTACTTATTTCCAAAGAACAACAAGTTCATTCGGGAATATACAACACTCAGAAAATACTTACTTGCTAGCTTACCTTGTTAGCCTTCCCAATTTTCTGATACAAGTCGTAGTAACACAACTACTCTTCCAGAATCAACTATTCTGGTCTCATCACCTTCCTTGCTTTCCTCCCCAAAACCAACCAATTCTCCTCCGCTTTGTGACCAAAGAAAGTCTGGAACGGCCATTTCTTGGTTTAGGTCGTACTTGTACAGATTGATCTCTCGAATCTAAAGTACTCCCTTACAGTACATTGTTTAGGATTTAAATTTTTTCTCACCTTCACACCTGAAATTACCGAAATCATCAGAAACCATTTTCACCTACAAACAATTGGCGACCTCAGCGGGAGGTTCGATCTTTCGGTTAAAATATCAATTTTTGACCGTCGATCTCGTTCTTCGATCTAGACATCAAGATGGTAGAGGAAGATGATTCACTCTGACTCAGGTACCCGACTACTCTATTATCAGTCATGACACAATAAGGGATGATTGGGGACTTCCCAGAGGTTAGAAGAAAGCTCAGTAACGACTGGGGACTTCCCATGGCCATGTTTCTCGTAAAGCTTGGTCCTACACCCGGAAGATTTACTTTTCATCGGAAGACCTAAGAAACCAAGTAAGTCTTACCTAGACAAAATACATGGTTTGGTTTTTCAAGTTTCACAAGAATGATAAGACCGATAGTCATGTTATGTTTCATCCCATGTCATCTACCAACACACGGTTCCATGGTTTCCCTGGGATGTTTGCGCCATTTTCAATCACAATCCTAAACATTTCCTTCCAAAATAATAATCCAAAACTGTCAAGGTAACATTTATCTATCAACCCAAGAAAACCAGAAAATCAAAAACCATAAATTAGGCGTCTCATTTTCCTTTAAAAAAAAAACCCTAAAAATAAGAGGTTCAAAAGATAGAAATATATTCAAGGAAAGTTTTTAAGCAGCGGCTTGCTTCTCTTAGAAAAGGCCTCCCTTGTACTATGGAAATACGCCCTCTTCAATTTTAGCTGCCTGCACAACTTTTTGAATTCCATTTCCTGCTTATTCACCATGTCTGCGGAAGGACCTTCAACTGCTTCGGCCAACAACTTTTCGACATCAGAGAGGCCTTAACGAACCAAGGGACATTGAATTTGAAGTCCACTCACATATCATGACGGAACCTCCATCTCGAGATTATATCCTCAGAAACCGTATGACCAGTCACGTTGCACATATCGTCAATCGAAGACAAAGCTTCCTCTACCCACTTGACCAACGCATGTCGGCTAGTAATCTTCTTAGCCGTAGCAATATGACCGTAGCTTTTCCATATCTTGGTATACAATGGCGCATGTTTAGCTGGCACGCTAAATCCACCGATCAACACATGAACCGGGAAAGGGGCCAGATACAGAGGTTCGAAGGTGGCATCTGCAACTGAATCACCAACCGACAAGGGATCCCTAACTATAATTTCACCAGCATGCCCCGGAGTGCTCTCCACCATCTTAGTCGTGGCAGCGCCTTCGGGATGATGAATATCCATGTCCAAGTCACTAGATCGCAAGGTTTCCGTAATTGGAAGTACGACTACATCTTCACTCCGGCGGGTTTCCACTTCAAGGCCATTTCCAGGAACGGTTTCCTCCTAAAATATCAAAATTTAGTTTTAATTCAAAAAAAAAAAAAAAAAAAGAAAGAAAGAAGGAAAACATGGAGAGGACTCACTAATTCAGTTTCATACTGACTATAGGAAGATTCAACACTGTTATCGGAAGAACTACTCTCGCTATCGCCGGACTCTGAACTTTTATCCTTTTCGGATTCCCCATTACCATGGATGATTCGGCACCGCCACCCTCCGTCTCGAAAAATGATGTTTTCTGACTACTCGCGAGTTTGGCAAAGGCGTTCATCCTGCTGAAACCCTAGACGAGATACAAGGACGCATTCTCAAAAAAATAAACAAGGATATAAACGATCCAGCTAAAGTCAAGAGGAAATTCGTACGTACCCACATGTTGGATGAACTAAAACTCGGTAAAGCTGTGGAATCTGACGGGAAGCCACCCGCACGATCTTTAGATCTTCTCTCCCTTACTTGGGGACTATCCTCTTTTGGACTAATGGATTTTCGCTTGGGATCCCTCAGCAGTGTATGTTCCGCTAAAACGGCATGAGAAGGCTTATCCCGATGTTTCTCTACCACATCAATCACGAATCCATGAATAACGATAAACTCATCCTTCCAAAATATGTTGTATTTGGAAGTTGTGGATGGATTTCGTTCGGCGAGAAGAAAAGGGAGACTCTTACCCGACACAAGAGCACTAGCATCAAGAACAATTGACAACGGGATTTCTTGAACAACCGGCTGACGAATGAGTGGGACCCCTTGGTCAAAACCCATATGTCGAGCCGCTCTATCAATATTGTAAGAGATTTCTTTACAAGATCCTCGAAAGAAAGATGGCACATGACCGGGCATGCATCTACGCATGAATGCCATTTCTCCAACGCTCAGGCCCTATTTATTAGAAGAAAAAGACATATTCGAACCAGGAGAAAAGGTACAAATCTGAGTTATGGACACATGCACCGGAGTCCATGGACGAAAATTAACTGCGTACGAGTTGTCAAGAAATCTAATCAGGTTCGAACCAGTCTTTGGGTGCCTGTTCAACTAGCGCGGTATTCTGGAGCCACCCCAAGACTTGGGAAGTATAGCCAACGGTGTCGGGGCATACTTCTCGAAATGCTCCCACAACCATGCCAGGATAAAGGCGGCATGAACATACGAATCCACTTTCATGTAGCCGTTTGAGGCGCGCATGTCCGAAACCAGCTGATCCAAGTGTGCATCCATCGAACCGAGAAACAAACCACCAATAAGGAGAATGACACCTTTTGCCAATTTTATGGAAAACTTTATAAGTTCCTGCCTTATCTCCTTCTTGCCCGAGTTTCGTCAAAAATATCTCTGGATATCCAAAGAGCTAAGAACGCCGCGACATGAAGTATATTATTCTTATGGTTCGACTCCAACTCGTCAGGAAACCACTGAGACACCCACCAGTCATAGAAGCACTTCGAATCGTTTTCTTTCCGAACAAATCCTTTTGACTTCGCAACCATGGAGGTGCGCATTTCTTCTTCATCTGCAGACAACCTAACGTCGAGGTTTCCAATTACGGGAATATTTAGCAACACAACCACGCTATCCAAGGAGATAGTCATTTTACCCACCTACATACGGCTGTGTGGGTGTCCGGACACCATCTGGAAACAAAAGCAACCAAGCCTGGAATATCTTTCCTAATCTGAAGCACTGCCGAAGCCGCAACAACATCAACGATCTGCGCCCTGGTCAAATTGGTTTTTACATGCTCCTGGCTCATCATGAATCGCATCTACATCCCAAAGGAACGCAACAGACTCACAGAGATTTTAAAGTCTATAGGAGAGGCATACTATTCTTTCCTCTGAAGGAAAAACCTTATTACGTCTCCTGGACGAACCGATCGGTCCTCTCTTTCACTTTCCGAACCAGTCAGATGGATCGACACGTATTTGGGATGGTTTCTCTTAGTCGTGGCCGATGTCGTAAAGAAATCATCATCTAAGTTTGGCTTGGAATTACCTACATCCTTCGGTACGACAGAAATTGTTGACATCGTAACGAAATTCTCTTACGTTGTTCTCACTGCCGAGATAACTACAATATAGCAATACGAAGAGAAATTATTACAGAAAGTACACGGAAATTATTTTCTCATGAAAATCCATCCTGGACACAAGACAATTTATTTTGAAGTCATAAAATGCACAGGAAAGAAAACAGGGAATGACAGTTACCCGCCCATGCCTACTTTACGTAGTAAAAGGAAACGGCCAACATTGCTACGATATTCATGCCTAAATGATACTACAAGCTCATGCAAAACATACCTAGGCTAGGATTCACACCAATATTTTCTACAAAGTTGTGAAAAGGTACGTCTACAACTAGGGTTTTCACAAACACAAGAAAACAAAAGAAAAGCAAGTCAAAGAGGAAGTACTGGAAGACATACCTAGTCCGCTCGTCCGCTTCACCGCTACAAAACAAAAAAAATATATAATGAAGGCGTGAATTAAAGGGAGAGGCCGGCCACCCTTTTATAGGCGTGATACTTGAGAGTTTGAACAAGGAAAGTATTTCCAATTTTGAGATAAGAAAGGAAAGGAGGAAACCTGCCCCGCAAAGGACAATTTTCACGCCTTTGCGGTTACTAAACGACCTTTGGCCCAAAACCCTAGCTTGGTCACGCACCTACCCAAAGCAAGCCACTTCATGCGCCCATGGAAAACCCTTAGCCCCACATGCCAAGCCAAAACCGTACCTAGCCAAAGATATGCATACCATGCGCCCAAGGAAAACCCTTGGCCCAACATGCCAAGCCAAAACCGTACTTAGCCAAAGCTAGCCACGCCATGCGCCGATGGAAAACCCTTGGCCCCACATGCCAAGACAAAACCGCACCTAGCCAAATCTAGCCACGCCATGCGCCCATGGAAAACCCTTGGACCCACATGCCAAGCCAAAACGGCACCTAGCCAAAGCTAGCCACTCCATGCGCCCATGGAAAAACATTGGCCCCACATGCCAAGCCAAAACCGCACCTAGCCAAATCTAGCCATGCCATGCGCCCATGGAAAACCCTTGGCCCCACATGCCAAGGCATAACATCACTACACCAAATCAGGAATTTTGTCACAGGCTATACCTGTGACTTATTAAATTTGTAACGGTAATATCCTGTAAAAAATAGGCCGTTATTGATATTTGTGATGGCTTTTTCTAACAGTTTTATCTGTGCTAAAAGCAAGATACAGTCACATATAAAAAAACGTTACAATAATTAATAGCCACAATTGACCTAATTTTACGATAGTGACACGTGTCATATTTGTCACATTTATCTTAACGGTTTTAACTGTTACTCTCTATTAACCACAATTCAGAATATGACATGTGTCTTAAAGAGCTACCTTTACAGCAACACTTATAACTGTTACTGAATCCTTGCAACGATTGTTTCGGCGACACGTGTCCTTTTTGTCACGCTCAAAGTAACACATATTATTGTTGCCATTACTTTTGTAACAGTTACTCATAGGACACGTGTCATCCGGTTGTCACGGATTTTATAACGATTAAACCGTCACTCTCAATTGTAACAACAGTAAGATGATGACACGTGTTATTTTTACTTCACAATTTGTGTTACAGTTATAACCGTGACAATTATTTATGTTACATTTTTAAAAAATGGGTAGCCCAGATCATTTTCATGGACCTGGAGTTCCAGTGTACAGGCCTTTAATACAAGTAAAACTAAACTTGGAACCCAGGCCTGGAATTTCTTATTTTAAAATCTACAGTTCATGCATCTCAAAGAAGATTCATACATTCGTTATGAAATTTAACCCAAAACAATTCAAAGCTAACATTCTGAGCTGCGATAAAGCTCCTCAAAGTAATGCAGCCCTTTAATGAGGCGTAATTTGTCTAGCATGTGCCTCACCATCAAGACTTTAGTATGTTAACCCAAGCTGGAGAAAAAAATGGTATTCAACAATCAATGACTGGTAGGATGACCGATTCAATCATTCAAGAAAGTGAAAACAGATAGTTCCGTAACATTTTATTAAGAGCAGGTAATTGTACGTTGTCGGCTGTCCTAGTGTTGGCTTGAGCCTTGGGAGCAAGCAGTTTTTGGCAACTGAAATGACTTGGTACATCAATCTTAGACATCCAAAGTAAGACAAGTTTAAAAGCCATCTAAATGTAAATATTCCAGTGTGGCAGCAGCAAAAATAAATGAAATTAATCAAGTGTTGGAACAAATTACCTTTGAAACCTGACTTTGTCTGAACCCAGTGCATCCTCAATGCTCCATAACCATTTTCCTCCATGAATGCAGCAACTCTAGGCTTGTTGTGCCAAATCAAAGATGGAAGACATCCACAACAAACACATAAGAGGAAGGAAGTCTTTCAAGTGACGCCAGTTAACATCAACCAGCCTCGGTATAGATAACAAAGCTATATATCCACACCCGGTGAGATGAATACAGAATATACAGTATATATTACTTACATGATATTGCACCAAGAGCTTTGCTTCGAGAAGTAATATCTGGATCTGAGGTGAGATTAGCCAGCAGAGGTTCTAGAGCATTCGCTTCCACTAAAAGTTGTTGAAACAATAAATGGGACAACTGAATCATCAAAGGTTATCATCATTCTTACTTCCAACATGAATTATTAAAGTTCATTTCACATTCAGTTCCAATTAAGGACAGTAAGAAAGCATTGGCATTTCATAGAGAGTGACAATAAATATAAATAACACACTATAGTCCTCATCCTTTATCCGGACGGAGTAAAAAAGAGCGTAACAATATCCAAAATTAATTCCAACCTTTTCAGCTATTGCAAGGTCCAGTTGGCTTCCTTGGCGCAATTCTGTACATATCACAAAATAAAACTCATTAAAAAAGAACATGTAAAAACCGAGATAACCAAAACAAACTACTTAACTAATTAAAACTTAAAAGATACTTCAAAGAAACCAACAAAGCAGTGCTCAAACCAAAAGAACAAATAGCGAGGATGTAATATAATCTATCGAACACTTACGCCACTAAGACAATTTTATCAAAAACTTGACACTGTGAGATCAATCAAACAAGACAGAGTTGTGTATCCAGTAAGATAATAGATGCAACACTAAACCTTAAAGAATGTGAATGTGTAATACAATTGATCAGTCATATTGACAACCATTGTCACTGAATTCGAATACAACACATAAATAATCATCAGAAGTGTAGGTTCTCAGAAAATGAAGCCTAAAGCAAGTTGGTAGTAGTGACTGGTGAGCATAAGACAAAGACTATTATAACTTAGAACAATAATATATATGGAAGTGCAAAAGCAGATTACAAACAAGTGTCTATAACTACGTCTGTAGTTCTGCTTGGTACTGCAGGAGTGCAGGTGACGAATCTGTAGCATATAACGCCGCCACTGAGGTTGTGAATCTGTAGCATCTATTGCTCGAGGTGTTGAATCTGTACCAGACTCATTCAGTTGGTAAACAGTGGTGAACTCAGGATATTAAATGAGCATTCTTTAAGGTGTACATACATAACTTGCTGATATTTCGTTCTTTTTATTTTGAAATGAGCATCAGATTAAATCTAGCTGAAAAAACCTGTATAGAAGAGAGATTCAGTAACATTATAACTACAATCTGTTGTAAAAGACAACGGCAGGAACACTATAATGGAAAAATTAACTTCTACTTAATACTCACATAAAAACCCAATATAAATATGTAATTGAGGAAGCGGAATCCACTAACAATGTGGAATCCTCTAACATTACAGTTACAATGTGGTGTGGCGGACAATGACCAGACACTGCAGTGGAAAATCAACTTCCATTAAACAGTTAATACCTACATAGACCCATTATACCCAGCAAAATTTAAAATTTTAACACAATAATAACTTAGTTATGTTGGCAAAACCTCTCTATAGAAGGTAAATATTAGCTTTATTCGAGTTTAGTTACTAACTTCGAATTGAAGAGACAAGACTCAAATAAATAGCTAGCTATCATACTCAGACTAACAATTATATCATGTGAGATCAAATGTAACAATGCATCACAACTTTCTGCTATCTTCAGTAATTATAAGATTCATAAGAAAATTGTATTAGTAAAAAATGGTTTTATTAGATTATTTCATTGAAAAGGATTACCATCAAGATCTATTCTTTGCCTTGATTGAGGTTCACCAATAGAAATTGAATAAGATCCATATCCTCTGTGCACACTAGTACAATAAGGGGTTTTAGTCACGGTTGGCCTTGTCACGGTTTTATGCAAATACGTGACCAAAACTAAGTAAATCTCGGGGATATAAAATTCCGGGACTATTCACGATATCTTTAGTCCCGACATTAATTTTAGCCGAGACATTAGATTCTTATTATTTAATAGACTCGGTTTTATATATATACGTGTCCCAATCATCGAATCTATTGTGTTGAAAATCTACCGGTCCTAACACGTGTTTATCTATATCAAGAGATGTGTATTCACCTTGGTATATGATTCTGGATTTAGGATCTTGGTTTCGATATGACCGAAATTCAAAATCCGAAAGAGGGAGGAGATACAGTTTTAGCCTCGAAGAACAACTGCCGTTTCTAAACCTAAGTTCTAGAGTTTATGTTGCCAAATTTCAATATGAAAACAAAACCCATTCTATCAATCCCTAATTCATCGATTCAACTAATTCTACAGAAGATTTTTTTGATTTTTTTTTATAGGAAAGAGGTGATCCTCTCAATTTCATTGATATGGAAAGATCACACGGAGATTTTGTATTGGACACGGCTTACATTAAATCGTGTCTGATGCAACTGTTTAATACCCGCGCCTACGATATACCCATTTCAAATTTACCGCCAATTTTAGTTTCCCACGATCACCACTACTCCACTCCCTATTTTCTCTCCATTATTTCCTTGTTTGAAACCCCAGCAGTTTTGAAGAGATTACGTGAAGCCAACTACAAGTTGTTTTCTCTATCTGATGTTAACCAAGAAAAATCCTTAATTTCCTTGAAACTAATATATTGAAAGTTGAAAGCGTAAACAACTAATTACAAGGTATTCTCCTCCTAAAATCAAAGCTTTCTCTTATATTTGTTTTGGGTCATTCTCCGAATTCGTTATCTTATACTACTCTGATCAATGGGCTGGTGAATTGGGTAATGCATGCAAGGTGCTTGATGAAATGTCAAATAATGGGATACTGCCTGAGTCTCACACTTACAGTATTTTAGAAAGAAAAGATTTAGTGTTGTCTTTTACCTATGAATCAAGGTTTCTTTATTTGTTGTGTCTGCTTTTTCTTTTTTCTGCTTTTTAATTTCCTTAATTTATTAGTGGTATAATGGGTAGTACTACCTCTCATCTAGTGACTCTTGTCATTTCCCCCTCCCATCGGTTCTATATTCTTTTCTGCCTCTACCGTAGCACCAGCAGACCTAATAAGGTTTCACTCTTCTCCATATAATCCTACTTGTGGGTTCTTTCAAGAGTTAGTCAATAGTGATTTTCATGATAAACGGACGCCCATTAAACTCTAGATATAGCTCAGAGAATTAATCAAGGGAAAAGCTGAACCTGAAGCTATTTACTTAGTGCAAGTTTCTTTCGTAATTCTTGTCACCAGAAGATTACTAGTACTAGCTAGCTGATAGTTTGTGATCATATACTTGGCAGGTACATACGTATATATGTCACATCTCTTTAATTAGTTTATATGTCACATCTGTTTAATCAGTTTTGATCAGACTGAGCATGTTTTTTGTATCTTTTCATCTCTTTCGCTTTAGTTGTTTTTCTAGGATTTAAATAAGTTAACTAAGGGGCTAGTGATATCAGGTGTTAGGGAGACCTCTGCATTCGCCACAATTAAAGAAGAAAAGAAAGACAGGTCTGTTGTGCATACTCTAAGCTGTTGCAGGAGGTAAGTTTCGTACCAGTTTGAGCTGAATTCTTCATTTGATTGCTAAATGGCTTGAATGGTTATGATATTTGGTATAGTAAAAGCGCTTCATTTTAACAAATACTAGCCGATCTTGCATTAGTAATAGCACCTTCGCATTAGTTTTGCAAAACATTGTACGAGTTGAAGGTTCCCCAAGGGTACTGTTCTAATTTTAGCAGTCTGGTGTCGCTAAAAGATCGCAAGTTGATTGGTCTCAAATCACATGACTACCATGTTCTTATCCAGCAATTCTTGCCACTTGCGGTTAGATCGATTCTTCCAAAGAACGTAAGAAATACCATCATTAGATTGTCATCCTTCTTCAAGTCAATATGCAAAAAAGAGATTGATATTGCTGAATTGGATAATATACAAAGGGACCTGGTGGAGACATTATGCTTACTTGAGAAGTATTTTCCACCGTCATTCTTTACCATCATGATTCATCTCACCGTGCATCTAGTCAGAGAAGTGAAATTGTGTGGACCAGTCTTTACTCGATGGATGTATCCATTTTAGAGGTACATGAAGATTTTGAAGGGATACATTCGAAATAAAAATCGTGCTGAAGGTTGTATTGTAAATTGTAACGAGTTAGAGGAATTTGTTGTGTTTCCTGCCGATTGGTTGTCTGGCGTGGAAACAATTGTTATTCCTCCTTTAAAGTATACTGGAACTAGTTCTTCGGAGGGTTCAAGTATATTATCAGATGTAAAACCAATACAAGGTGCTCACGAGGATGAGGTAGATGGTGTATTATTGTCCCAAGCGCACCTCGTTGTGTTACACAATACTGAAGAAGTAAAACCCTATATAGAGTATGTCCTCCTCTTTTTCATTTCATACTAGTTTATTAACTCAAGTCAGTGGAACTTAACTTCTTTCTCACTGCCAGCCAACACATGTCCGAATTGAAGCAACAATACGGCAAAAAAGCTAGAAATGAAGTATGGCTGGAAAATGAACACAACAAAACATTTCGTCGATGGTTGCACAAGAAGGTAATCATTTCATTTAATTTTCAGTGGTTTTACGAATATTCCATTTACGTAACATTTGTTCAGTTTAACTATGTTTTAAATTTCTAATCAATTGGGCATCTCTTTCTATCCCTGATTAGTACCTACATCTATTTGCATTGTAACTGTGTTCCACGATATCCAGTCTAAAATATTAACTATGTAGGTTGAGAAGGAGTTGGAGGACAAAGATGACACCATGGCAGAGGAGAAGAGAATCTCAAAATACCTGAGGTAGATATCACAGGGCCCGCGTCATATAGTTGTAAAGTACAATGGATATGATATAAATGGATGCCGGTATCGCCCTAAAAGTCATGATGTAGGCATAAACCAAAACAGTGGGGTTAGCCTAGAGGCGTCAGGAATGCACATTGCTAGTGCGAAGGACAGTAACCCAAAGATTGCCATATCGCGCTATTATGGAGTGATAAATGAGATTTGGGTTCTTGATTACCACTCCGTAAAGATACCTGTGTTCTTGTGTGATTGGGTACACAGTGGGTATGGCGTCAAAACTGATGAACTTGGTTACGCACTAGTCGACCTCAAAAGATTAGGGCATAAAAATGATCCTTTCATTTTAGCTTCCCAAGCTAATCAGGTTTTTTATGTAGAAGAACAAGGATATTCAAGGTGGTCTGTTGTTATATCGTGCCCTTTAAAAGACTATATTGATGACGACGATGTCGATGAAAATGCTGAGGATGAGCTAATGTGTGAGAATCGTCGCCCAGAAGAAAATATGGCGGTAGATATGAACTCACTTTATGTGGATGACGATTCTGACACTTCTTATTTTCGCGATGATGGTCAGGGGATATTTGTTGATCCCAGCTTTGAACAATGTGATGGTAGTGACAGCTGGTAAGAGACCCATCAGTTTCAATATGTTAACGGTACAATTTCAAAGAAAAAGCTAGATTTGTTTTCAGTTTGTAATTTCACAAGATGGTAACGTGCCCATAAATCTGATTATCTTTCATCCATGCTTTATTGTTGCAGGTAACTGCCGCTGCTTGTTATTCTGGAGGAAGGGAGGGTGGATTTTGTGTATAGTTGTCGTGCTACGACAGATTCAAAATTGTTTACTTCCATTCTACATTCTATTTGCACATATAATTAAGTTCTTATCTTGTTTTCCTTGTTTAACAAGAGATGCCTATTAGACATCCTTAGTTATTTGGAAGTCTTCTTTAGTTGGCGTTTTCATCTTGTTTTATTTTCTGTTCATACCTAAGTGGTATTACTTCTACGGAATGTTAAGGACTGTTATCTCGCTGCAGTATGTTGTTAATTATGTTCTGGCTTGGCAAGAATATCTTATTAGCTTGAATCACCAGCGGAATTTTGATGGTGGATAAGGGTATCCTTGAACTGATTAGAAAGTGTTTATCAATATTCTGTCATCTCCCTTCGGTGTTTCAGTTTTTTTTTTTGTGTTTTCTTATTGATTTTTTGATTCTACAGTTAAGACTATGATTTGAAGTTCAATCTTCTCTTCCTGTTTAGTGTGTTACGGAAGTAACTCTTTCTTCTAAGTTTGTGGTTTTAGTATACCATTCTTCTAAGTTTGTGGTTTTAGTATACCATCTAATTTGTTTAACTTGTGTTTCTGGCTTATTCACAAGGAACACGCACTTCCAACAATTTTCATGGATGAAGTTGGCCGTATTGGATCTGCTCGTATGCAATTTGGAACTGGTAATGGTAATTGTGAACTGCGAAGTTATCAGATGGGCCATTAACCACTGACCCACCTAGCAGAAATGGCTTTATGGACACAATGTTGTTAGGTAAGATTAGACTTCATGGTGCTGGTAATAGGTTCTAAAATCTAGTTTGCATTCGTAACATCTGATCTCTGTCTATATAATGGACACCATAGACTGACGATGTTACCTTTACTTTACTTTATGCAAGGTACACAAGCATCAAGAATCAAGGGAAATGAAGGTCATGTGCTAGTAGCCAGCTGGGGTATAGAAACCCCTGGTAAGTCCTTTTTTCTATTCATTTACCTTTCCACTATCTATGTTGGATATATTCATATATATATGGCTGTACCATTAAATTTTTAAAAACCTGTGGAAACAAGTTAACCAAAATTACTTTGTGCAAGGTAAAGAAAAGCGACAAAGATCTTTTCAGTTAACTGCAAGTACTGTTTGTATCCGGCAAGTGGATACAATTTCAAGTGAGTGGTTGTTTCCTATCTCTTATTGTACTGTATAACAGTTTTTACTCGGAAGGCTCGACCATTTTCAATAAAAACTACTGATATACAGAAAACCCTTGTCTCGTATGTCTATAAGAACCACTATCTACTCTTGTGAAGTTTCTTTGTTTATACACCTTGCAGATCTGATATCTTGTCATTTGGGATAAACTGCTTTAGAGTTGGCCCATGGTCATGCTCCCTTCTCGAAGTACCCTCCGATAAAGGTAAACCAGTATTATGAATGCTTCTGTAAAACTATTTCAGTATTTCGGAAGAGCTTTTGACTTGTGTATCTCTTTTTATTTGTTGAATGTACTGTATTAAAATAATGTTCTCATAATATATATTGTATTGTATGAATCAACTTCCTACTGACGCTGTAGACCTCGTTAGTTGAATTGATTGTAGCTACCAACCCTTGACCAGAGAATGAATAATAAAGTCAACTTGGGTGCTAAGTCTGGTGTGTTCTGTAGAAACAAATTAGAGTCAAAATAAATTTTGTTATTTTCTCAGGTGATTGGAGCTGTAGTACTGTGAACGGATGGCAATCTGGTTTAGAACTACAACGGTTATCCGCAACGGAAAGCTACCGGCACAGGTCTGAGCATTAAGTTTATAGCTGAAGTTGCTGAACTTACTCCTTCATTTTATCGTTGATATATCAGACCCTTAATTTTAGATGTAGTGTTTGATCTGAAAATCTGATGAAACAGTGAACTACACTAATTTGGCTACGTTTCAGGAACTTCGGGAAAAGTGTAAAGATATGAAGAGGCAATATGAATTGAATTTTAGGCACACCAAGCTGCTAATGGAGATGCCACACATACAGGTTCAGAGACTTAAATGCACTATGAGACCTAAACACAGTAACTATATTCGCGTAAAAGGTATTTTGTTTGATCTAATCCTATGATCTCAATGTGTTTCTCTTTGGACAAATTAAGAAACCTTGCCTGTGAAGGTGTGATCAATACAGTGCATCAACAGATATGGAAGTTCCTAGGATGGGAGTGAATGTGCACACAATTGTCTCCATATCCATGATTAGATAGTTGGTGGTCTACGTGGAACATTACAAGTAGTACCAGCATTGTAAATAGGGATTTCATTGTTCTTTCTTGTTAATTGTTGTTAACAGTAAGCTATATATGTTTATGGAGTTCTATGTCATGGATACAATGTTTGATTTTTAATAAAAATTCAATTTATTGTTAGTTATTGCTTTTAAGACTTTTCTGGGCGGAATGTTAATCTTAAAAACTGTCGCCAACATCTCAGTATCCTTGACTGGGGATACTTGGACCAGACACGGTGGGTATTACTGATCCGTGACCATTGCACAGATTGGTCATGGTGTTAGATGTGGTCTGTGACCAATGATTAAATTTGGACACGGTGTATGTTATTTTTCCGTGTTTAAAAACATGAACTTGTCACGGTATAGAACGATCTTCGTGTCTAATTTTGTGTATTGACCAAAGTACGTGACCAAAGATATTTTGGTCACGGTGAAATATACAAATTGGTCACGGAAATCACCGTGACCAAATGACAACACTTTTGGCCTCGCAGGCTTTGGACACGGTTTCCCAGAAATAAAATACCGTGACTGTAGGCTTTTGGTCATGGTAAAAAACTGTGATGAAAAGGGATTTTTGTACTAGTGGCATCATACAGTTTCATGAATTCTCACTTTCTCAGCACAAAGTTCATCACTGTTCTGGAGAAATAAACCTCTTATGTACTAAAGAAATCAATTTTCTAATCTTTTTCCTTTATCACCTACAGATCAAAAAACCAAACAATAATCAGATTTAAACCAAAAGAAAGGTAATCAAAAACATCTAACAAACTAGAGATTTCCGGGTAGAGGATAAAGAATATCTCACAAGAGTCATCAATCAAAGCTAAGGTCCATAGAACAAGTAATTTTTGTCCCGAGCTTTGGCTCAAAACCTTGCAGGAACTTGAGCATCACCTGCAAAATCAAACAAATTAATCAAAGAAAGCCCCAATTGCATCATACTGGAACATCGCCAATGGATTTGAAAGATAAGTTTTACCTTTTGTTGGTAGTTGATGCCTAACACAACTTCATTGATTCCAATAGCAAAACAAGCCCCTAATCCATAACCCTAACTTCAACGCCAGAGTAACCATGTTTAGTAAAGAATACCTCATCAGCAAGACTGTAATTAAAGCACTTGATTTGTAATTCTAAAATCGGAAGAAAAAAAATCTATAGAGAGACGGTATTGAAGGATTTACCTTCCGTTTTTTATTCTCGCATCTGTGTCGTCATGATTTGATGTAGATTATATATTAAGAACATGAAGAAGAAGAGTGTAAGGTAAGAGGAAGAAGATCTAAGATTTTCTTATCTGTTAATGAAGAGGAAGAAGAAGAGTGTAAGGTAAGGGTTCCGCCGCTGAGAGAGGAGAGGATAAGAAAAGAAGACGAGAGAAATGAAACGAAGGATAAGGATAAGGTTTAGGTTAAAGTTTCTAGTGTGTACGTGTACCTTGGAAACGAATTTAGGATGATTGTTTGGGAAAGGTCACTGATCCGTATGACAAGTTCTGTTTGGATTGATACATTAAGGGGTGGGGTGAATGGACGGATGGATTTTTTTTTTTTTTTAAGCATGGACGGATGGATGTTTATTTTATTTTTAGTTTTAGAGATCGAGGACCAAAGAGCATGGACGTGGTGTTTGTTTTTCATTGTGGATCCGTCTCGTGTGCATCTGACTCACTTAAATCCGACTAAAAATAGTGGATTCATCTGAATTGGCCTCAATATATTCGATTTTTGAATTAGATCTGACTCATCTGAATTAAAAATATGTGAGATAGTGGTTTGGTCCGATAAGTCACAAGTTAGGTCTAGTTTGGATGAACTGAAGACGAAATATATCAGAATTGAACATCCTAGGTTCAAAGATTACTAAAGTAAGACATGAGTTTCTAATTCGGATGAACTGGAGACGAAGTATATCAGAATTGAACATCCCATGTTCAAAGATTACTAGAGTTAGACCTGAGATTCTGATTCGGATGAACTGGAGAGAAAATTTATCAAAATTGAACATCCCAGGTTCAAAGACTACTAGAGTTAGAACTAAGTTTCTTATTCGGATGAACTGGAGAGGAAATATATCAGAATTGAACATCTCAGGTTCAAAGATTAACAAAGTTAGACCTAAAATTCTGTTTCGGATGACCTTGAAAGGAAATATATCAGAATTGAACATCAAAGGTTCAATGATTACTATAGTTATACCTGAATTTCTATTTCGGATGAACATGAGAGGAAATATATCAGAATTGAACATCACAGGCTCAAAGATTACGAAAGTTATACTTGAGTTTATGATTCAGATGAACTGGAGAGAAAATATATCATAATTGAACATCCCGGGTTCAAATATTACAAGAGTAAGACCTGAGTTTCCGATTCGGATGAACTGGAGACGAAATATATCATAATTGAACATCTCGGGCTCAAAGACCAAGAGTTAGACTTGAGTTTCTGATTCGGATGCACTGGAGACGAACATCCAAGGTTCAAATATTAAAATTATTAGAGTTAGACCTGAGTTTCTTATTCGGATGAACTGGAGAGGAAATATATCAGAATTGAACATCTCAGGTTCAAAGATTACTAGAGTTAGACCTGAATTTCTGATTCGGATGAACTTGAGAGCAAATATATCAGAATTGAACATCACAGGTTCAAAGATTACAAGAGTTAGACCTGAGTCTCTTGTTATGATGAACTGGAGACAAAATCTATCATATTTGGACATTTTGACTTCAATTATCACTAAAGTTAGACCTGAGTCTCTCGTTATGATGAACTAGAGACGAAGCCTATCATATTTGGACATTTTGACTTCAATTATCATAAGAGTTAGACCCGAGTCTCTCGTTATGATTAACTTGAGACAAACTCTATCATATTTGGACATTTTGACTTCAATTATCACTAAAGTTAGACCTGAGTCTCTCGTTATGATGAACTGGAGACAAAATCTATCATATTTGGATATTTTGACTTCAACTATCACTAAAGTTAGACCTGAGTCTCTCGTTATGATGAACTGGAGACAAAATCTATCATATTTGGAAATTTTGACTTCAATAATCACTAGAGTTAGACCTGAGTCTCTCGTTATGATGAACTTGAGACAAACTCTATCATATTTGGACATTTTGACTTCAATTATCACTAAAGTTAGACCCGAGTATCTCGTTATGATGAACTGGAGACGAAACCTATCATATTTGGACATTTTGACTTCGATTATCACAGGTTCAAACATTATCAGAGTTAGACTTGAGTTTCTCGTTCGGATGAACTGAAGACGAAATATATCAGAATTGAACATCACTGGTTCAAAGATTACTAGGGTTAGCCCTGAGTTTCTGATTCGGATGAACTGGAGACAAAATATATCATAATTGAACATCCAGGAAAGAGAGTTAGACAAAATATATCATAATTGAACATCCGGGTTCAAAGGTTACTAGAGTTAGACCTGAGTTTCTAATTCGGATGAACTGGAGACGAAATATATCAGAATTGAACATCCCGGGTTCAAATATTACTAGAGTTAGACTTGAGTTTCATCCTGGGTTCAAAGATTACTAGATTAGAACTTCTCGTTCGATGAACTATGAGAAAATATATCAGAATTGAACATCACAGGTTCAAAGGTTACTAGAGTTAGTCCTAAGTTTCTCGTTCGGATGAACTGGAGACCAAATATATCAGAATTGAACATCACAGGTTCAAAGATTACTAGAGTTAGACCTTAGTATGAAGACTGTGAAAATGAGCAGAATACCCTTATTGAAAAAAAGAAAGTAAATATTACGGACTGTGAAAATTACCATATTACCCTTATTGGAAATAAGTGCAATAAATATTATGGAGACTGTGAAAATGACCAGACCACCCTTATCGAAAATAAGTAAAGTAAATATTACACACTTTGAAAATGACCATATTACCCTTTCTGGAAATAAGTGCGATAAATGTTAAGGAGACTGTGAAAATGATCAAACTACCCTTATCAGAAATAAGTAAAGTAAATATTACAGATTAAGAAAATGACCATATTACCCTTATCGGAAATAAGTAAAGTAAATAGTACAAACAGTAAAAATGACCATATTACCCTTATCGGATATAAGTAAAGTATATAGTACAAACCGTGAAAATGACCATATTACCCTTACTAGAAATTAGTGCAATAAATATCATGGAGATAGTGAAAATGTCCATACTACCCTTTTCGGAAGTAAGTGAAATAAATATTACAGATTATGAAAATGACCATATTACCCTTACTGGAAATAAGTGCAATAAATATCACACATACAGTGAAAATGACCATACTACCCTTATCGAAATTAGTGTAATAAATATCATGGATACAGTTAAAATGACCATACTACTCTTATCGGAAATAAGTAAAGTAAATATTACAGATTGTGGAAATGACCATATTACCCTTACTAGAAATAAGTTAATAAATATCACTGAGACAGTGAAAATGACCACACTACCGTTATCAAAAATAAGTAAAGTAAATATTATAGACTGTGAAAATGACTATTTTACCCTTACTGGAAGTAAAAGAAAAAAATATTATGGAGGCTATCAAAATGACCAAACTACCCTTATTAGAAATAAGTGCAGTAAATATCACGCAGACGGTGAAAATGACTATACTATCCTTACTGGAAATTAGTGAAATAAATATTATGGAGACTGTGAAAATGACCAGACAACCCTTATCAAATATAAGTAAAGTAAATATTACAGACAGTGAAAATGACTATTTTACCCCTACTAGAAATAAGTGCAATAAATATTATGGAGACTGTCAAAATGACCAAACTACCCTTATTGGAAATAAATGCAATAAATATCACACAGACGGAGAAAATGACTATACTACCCTTACTGGAAATTAGTGAAATAAATATTATGGAGACTGTGAAAATGACCAGACTACCCGTATCAAAAATAAGTAAGTAAATATGACAGACTGTGAAAATGTCCATTTTTCCCTTACTGGAAATAAGTGCAATAAATATTATGGAGACTATCAAAATGACCATACTACCCTTATTGGAAATACGTGCAATAAATATCACACAGATGTTGAAAATGACCATACTACCCTTACTGAAGATTAGTGAAATAAATATTATGGAGACTGTGAAAATGACCAGACTACCCTTATCAAAACAAGTAAAGTAAATATTACAGTCTATGAAAATGACCATTTTACCTTTAGGGAAAATAAGTGCAATAAATGTTTTGGAGAATGTGAAAATGACCAGACTACACTTATCGAAAATAAGTAAAGTTAATATCACTGACAGTGAAAATGACCAAATTACCCTTACTAGAAATTAGTGCAATAAATATCATGGTAACAAAGAAAATAACCAGACTACCCTTATCGGAAATAAGTTAAGTAAATATTATAGAATGTGAAAATGACCATTTTACCCTTACTGAAAAATGACCATTTTAGCCTTACTAGAAAATGACCATTTTACCCTTGTCGGTAAGGGTAAAATGGTCATTTTCACAGTCTCCATAATATTTTCTGCATTTATTTCCTATAAGGGTAATATGATCATTTTCACAATATGTAATATTTAATTTACTTATTTACGATAAGGATAGTCTAGTCATTTTCATAGTCTCCATAATATTTATTGCACTAATTTTCATTAAGGGTAATATGGTCATTTTCACAGTTTGTAATATTTACTTTAGCTATTTCCGATAAGGGAAGTTTGGTCAATTTACAGACTATAATATTTACTTTACTTATTTTTGATAAGGGCAGTTCAGTCATTTTTATAGTCTCCATGATATTTGTTGTAATAATTTCTAGTAAGGACAATATGGTCATTTCATAGTCTAAAATATTTACTTTACTTATTTTTGATAATGGTAGTCTGGTCATTTTCACAGTATTACACCAATTTCCATTAAGGGTAATATGGTCATTTTTACAGTTTGTAATATTTACTTTACTTATTTCCAATAAGGATAGACTGGTCATTTTCACAGTCTCCATAACATTTATTAACCTTATTTCCAGTAAGGGTACATTGGTCATTTTCACAGACTATAATATTTACTTGACTTATTTTTGATAAGGGGTCATTTTCATAGTCTGAAATATCAACTTTACTTATTTTTAATAAGGGTAATCTGGTCATTTTCACAATCTCAATGATATTTATTGTACTAATTTCCAATAAGGATAATATGGTTATTTTTACAGTCTGTAATATTTACTTTACTTATTTCCAGTAAGGGTAGTTCGGTCATTTTCACAGTCTCCATAATATTTATTGCATATGTTTCCAATAAGGGTAAAGTGGTCATTTTCATTGTCTCCATGATAATTATTGCACTTATTTCCAGTAAGGGTAATATGGTCATTTTCACGGTCTGTAATATTTACTTTACTTATTTCTGATAAGGGTAGTCTGGTCATTTTCATAGTCTCCAGAATATTTATTACACTTATTTCCAGTAAGGGTAAAATAGTCATTTTCATAGTATGTAATATTTTCTTTACTTATTTTTTATAAGGGTAGTTTGGTCATTTTAATGATATTTATTGCACTTATTTCTAGTAAGGGTAATATGGTCATTTTCACAGTAAGGGTCATATGGTCGTTTTCAAAATGTGTAATATTTTCTTTACTTATTTCCGATAAGGGTATTCTAGTTATTTTCAATGTCTCCATAATATTTATTGCACTTATTTCCAGTAAGGGCAAAATGGTCATTTTCATTATCTGTAATATTTACTTTAGTTATTTCTTATAAGGGATGTATGGTTATTTTCACAATCTGTAATATTTACTTTACTTATTTCCGATAAAGGTAGTCTGGTCATTTTCATATTTTCCATCATATTTATTGCACTAATTTCCATTAAGGGTAATATGGTCATTTTCATAGTTTGTAATACTTACTTCACTTATTTCTGATCTGGTCATTGTCACATTCTGCATAATATTTTGTTGCACTTTTTTCCATTAAGAGTAATATGTTCATTTTAACATTTTGTAATATTTACTTTACTTATTTCCGATAAGGGTAGTCTGGTAAGTTTCACAATTTTCAGAATTTTTATTGCACTTATTCCGATAAGGATAGTCTGGTAATTTTCCTTGTCTTCGGAAAAACCAAATATTTCAAAGTCAAATTTCAATAAAGTCATGACTTGTTGACTTGGTCTTGATTCTGTTTTCTAATATTAAGAAAATTAAAAAGAAAAAAATGTATTTTGATTTATAGAAATAAAATATAATTGTTAGTTTGTACAAATGTGGGAAAATTAGTGACAAGTAAAATTCAAAATGTTATAAGTTTGGGGTTGTTTTAGATGTGGTGAAATATTTGGGTGGAATCATCACTTTGAATTATAATTCTGATTGTCTGTAAAATTGTCAACAAATATTACTGTGACTAATAAAAGTCCTAATTATTATCATGAATACAAAATTTAATAACAGTTATAACTTTTGCAGGACTTATCACAGGTATATCCGTGACCGAAAAATAAACTCTGACAAGTTGCACTGTTACAAAATCCTGGTTTTGGTGTAGTGCATGCCAACCTAATTGTGCCAAGGCATGCCATGCTAGCCTAGTCGTGCCACCATGCTGGCCTTCCCTACACGGCTACCAAAAATGAAGGCGTGTGACAATCAACGGCCCCCCTTCAATCCCAGGAGCAAATCCTATCCATCCAAGGTTACCAGACGACACATGGTAACCTTTGGCCCGAAACCCTAGTTTGGCCACGCCAAGGCATGCCATGCCAACCTAATTGCGCCAAGCCATGCCATGCTAACCTAGCCGTGCCACCTTGCTAGCCTTCCCCACGCGGATACCAGAACAAAGGCATGCAATAATCAACGGTTTCCCTTCAATCCCAGGAGCAAATCCTATCCATCCAAGTTTACCAGACAACGCATGGTAACCTTTGGCCCAAAAACCTAAGTTTGGCCACGCCAAACCATGCCATGTCAACGGCATGCCAACCCAGTCGCGCCACCATGCTGGATTTCCCTGTGCGGCTACCAACAAGCGAAAGCATGCAACGATCAATGGCTACCTTTCCTCTTAAGATGCAAAATCTCAACCGTCGAAGGTCTTCGAGCTACCAAGTCTCCCAAACTCGACTTTCTAGGCAACAACGACATGCCAAATGTTTTCCACAAAAACATTCGAGATATCAAACACATTTACCGTGTTTGATATATTACTGCCAAACGATAATGTTGATTTGTGAATGTGTGGAAATACATATGAAAATCAATAGAAATGCCTTGAAGGCTATATGAAATTATTATGGAGATATATAACAGCTAGAACTTGATATTTGATGAAACTCTTCCACACTTTGGCAGTGGAAGGAGAGGAAATATTTATACTCAATAACGTTCAAAGAGGTTACAGATTTGTAGCGCAGTTTTAACAAATTCAAAAGACTAAACAAACCGTAAACATAGGCTAGAGACTTTGCCTATTAACCAGGTCAGAGGACTGAATCTATTGAGAACCGGTATCTGTGGTTATCTTAACATTCCCCCTCAAGTTGTACCCGAGATGGCGGATGTGCAACTTGTTACGAATAATTTGAAACCTTGGTGATGCAAGACCCTTTGTAAAAATGTCTGCCAATTGATCTTTGGAGCTGATAAACTTGACATGAAGTCGCTTGTCTGCTACACATTCTCTGAAAAAGTGGTATTCGATTTAGATGTGTTTCGTGAGGGCATAAAAAACTGGGTTAGCTGTCAGGTAAGTCGCACCCAAATTATCACACCATAGTATAGGTGTAGTTGCAGTTACACCTAGCTCTTTAAGCAGTGATTGTATCCAGATAACTTCCGAAGTTGCAATGGATACAATGGATACACCCTTTTGATTGCACTCCATGCCTCCGTACTAGACTTCGACACCGTCTTTTGTTTTCTTGCACTCCATGATATTAAATTTCCACTGAAATAAATGCAGTACACGCTGGTTGAACGATGATCATCTAGACTGCCAGCCCAATCTGCATCAGAGTATGCCTGTAGTGAATAATCCTTGGAAGGACGCAGATGAAGACCAAAGGCTAATGTACTTTTGAGATAGCGTAGTATTCGTTTCACAAGCTCCCAATGCTCATCATAAGGGTCGTGCATATATTGACAAACCTTATTCAATAATCGGAAATGGATACGCCACCACCACTTCCCAAATATCACAAACCTTATTCACAGGCCTAGTTAAATGCAAATATTGTAGTGCACCCACCACACTTCGATACAAGGTTGCATCTTAAAATCTTTTTGTACCCCCTTTCTTTATTTTAACATTAGCAGCTAAAGGTGTGTTGACCGGTTTGGCACCGTCCAACTTTGTTCTTCGCAAGAGATCTGTAATGTACTTGCGTTGGGACAGAATTAGTCCTTTGTCATCTCTGAGAACTTGAACTCCCAAGAAGAAGGATAAATCCCCTAAGTCCTTGAGTGCAAATACGTTTCCAAGATCAATAATTAGCTGTTGGATCTCAGCAGGCCGCGACCCAGTGACAATTATGTCATCTACGTACACCAAGACATACAAAATTGAGGTAGAAGAAGATTTGATGAAAAGAGAACTATCCGCAACTGAACCTTGAAATCCCAGCTGAAATAAATGATTACTGAGCCTTGAGTACCACGCTCTTGGCGCATGTTTCAGGCCATATATGGATTTGTGCAGTTTGCACACATGGTGCGGAAAGTCCTTATCAACATAGCCTTGTGGCTGTTGAATGTAGACATCCTCCTCTAACTTGCCATTCAAGAAGGAATTCTCGACATCAAGTTGTTTAAGCAACCACCCATTCATCACTGCTATAGATAGAACCAAACATATAGTGCATGGCTTGATTACAGGTGAGAATGTCTCCCCATAGTCGATTCCTTCTTGTTGATTATACCCCTTTGCCACTAACCGAGCTTTACAGCGTTCAATTGTTCCATCTGGATTTTTCTTCACACGATATACCCATTTTTAGCCAACCACATTCATGCCTTTTTCATACTTCACCAACGAATACGTACCATTGCGGATGAGAGCGTTTATTTGTACATCCATTGCATTCTTCCATATCGGAATCTTGATCGCCTTTGTAAAACAACTTGGCTCCATAAAGGTTCTTCTAACAGGGGATGCTTGGTTTCTGCCAAACACAACTTTTGTATGGGCTTTGTTATACCAGACTTGGATCGTGTTTGCATGGTGTGTGTTATTGTCTCACTCAACACAGCATCAACAGATGATGAGGTGGACTGAACAGGTTCGTGGGAGTTTGTTGTTGAGGTGGACTGTGGTTCTGCAGAATTAACTAGCTCGTGGGAGTTTACTGGTAGAGCTGCACCAGACTACGCAGTTGCACTATCAGATGGCGATGCGGCACTGTTCACTGGAGAGAGCTGGACAGGTAACATAGCTGACGAAGAAGCTGCCGGCGAGTGACTGAGTGCTTGTTGATTTATCGGAGACGAGATGGACTGAACAACATCATCGACAGACCTGTGGGATAACGTACATCGACCAAACGGTGGTGATAAAAATAGACCAGTGCTAGATGGAATGTTACCTGGACATTGCACTGGATGTTGCTGCGCAGGAGACTGAAAAGGAAATGAGTTTTCTTCGAACCGTACATGACGTGATATGTAAATACGATTTGTCTCTCTGTGTAAGCACACATAACCCTTATGCGCATTACTGTAGCCAATGAAAACACATGGAAGAGACCTAGGTTCTAATTTTGAGGAGTTATATTGACGGAGACATGGAAACGCCAAACACCCGAAAACACGTAAGAACGAGTAGTCTGGTTTTTTATGGAACAATAACTCTAGTGGTGTTTTTGCTATGGAAGAAGATTTTGGAAACATGTTTATTAAATAACAGGCTGTATTAAAGGCTTCATACCAGAAGTGTTTTGGCATATGAGCATGGTATAGCAAAGATAACCCAGATTCAGTTACATGGCGTATTCTACGTTCAGCCAAACCATTTTGTGGAGAAGTGTGAGGGCAAGAAAACATATGCTGGATACCATTATCATTTAAATAAGCAGTGAATTTTTTGAATTCTAAGGCATTGTCTGATTGAAATACCTTCATTTTATGATCTGTTAGATTCTCCACTTGTTTATGAAAGTGTACTAAAGTTTGAAAAGCATCAGATCGTTGTACTAATGGAAAGACCCAAGTATAGTGAGAATAAACATCCATTATTAAAAGATAATACTGAAAACCAGACCGTGATACTTTAGGTGAAACCCAAATATCAGACACGACCAAACTCAAGGGTTTGTCATACACAGTACTGCTTAATGAAAACGACAATTTCTTACTCTTACTAAGATGACAAGATTGACAGTAGTCGAAAGATTTATTCGAAATGGGAAGAGAATTTCTACGACAAATATGAGTAACCGTACGTAAAATGGGATGCCCAAATCGTTGATGCCATAATGGAAGAGAGGATGATATGTTAGCCTGTGGCTTGATAGGTTTGTCAAGCTCGTCAACCCCACCAAACACGTACAACCCATTCCTATTCAGCCCTCGCAGCAGATTTATCCCCGTGTGCTTGTCCTTTACAAGAAAATAAGATGTGTGAAATTCAAAGAACACATCATTATCTTTACAAAACTGGTAGACGGACAACAAATTGGTCTTTATTTGCGGTACATGATATATATTGTTTAAACAAAAAGACCTGGATTTGTATGTGAAAGAGGCATTACCAACATTAGCAATGGGAAGGGCATTACCATTAACAACATGTACCATTTCAGTACCATCATATTCATGAGGTATTGTAAGATTCCTCATATCTGCAGTGAGGTGATGCGTAGCCCCAATATCAGTAACCCATTGGTTGCCGTTTGTTCCATCTGGCAGGGCAATAAAAGCAGCAGGAGGTCGGCGTTGATTATTGTTGGGCTTGTAACGAAACCAACATGTATCAGCTTGATGATTGTCTTTTTTACATATCTGACACGGTTGTTCAAACTTTGTACGAGCAGGCTGGTTGCGACGCTGATTTTGATTGTTGAACATCTGGTTGTTTGCTTTGTTTTGTTTGTTGTTATTCCTTGGAGCTGAACGACTTGATGATGCATAGTTTGAAGCTGCAACATTTGCAATGGGTTGCTGGATGAGTGCTAGCTGCTATTCGAGGCGCATATCAAACGTTAGGAGATGAGAGTAGAAAGTGTCCATTTCCATATCGTCATTTGTTCCGAGTGCAGTCACAATAGGATCATAGGACTGGTTTATGCCGTTGCAGATTGCTTGCTTTTTTTCATTATCAGATGTTGTGTATCCTGATGCTGCAAGTTGATCAAACAAGTTCTTAGCATCAGATAAGAATTTCTTTAGAGATTTGTTACCTTTGCTGAGTGAGTGAAGCTGGTTCTTGAGATTCATAACATGAACTTTTGTTTTTGGGACGAAGTAACTTTCCAGTTTTTCCCAAACTTGTTTTTCTGTATCAAGTCCTCTAACATGGAAGAGAACTTCAGGTGATAATGTTGAGTTTAACCACCCAACCAGTAATGAATCACATGATTCGTATTCTCCAAATTTTGGGTTTACTGCATCGGAGTTAGGGAGGGTTTTAGGTGGTATTTCTTCAGATCCATCAATGAATCCCTGTAAACCATATCCTTTAAGAATAGGTTTAAATTGGGTCTTCCAGAGAGAGTAATTAGTCTTTGTAAGTTTCAGAGTCACAAGATGGTGAATCTGTATGTTTCTTAGGGTATTGGTGTTGTTGTTTGTGGTCATGGTTTCTGGATTTTTTTTTTTTTTTTAATGAGAAGAAACGTGGGTAGGATCGAGTATCTGATACCAAGCTAGAACTTGATATTTGATGAAACTCTTCCACACTTTGGCAGTGGAAGGAGAGGAAATATTTATACTCAATAACGTTCAAAGAGGTTACAGATTTGTAGCGCAGTTTTAACAAATTCAAAAGACTAAACAAACCGTAAACATAGGCTAGAGACTTTTCCTATTAACCAGGTCAGAGGACTGACTCTATTGAGAATCGGTATCTGTGGTTATCTTAACAATAACAAAGTAATCTAATCGCCTAAAACAGGTTATTAGATGTGATAATCACCTAAATAGGTATTACAATTTATTAAGATATATTTACATACTAATAGGAAGCACTTATAGATTTACCCAGAAAATCCGAGTAAATCTAGGTTGAAGAAGATGGAGAAGAAGAAGTTTCAGAGAGTTTTTTTTTTTCTTTGGAAAAAACGGTTATTGGGGAGAGAGAGTTTGATCAATCCTCATTAGCATAATTGTTGATCATAAAATTTTATTATTCCATTTCAACATTTACATGGATGTATTGCATTTTTTGTCGTCATAGGGAGGGAGAGGGATGATAGGTGTTAATGGAGTACTTACAACCATGAAAAAGGAATGTGACGGGATAAGTTAGTTAATTAGTTTGTTACTCCTACGTTTTATATTATAAGTATTAAGTTGTGTTATGTAACAACAAATTGGGAAGTGCATCGCAAGTTCGTCTATGCTAGTGATAGATAACAAATTTTATTATCAATCTGGTTGCTTTCTTGGATTTGTACAGGTAAAGGGAAGTTATTAAGATAACTATGAAAGCCCTAACGTTAGACCTATTTTTTTCCTATAATAGAGGATAAATCCTAACTCAAAACATACAGATTTTCTAATCCTTTTACACACAATACACCTGTGAAGAAACTCTCTCTGACTTTAGCATCGGAGTGTTTTTTGAAGGTACCCCCCACCATTCAATATCTTTCATATCTGCAATCTTTTGTGGAGTTGAATCAGAAGCAGAAGATTGGTCAATCTACATTAATCACACTTCTTCAGCATCTTCGGTGGAATCAAATCAACGACGGAGATTCAATCCATATGCACGAAGAATGTTGGCGTGAATATTTTTGAACCAACAATTATAATTGTTTTCCGAACACTAAAGTTGGATAATGAAATTTCCAATCCTAAGGTTAACAATAAATTTGGGGCTATATGCGAATAGTTTCAATTTTGTTATCGATGGGCCTGAGTACTTTATATATAATGGACCATATATATGGACTTTTGTTAACCATGACCTAGTCAATCGATTAAAAATTTGACCTTTTGGACTCAGAAGTACTTGAGCGCCTTTAAAGAGCCTATGATAAAGAAGTCAATTTTGTCTACAAGGGATTTACTTCCATTATGAAAACCTTCAACTAATGACGATGCATTGTTTAAAAGATGAAGACATTACTTCTATATTTTAAGGCGACATATTGATTTCAGACGATGATGCTCTGAAGGAAGTTTTTTGAAACATTCATAAAATTTCCCCCCGAAAATTTGTAATATTGGCTCAAGTAGTAATAATACAAAGTAAATGTATTTACTAAGCATCAAACAGAGATGTAATTGTGACTCATTTGAATTAGAGTTGGGCACTTGGTACAAGCGATGAAATGCATGTATCATATAGTAGCATCCAACTACAAGATATATAGAGAGTTTAAATGACAACAAACTAATTATATCTTAAAAGAAGGTCATACCCCTGCTTGATTAAGGTTTGTTGATCATCATTAATTCGTTTTTGTTTCTTGCGGAACGGGCTATTTCACAACGGCTCATTCTGGGTTGCTTTGTTGTTGCCCAAGCCAGGATTATCAAAAGACAGGATTATCGTCTGGGGCTGTCATTTAATTGTCATGTTATCTTCAATTTGCTCCGGGAAATATGGAAATCACTATCTGCTATTATGTCCCTCTGAAAAAACAGCATAGGAGGTTTCTTTATACAGTCGTTCTACACGTACCGTGTAAGTGAACAATGTAAAAGCCGCCCCCTCACATGGAGGATGGTCCCGCGTGGCAGGGAATTAGCAGGGGGATGGGGTCATTGGAAAGTTTGTGAGAAACCCGGTTTTGGCTTAGTTTTTCTTGCCGTTCATTAGAAATTTTTGTCCTTTATAATGACGGTTGTGTCCAAAATTTTATTCAATTTGTATTTTTATTCAATTTGTATGCTTCAGCCAAAACAGGCTGGATCCTATCCTTAAAGTCCACACAGTCGGTACCATTACATTACCAATTATTTCTCAAGTAAAACATTGACAAAACTACAGTATTGTAACATTAATTCAATTTTATTTTTATTTTTGCCGGTAACGGACACTTATAATTTGGTGAAGGAATAAAAATTGAATTCTAAGACTATGTTTTAATACATATTTCCACGGAACACAAAATTTAGAATGTACTTTCCTGTGAATGTAAAAAATCCCAAACTGAATTTTCCAAGTAAACTCATCTAAATAATTCCCATTACTTGCACACACAAAAATCCTTAATCTCGGTCCACTCCCTTTTTCCCATCAAACTTAGTTAAATCTTTTTTTTTTTTGATCAGAGTTTTTAGTTAAATCTTGAAGCAAACACATAATACGGCTTGACAACCATGGTTTGAGGGATTGAATTTTATTGATTTGATCAGAGTTTTTAGTTAAGATAATTGATTTTATTTGTAAGGCTTGTTCCTTGTAAACATTCAGTCAAAATAAAAAGCAAAGTTCAAGAGATGACATATCATCCGTGAATACATTTATCACCCGCGACCTCTCTTACAACATAAAACCATCTTTAGCTCTCCCAAGTTTGCTTAAAGGTGTGTTATATTTGCCTATCATCCCTGACCATATAATGTTGGCTAGTACAGAAACGTGACCCACAAAAATCATGGAATTGCATAAAGTTAAGCAAGATGAGACAACTCGGTACATCACAACTCGGTACATCATAGTGTTTCTACTTTTTTTTTTTTGAGAAAACTTAAAATTCAGTGTTTCTACTTTTTACAGATTAAGAACTATAAGCTAACATATCATAGAAGTAAGTGAACATTCAATAATGGAACCCATTCAATAAACGTCCTACATTTCAAGAACAACATTTTTAAATTCTGAAGGTGACTCACAGTTTCACATTCTCAGATTACAACCTAAAAAGGTAAAAAAATGGCATATAACAAAGTATGAATTCCTGCCAAATTTATACAAGAAACATTTGACACATTTATGCCAACCAAAAAAACTAATATCAAAGCCAAATTTACCAAAGAATGTAATTTAATATATCCACAAAATTGTTGGAAAATAGACACTAAACATGGTGAAGAAAAGAACGTTGTATTTAGGGTTCAAGGCTCTTGTGAAAGATTCTTTTCGACAATTATTTGACCCTTTCCCAATTGGAATAAGTGTACAAACAGGTCAAAGAATATCGCCGTCAGGATACTTGAAGCCCCACAATGGATGTTGGATTCAAAGCTTGTACAACTTTGAGCCAACCAAGAACACACTGGTTTTGAAACTGATGATGCTTGTTAGAAGAAAAACAGAGAAGATTGAGATATGATGTTTTGGATGAAAACTAGTCTGATATTTAAAGAGGAATAACACCCTTTGAAGATGACCTTTCAGTGAAAACAGACATGTCTCTTCATCAATGCGTCCATTGGAGAAACGATGTTTCTGTTCAGGTTTTGTAACTGTCACTACAAACCCTTAAATGGAAAGATGCATAAATAACTGAATTCAAGGGTTTGACGAAAATATCCAACATTCTCCAATTATTTTCAAAAAACCTAAAAGAAAAAAATTTAAAAATTTAAAAACTGGAGTGACTGCATCACCAAAGTGACTGCCTACGTACCCGAGTGGGATCAAGCCAACGTAGTTCAAGCTAAGTTGAGACAAAGAATCATCATCGATACCAATACATAAATGATAGGTACCTTCTGGGTTTGAACCTCCAATTAGTGTAAGATATTCAAAGCTTCATCGAGGTCCTATGGTGAATTTAATCTTGAACCAAGTACCCCTTGTGATAAAGCCGGAACCTCCACACATATTGATTTCATGGAAATAGTGTGTTCCATAGCTCGCACATTAATGGCCATGTGCTTTCTCCTGAAATTCATGAGTCCTTTTCTGAGAACGGTCTAATTCTCATAGGAAACGACCTGATTTCCAAACACTCATATATGTAAGTGTCGAATGTGTTTCCGCGAGACACCTTGTGATAAAAGTTAGACTTATTAAGGATTTTCATCCATCCCTAAGATCATGCAGAATCCATACACTACAAGAAAAATGGGAAATTTTAGTTTAGTGTACCACAACCACTGCAATAACTTGTTAGTACCACATTGAACTTAGTTTATCTTTTTCAAGATATAACATAAGTTGGGTTCCCATTATTGGTGATTAAATAGACCTGAGTCCCATCTCCTTACACTTTATTTAATGCACATCCTTTGGTAGACACTTTGTGAAAGGATAAGCCAAGTTCTTTTTCGATTCAATATAATTTACTGCAACTACTCCCCTCTTGAGTAATTGCCTAACAATCTGATGTCTAAGACTAGCATGTCTTGAATTTCCATTATAAGTCTTGTTTGAGACCTTATAGATCGTAGCCTGATTGTCACAGTTAATCATAACAGAGGGAGTTTGCTTCATCCATAATGGGATTTCTACTAGTAAGTTTCTAAGCTATTCTGCCTCTTTAGATGCATCTGTTAGTGCAATTAATTCTGACAACATTGTTAAGTCAGCAATACAGGTCTGCTTCTTCGAACTCCAAGACACAATAGCACCTCCCAATGTAAATATCCATCCACTGGTCAATTTAGACTTGGATTCTACATTGTTCCAGTTCGAATCACTATATCCTTCCAATACAACGGGATATCTCTGGAAGTGTAAACCATAGTTTATGGTTCCCTTCAAGTAAGCCAACACTCTTGAAATTCCCTTCCAATGTTCAATTCCAGGGTTGCTTGAGAAACGACATAGCACTCCCACCGCTTGGGCTATGTCCGGTCTTGTGCAATGCATAGCATACATAAGACTACCAACAACACTGGAATACTCAAGTTGTTTATAAGCCATTTCAGTGTTCTTCATTAACTTCACACCGGGATCTAGAGGAGTAAGTGTTGGTTTGTCATCAAAATGACCATATTTCTTGAGAAATTTCTCAATGTAATGAGATTGGGTTAAGACCAACTCATCTCCCTTTCTTAGGATTTTGATTCCTAAGATCACATTAGCCTCCCCTAGATCTTTCATGTCAAAGTTAGAACTGAGGAATTTCTTAGTTTCCTCCACAATAGACAAGTCAGTCCCAAAAATAAGCATGTCATCAACATACAAACAGAGAATCACACACTCAGATTTATCTTGTTTACTATAGATACATTTATCAGCATCATTCACAACAAAACCATATGACAAAAATACTTTGTCAAACTTCTCATGCCATTGCATGGGAGCTTTCTTCAAGCAATAGAGAGATTTCACTAGTTTACACACTTTCTTCTCTTGGCCTGGAAATATGAAACCTTCAGGTTGTTCCATATATATCTCTTCTTCTAAATCACCATTTAGAAAAGTGGTTTTGACATCCATTTGATGTATAACTAGCTTATGAATAGAGGCTAGTGCGATCAAGCAACAAATAGATGTGATTCATGCAAAAGGTGCATATGTATCAAAGTAATCAATACCATGTTGTTGTTTGTAACCCTTAGCAACCAATCTGGCCTTAAACTTATCAATGGTACCATCAGCATTCAACTTTCTCTTGAATATCCATTTACATCCTATTTCCTTAGCACCAGGAGGTAAATCACAATATATCCAAGTTCCATTTGTCAAATGGGAATGCTTTTCATCATCGATAGCTTCTTTCCAGAAATTATCATCTCTGGAGCTTATTGCCTCAGCATAGGTTTTAGGATCACATTCATCATGCATATTATACACGGTAGTGCTAATAATTTCATTCTTATCACCCTCTACAAGGTAATATTTGAAATATGGGTCAGGCCTTTTCTCTATTCTTCCTCTCTTACTTTTCCTATGTTCAATATTTTCAGTAGGAACTGAAATATCATTGTTTTCTATATAGGAGGAAGGTTCATCATTGTTATAAATCTCCATTGGTTCTAGACTTGGTAACAATGGGTTTTCAGTGGGTAGTGACTAAGAACTTGTTCTTGTCATGCTTTCAAAAAATTCAACGTCTACAGATTCTATAATCTCAAAAGTGTCAAGGATTAAACATCTTTAAGTAATATTATTAAGCGAGTATCCAACGAAAGCACACTTATAATCTCTATTTCCTAACTTTGATCATTTAGGTTCGGGTTTTCTAACATATGCTAGACAACCCCATGCTTTGAGTCTTTTCAAATTGGGTTTTCTTTTAAACCAAAGTTCATAAGGGGAAAAATTCTTCCTTTTCAAAGGTACTCTATTCAAAATATAGCATGCAGACAACATGGCTTCACCCCACAAAAAATTAGGCAAACCAGAACTAATAAGCATAGCATTAACCATGTCAATCAAAGTCCTATTCTTTCTTTCAGAAATACCATTTTGTAGGTGTATATGGTGCAGTAAATTCATGTATTAAACCATGCTCTTGACAAAATACAGTAAATTTAGTAGGATAATATTCACCACCACGATCAGAACGTAATACTTTAATTTTCTGTTCTAGTTGTGTTTCTACTTCGTCTTTGTAAATTCTAAATTTATCAAAGACTTCATCCTTAGATTTCCTCAAGTAAGTATAGGCATATCTAGTACTATCTTCAATAAAAGTGACATAATATTTGTTACCACCACGAGTAACTTGACTTTTCAAATCACCAACATCACTATGCACTAATTCAAGTAAGGAAGAGTTTTTTACAACTGATTTAAAAGATATCCTAGTTATCTTCTCTTGCACACATATTTCACACTTAGAAACATTATCAAAGTTGCAATTTGAAATTAATCCTAATTTGTTCATGTTTCTAAGATAACTATAATTCACATGTCCTAGTCTAGCATCCCATAAATCAACAGAGTCAACAATATAAGCAGAAACATTATTCATTAAATTAAGCTTAACCATTCCGTTACAAGGGTATCCTTGTCCAACAAACTTTCCATTTTTGGACAGTACAAACTTATCAGAACCAAACTTAACCTCAAAACCTGCCTTGTTAACAAGGTTTCCAGAAACAAGGTTTTTACATATGTCTGGGACATGTAATACATTGGTAAGGGTAACAATCTTTCCAGAAATAAACTTGAGTTCAACAGTGCCTTTGCCATGTACTTTACTAGGAAGACGATTTGCAGAAATCTCAATCTTCTCTGTTTTTCTTCTAACAAGCATCATCAGTTTCAAAACCAGTGTGTTCTTGGTTGGATCAAAGTTGTACAAGATTTGAATCCAACATCCGTTGTGGGGCTTCAAGTATCCCGACGAGGATATTCTTTGACCTGTTTGTTGGAAAATAGACACTAAGCAGGGTGAAGAAAAGAACGTTGTATTTAGGGTTCAAGGCTCTTGTGAAAGATTCTTTTCGAAAATTACTATCGACATGGAGGGTGAATCTTCAATGGCTGTTGCGCAATCACTACAAGTCATGAATCATACTTTTAATAGGTTAGAACGTTTTGAAGGAGAGGGTTTTACTCGCTGGCAGGAAACTCTCAAATTCAATCTTATTTTTCTGAAACTTTGGTACATTCGGGAGGATGGGTTAGAGGTTATTCCTCCTGCTACTGAAAAGGACGATGAGGAATTGAAGATAAAGCGAAAGAAGCGTGAAGAAGATGATTTCATGTGCCTAGGTCACATTCTGAATGCTTTGGGGTTGAACGTTTACAATGCTCATCTTACTTATGGAACTGCGAAGGAATTATGGGTTGCACTGCAGAACAAATACAAGAATGACAGAATTACCAAATGTCTCAACCTCCTTCCCCTCTTAACTAACAACTGGTAGTAGTTGGACAACTTCGAATTGCTCTGTTTTACTACGAAATTTATGCTTGATATCTCTACACTCAACATATAACTCTCCATCATCCTGAAATTTTCACAGGTAGATAGTGGAGCCATAATAACATTCAAATAATTCAGTCATCATATAAAACGCAATCATCTTACTTGTTCGGCTTATCTTTGTCTCTATCTGGTTTTGCCCATTTGTTGTTTTCCAAACTCCCTGAGGCTTTGAAAGTAATAATAATAACCATTCTCAATACTAACAGTATAATGCACCGAGAAAAGTGAATAAAAAGAATATCAGTGCAAACAGAAATCAAATTAAGGAAATCCTCCATCCAAATAAGCTGAACATTTTAATTGCGCAATATTACCTACATATATACTCACAACGGCCATGGCCATTTCGACTAAACCAACTGGATAGAAGAAAACTTTTAACCCTTAAAGACTCCCATCAGGTTCCACACCTCAAACAAATAAGGAAAGTAGAACGGTACCTATAAATTGTTGACCAAAATATGAAGCCTTCAATGCATTGGTGTTCCAGACTCAACACTATTAAAATCAGGATAGTTCTTCGCAAAATTAAGTGTTACACTGTCACTACCTTAGGCTCATCCGTCACATATTCATAAGAAAAAAAATATTTCCTATTCTATGACATCATATGTCTTGTGTAGCTATCAAATGTGTAGCTATCCTCTTGTGTTGTTATTTTGTATTTGATTTCTTTAGTCATTCAATATGTGAGAGTTTTTTTTCCGTCTTCCTCGCTCATATATAAACGGTTTGCAATCCGCCATTCTTTAGCTCCTTACAGACCCTGAGTCTGTCGAGTAATATGGTTAAATATTCAATTTGATTACAAAAGGAATACCTATTCATATGCAGAGAAAATTTTCAGTTATACTCGGTATTGCCTCAGTTTTTTGTTCTGCTGAGGAGGCAATCTTAGTTTAAACTAGTATGTAACCCGTGCTACGCACCGGGGCCGATGGGGTCAGCTAATTTAGAGTGGCGGGGCTACGCCCCGCGCCTGTGGTCAAATGCACAGTATTTGAATAGTTTGTTCTTTTAAAGGGATATGGAACTCTGATTCCCTTTAGATATCTAATGATTTGATGATATAAATTTGGTATTATAAACCTAAATTCATATATCAATTAAATATGCGTATATTAAAATAATTAAATTTGCTTATGAATATTCCCAAATAAATATAATTATACGTTTTTTTTGTCCAGCCTTTTCTTTTATCAACAAATTTTCCTATCCAACGATTTTATTTGTATAAGTTTTGGAAGATATGTATATCACATGCAAATTTGTGAAATGCAATTTTCAAAACAAAACAAAAAGAAATGTAACATGCTATAAGTTTGCATGCAGCGTTACTGCAGAGATACCTTTATTAATGTCTAGATTTAGAAGTCGTTCAATGTAACAGTACTATTTGGAGTCCAATTTTGCGTAGCACCTTGTTAGCATTACATGTTTGTTGGTGGTGTTTGAATTACTTCTTAAGCGTAGTTCCATGATACAGCTTAATAGGTCTTATCCAAGATGATCACTGGTCCCCAAAGAAGAACTCCATGGTAGAACTGTTAATATAAGATTCACATCCATTTAGTTTAAAATTTCCATGGTTTAAAAAAATAAAATAATATACTGTCGGAGAATAATAATATGTTTCAAAAGTGGTGTGCCTAAAAATAAATGCTCATGCTATATATATATAATCTCTATTAATAAGTAAACACTTCATTACCTTCTTCATAAATCTCAACTAACGGTGGCATGTTAGGATCCTTCTCCATATATAATATCGTCCATATCATCATAATGTTTATCCAGTTCGATCGACGTTGGTATGCCATCGTCGTTTTCAATTGTGTTATACTTTTTTTTAACGGTCGTTCTTAGTAGGTGTCTGGATTTGTAATTATCCATTCTTTTTTTTTAATAGATATGTTTTGTCCAGAGCATTATCATATTGAAATATGTCATGTACTTTTAGAGCGAGACATATGAAGTTTTTTGCTTCAAATTTGAATTTAAATACCATTGATTTTTGTAGTTAATATTTCTTCTGCGCGGTCTGCCCCGTTTTTCAACAAAATAAAATTATTTTTTAAGAGATTGCATTCTATATTTTCCCCGAAAATTGTGTTTATCATAAACATTATGATTACCTTCACATCACTGAAGAAAAAACTGAACAATATTTCACTACGGGAAAATTAGTAATCTACAACTGTAGATTGACAACTCATAAATTAAAAGTTGTAAAATGTAGTATGTTTTACAACTTTTTCCAACAAAAGCGTTGTCAAAGTAAAATATGTCCAACTCTTAGGACCAACAAGTTCCTAAGAGTAGTGATGAGAATCAGAACCACAACTTGTTGTGTGAAAAGTGTTGCAGAGAGAAGTGACCACCTTTAGAATTTACGACTCATATCCTAAAGGTAGTGAATGATTTTAAAACAACACTAATAAGGGTCGTTGAAGATAAGAAAAAAATAAAATTTGAAAAATGTTCTTGTAGAGAATCGAACCCAAGCTTACTAGGTGTTAGTACAAGACGTCAACCATCCTACTGGATTCACAATACTGGTAGATTTGTGCTTTGTCTTTTAATCAACATTCGCAACCTTTATAAAGGTTGTAAAATGAAAATTGACTAGGAAAAAAATTTAGGCTAGGGTGAGATTCGAACTCGGGCCTCCTCAGTGTAGGACTGGGATTCCATCCACCAGTCCACAGTTACATGTATGATTATCAAAGTACATCTACATTAATATTTAAGAATAATTTCAACTGAGCCTTAAAAAAATGGGCAGCAAGTGCGCCATTTTTCCTGAAACATACAAGGCTTTCTCTGAATTATACAAGGACGAATGCAATCACATTTCAATCAACACTCACATCACCAGGTTGTATATCTCAAAATGTAAATGAATGAAACAATTGGAGGTGTATATTTATATGCTCAAAGTAGCGGATTCATGCAAATTTTGGTAAGCAAACACAACAGTCATGAAGAAGCTGCAAATGCTCAAAGTTTCAGAGATTATAGGAATGTGTTACCTATTTTTCTCGCCAACTGCATAATTAGAGACCAACTCAATAAATCCCCTTTTCTCTCCTCCTTTATCCGGGCTTGAGACCGGTAATGAAATTATTCAATGGCGGAGTTAAAAAGGGAGGGTTCATCTGAAGAGAAACATTTAATATATCATACAAACAATAATATAAGTCATCAACATACCATAATTTTAATGATAAAACAAGTCCCGACCAATTCATACTACACATAAAATGAAATATTATTACATATGACTTTTCCTAGATTTGTAATTAGATCAGCTATTTGATTTGTAGAAACTCTAACTTTTTCCTTTGCATCCATGAAGATAGCATCTGAGGCCCATGTAAAAGCTCCACATTCTTCACATACCAGGTAATCTATGTGCTTATTGTGTTGATTGTTGCATATTTTTAGGTTGAGTTTGTTATTGCAGGTTGAAGAGAAGCACAACTGACTGTGTAGTGGAAATTTTTTAAAAGATTGATCATCTTCTCCACAAGCATCACAGCTTTTCACTGATGGTAACAACAATAACTTGGCTTTGCAAGGGTCAGAAGCATCAGTAAACCATTCAAAATAGGTGCAGGTAGGTATGGTGCACTTGAAAAACATTTTTCCATAGGTTTCAGTTGTTTTAGATTGCAGAAATGCTCTCACACCATTACAAGGAACATGCTTACACCTAGAATAGAGCCAAGGACACACTTTTGTCTCATGAATCCCTTGTTCACACATAGCACACTCTGTTAGGTTTTTTTTCATTCTCATGTTACTGTTGCTGCTACAATTTCTACATGGAGAATCTTTCACACTTCCACCCATGACTAATTCAGTGTTTTTAAAGCCTAATTGAAGAAAATTTCTCCACAAGCCTAATTTTTGAACCCTAAGTGTTTTTAAAGGATAATTCATTGATGGATAATTTACACATGATTGATTAGTGTTGATTAATAGATCTATTGAAGCTAGGACTAATTTTAACTGTATCATCATTCTCAGATCAATAGCAATTAAACACAACGGGAAATCAAAAAAATAATAAAACCCTAAAATGGGTTATAGAATCAAACCTTGTTTTCCTTAAAATAATAAGGTGTTGGTGGTGAAGAAATCTCCAGCTCAATCTATTGATGGGTTTTAAATTTTCGTGGTTAAAGAGATGAAGGAGGAGGTTCTGCGGGAGATGGAGGAGAAAAAAGAAAAAACGACCAAAAAGAAGATAAGTGGAGGAGAATAAGTGATGGGGAGATTGAATAGATAAGAAGAAAAAGATAAATAGATCTTCTGCAACCCTTAGAAGAGTTGAAAAATGAAAAATAACTATGAAAAAAAAGAGCCTGGTGAGAGTCGAACATGAGTCTTCGCTGTCCCAATATAACATTCCAACCATCCTGCTACATTTATACATGTAATTATATTTACATTCTTTTATATGTTAGACCAAAATTTTAAATCAGCCTTTAAAAAAAAAAGGTCAGCAAATGCACCATTTTGCCTGAAGCATGAATTCTGTCCAATGCCTGCAATCACATTTCAATCAACAATCACAGTACCAGATTCATGGAAGTTTTAGTGAATTGTACAAGGCCTGCAATCACATTTCAAATTCCATGAAGAAGTTGCAAAATCTTAAAGTTGTGAATTATATTAACTGCAATAAAAGTAAGACATTGACTGCAAAATAAGAAAAGACATTCCAGAAAATAAAACTACAACAACATCGAGATACCAAAGACATGATTATATGTAACCAATTTAAGAAAATCTGCATTTAGAACTCAATAAATCCCATTTTCTCTCCTCCTTTACCCGGGTTTGAGACCGGCATTGAAATGATATATCATTTCAATGGCGGAGTTAAAAAGTGGAGTTCATCTCCAGAGAAACATATAGCATATCATACCAACAATATTGCAAGTCATAATTAAAGCAAAAATACAATCTGAATATATATGAAAGAAACAAAATAGGTTCAGAGCATCAGTGGAAATGAAAAGAGTAATTAAACCCACTATTAGCAGCACTTCTTTTTCTTTTTCTTATTCTTCTCGTTTTTCTTCTTTGTTGTAACCACTAAGATAGGTTCAGCATCATTTCTTGCATAAATCTCCATCTCATCATCCATTTGTAAGCCAAGAGTTGAAGGTTCCACTGGATGGCAACTTATGTCTTCTTGTTCATTGTATTCCTCTAATTCATGGAAACCCCTTGGTGGTGGTTTCAACATCACAAACCAATTCGATGTATCCGACTCTCGAGAATAGAAAACTTGTCGGGCTTGTGACGCTAAAATGAATGGATTATTTTGATATTGGTTCTTATGCTGACGTAAGTTGACCAATGTAAAACCTTTTTCTAGCTTGACACCAAAATAAGTGTGAGCCCAGTCACATTTGAATATGGGAATTTGAAACATATGTTGGTAGTCCAACACGAGAATTTCTTCTAAACGCCATAGAAACCACTGCTTATTTGTGATGATGCAACTAAAGATTTTGATTCAATTGAAACACCACTGTTTTGCGTGACTCTTTGAATATCCTTAGTAACAAACCTTGACCCATTTATTTGCAAGCCTTTATATGATACACATTTTTCTAAAGGACCATGTGACAACCACCGTAATGTATTTGATACTGACATGCCTTGACCAATTTGCATTTTAACCTATCAATAAAATTTAGTTAGCAGAACACAAATGACCACAATAATGGGCGCAAGCTCTATGTTTTGGCTTGGTAAGATCTAATTAATAAGTGAATGACAGATTCATCCCTAGTGGTGAAATATAACTATTGTTTTGTGGGTAATGCTAAAGAGAGGTACTACGTACTCAGAAAAAATTAATGAATCTAATAAATTGAAAACATATATAACAAATAACCAAGTGGAGTTGCACGTACCTTCTGCTTTAACCAATCTGAAAATGTTTCCGAGTGTATGGAAAGGAGTTGGTCTTCACTGGAAGTATCGGAAGATCTTAACTCATCCATATGCATTCTAATAAGAAAAAATTTAATGTGGAAAATATTCGTAAAACACAAGTGCTTATACTGCTAATAATTTTAAATGAACATATAACAGTCCTACTTACGTTATATATGGTTCAATTGCTGCCGTGTTAAAAAGCACATATCTATGAGCGATCTTTAGCATATCACTACCAATACACACTTGAACACCTCTAGAAAGAGGAAGCCCTGCTGGTATGGAATCATGTTGAATGTCTTCATTATGGCTTTGATTTACTCCTCCTTCAGAATGTTTGTCCCCATGAATATCAAAATACCCGACGCACTCCATTCCCAGGTAACACTCTGCTATACATGCTTCAGGTTGTGCGTAATTATTTACATATTCTTTGAATGTCTTCATATACCTGCGACAAACCAAACTTCTAATTATTAGAACCAAACTCCCATTTACACACAACAAAACTATAACATTGTACTTAAAATAACTAAAAAAAATATTCATATAAATGAAAAAATTACCTTTCAAATGGATACATCCAACGATATTGTACGGGTCCACCTAAATGCACTTCTCGAGCTAGGTGAATTGTCAAGTGTACCATCACATCAAAAAATGATGGAGGGAAGTACATCTCCAACATACACAAAGTCTCAGCAATTTCATCTTCAAGTTCTAACAATCTAGTGAGATCAACAGCCCTTTGGCATATTTCGTTAAAATAAGAACATAACCGATTTATGGCATTACTTGGACCATCAGGTGAAAGTCCTTTCAAAGATACAGGTAATATTTGTTGCATCATAACATGGTAATCATGATCCTTAAGGACACCCAAGCAACCATCTTTTGAGAAATGCCTCCTAAGATCAGAACTATACCCATATGGACGCCAAGTTTTGCCATTTTTGAATGTTACATGCAATTATTCTTTGATTCCCATACTTTTCAGATCATTACGGGACTTTAAGCCATCTTTTGTTTTGTTTTTTATATTCAATAAAGTACCAATGACACTCTCACAGATGTTTTTTTCCGTATGCATAACATCAATATTGTGTCGTAGTAACAATTCCTAGGAAGGAAGGAATAACATAAAAAGTATGAGCAAGTCACTTGAGTTGTACATTTCATAAATGAGATTTAACATGCAGATAGGAATATAAGACTCAAAAGAAGATAATTTGAGGTTATAAGTTACCTTCCAATAAGGCAAGTCGAAAAATATTGACCGCTTGTTGAATATCGGATGGTCATCATCTCGTGCACCAGAACTAGCACCAGCACTTGTACCAGCATCAGTAGCAACTTGACTTTTCCGCTTCCCGCAGTTAGATTTACCGTCACTTGCACTTGCTTCCGCACTACTCTGACCCTTTTTATGCTTTTTCTTATTCTTATTCTTATTCTTTTCCTCTTTCTCTTTCCTTTTCTCCACCTCATTCTGCTTCGCTTTTCCAAAGTTATTTACAATACTTCTCTGACGTTCTAAAGCCTCAGCACTAGACATAGTACGTGGCTTTTCCTTCGTCTCAATCCCTCCGTTGAAACATGCTTTCTTCTTAGTCGATCAAAGAGGATTATTATGAGGTAGAAATCTCCTATGATTCATGTAAATAGTTTTACGACTAAAAGGCAACCAGGTTGAAAGAGTATTATCACCACAAATAGGGCAGGCTGACTTCCCTTTATATGTACATCCAGATAGGTTACCATAAGCAGGAAAATCATTTATCGTCCACATTAATAATGCCTTCAAATTGAACATTGTATTACTAAATGCATCATAAACCTCCACGCCATTTTCCCATAACTTAATCAGATCATCAATCAGGGGTTGCAAGTATATATCGATGTCTCTACCTGGTTGTTTCTTTCCTAGAATCAACAAGCTTAAAATAATAATGTCGCCTTGCATACATTGCTGAGGGGGAAGATTATATACCACAATCATCACCGGCCAACAACTGTGGGTTGGGGAAAGATCGCCAAACAGATTAAATCCATCACCAGCAAGCCCAAGACGCAAATTACGCTATTCTGAAGCAAACTCGGGGAACTTTGTGTCTATGTGCTTCCAAGCCAAAGAATCCATTAGATGACGCATCTTCCCATCTTTACTCTTATGAGTCACATGCCATATCAACTGCTGAGCTATCTCTGCTGATTTATACATTCTCCTTAATCTCGGCACAATGGGGAACTATCTAAGCACCTTCACTGGTATCTTCTTTTTGGGCTTGTCTACCATGTTAGCATCATCCATGTTAGATGTGTCTTCCTTCCACCTAGAATAGTGACATTTAGGATTCATCCTCGTCTTTCAAATCATTTCTAAACAAACAACAATCATTCGGACATGCGTGTATTTTCTCATAAGTGAGTTGAAAAGCTTTCAGCAACTTTTTCACTTCATAAGTTGATTTAGGAAGACAATTACCTGGGGGCAACGCAGAACCAATTTTCTTGAGAAGATCATCAAAAGTCCTTCAAGATAAACCATTTAATGTCTTGTGCCTATACAACTCAGTAGTCATGCTTAGCTTTGTGTGTGTAGTACAACCAGGGTATAAAGGGAAGTCAGCCACTTCAATCTAGTTCATCAGCAACTCTTCGTCATGGTTTGGCAACCCTTCGTCCTTCCTAGGTTCACAAACCCATTTCCCTGGTTCGACATCACCTTCAACATTAGCATCTTTCCACATCTGGTAGAAAGTACGTTGGTGTGTTGCTCCCTCTTCATGAACATTATTAAAATTGCTAATCTTCTCCCCGTGAAGAACCCACTCGGTGTAAGTAGGATCCATACCCCGTTTTAGCAAGTGCATATGTATTGTACCAGGACGAAGTGGCGCAGCAAGATTCTTACAATCCACACAGGGACAACTAAATTTAGAAGGATTTCCAAGTTTCTCATGAGCCAACTCTACGAACTTCTTTAAGATCGATTAGCATCCCACAGTAGGTATGGAATTTCCCCATTTTACAAGTACATTAAAACTCCAATGGTTAGACGTACTAAGATCGATTAGTCTCATTATGGGACATATGTCCATATGGTACCATGTTTTTTTAAACTTGAGCATTGAGACAATTATGACTTGGATTTACCTTGTTTAATGTGGCTAGTGTTTAATTTAAAGCAATGGATTTATTTGAACCATGAACCCAAACTCCTTGTTTATTCATCATTTTACAAGTCAAGAGTTAGTCCTGGTCATTTTATCATGAGTTCAATATGAATCTTCATTTCCTTCCCATGGATAGCCCAGGTCATTTGATGGACCTGGGCTTCCAATTTACAGGCCTACGATACAATTAAGTTTATACCCGAAACATAATTACAATCTAAAATACAACTAACTTCATTTGGAAGAACAACTGTAGCTTCACTGTTAGGGATATCTCCTATGTCTATCTGAAACAACAAAAAGAAAACTACCAATCAGAAGCAACTACTGCAGGTTATAGTTAAGTCTCAAACACAAATCACTGACACAGAAAACTAGTCTAAAGTGAGATGTGAATAAGTATACCTCTACATAAAAGCTCAACAAGATTATACACTCCATGTTGTTGAGATATTATTTTCTTTATGAATCCTACACAAAACAGTTAGAGAGATTAGTTCACAACAACACCCACAAGAATACAAAGAAAACAAAATAAAGATTTCTGAAACGATGATTCTACATTTTTAAGCATCCAAGAAAACTACCCATGGAATGTTTACCTTTAACAAGAAGAAGAGCTGAGTAATTAGGGCCTCCTAGACTCAAATTCAGTACTTCCATCTTGGTTGAAATGGCATACTTGAACATGTAAAGGAACCCCGATGAATAAGATACCTGCAATAGACAGAATGCATACCTCTCATAATTTTGCAGTTGCACACAATAACAACATTTGAAACCAATAATACATTATCATATTAGCTATATCAATCTATTTTCTGTGAAAAAAAATAATTATTTGTAATAGAGTATGTAATCCATAACCAAGTAATCTGCAATTATTACCTTGACATGAACAGATACAGCAAGTTTCATTTCAAGTGGAGGTTGGTCCCGTTCACTGAAAAAAACTCACAAGAAAGCAACTTGTAAGAAATCTGTAACACCAAAAATAAAAAAGCACAGCAAAAACAAATTACTCTCACAACCAATAAAACCAAAAAGAGAATGCAATAAAGATTAGATTTTCTTAGGGACTATAAGTAATACCTCCTCAAAACATGCGTCCAGCTGAAGCTCACTCCAAAACGTCCATGGCTTCAGTTTTATCCATCTCTAAGAGCATGCCAGTAACCATATGAGTTCGCTACATTTACCAATGTTTAAGTACATGAAAGGATTTTTATAATACGCAACAACTAGAGTCTGCCACATAGCCAACTGAGGTGATAAATGAAAGAGCAGTTGTAAATTCTCGTCAGCAAATAATGAAATCATATTCCAAGAATCCAAGCAAAAGATTACGGTTGCACTCAACGATGGCATTAGTATAAAATAAAATCTAGCGAGGCTTTCAGAAGTATATTAGGTGTACTAAAAAGATACTAAAAAGAAAAAGAATACCTTCTGATCCACCAAGTACAAAATCTAGGCATCTAGCCTGCATATAGAAACATATAAATGTAAACCAGTTACTCCAATGAAGAAACAAATCCACATATGCTTAACTAAAATCCAATCCTACTTGGTAATTAAATCATTTTTCAACAGGAAAGGCAATTAAATCATTTTTCAACAGAATTGTTTTCATGTCTTTTGTCTCCATTGCTCAGCTAGCAAACCTTAAATTGGTTGAACTAAACGTAGAGAGTGAATTCCTTTCATTTAATAGAACAGATCCTTTGATGTATAAAATGTTTATAATTTTAACAAATGAGATTTAGTGCAGTTGTACAAGGTACCACCTGAACACGATTCCAAAGGAACAGCAGCCCTAGCATGAACTGAACATAGACATTTCACAAACGTGGCTGATTAATAAACTTGAAGAGAAGCGTATCCGTTTGAGTTCACATGTTGTGATTTCAAATAAAAAGACTTTGGAGAACATCATCACAGAGAGTACCAGTAGCACCATAATTTCCTGTCAACCATAGCTTCTTCCTCCTACAAATACAAACTCAGAAGTTCATAACTGGCATAATATTTGGCCTACACCAACATGTATAAAAAAACAAAAGAAGATAGATCAACAGATGAACATAATCTCATGCTCACCATAGACCAATATTTCTAACTCATTGTGCTCTGCCGTAAACATTAATAGCACTTCTGCGACTTAGCCACCACTGCCTCCAGCCAATCTGTTACCCCCCAGGAGCACTTATCTTTCCATTTATCATAATGGATTCGATCAGATGATTAACTCAGATAAGACACACTGCATGCTGAGTGAATGCATGTCTAAGTAAGGTACTATTGGAGGACATCGTACTAATACACTAAAACTAATCTACTTGGACTACGAGATAGTAGCATCACCGTCTTCACCTGCTGTTGCTGCTGCCTTTGTTCTCAGTCGAGAAAGCAAGAACCTTCATTCATCATTGTTGCTGCAGGAAACATCTCATAATCTCAGCTGTGCTGTAACTTCATGCATCACCCAGAATACCACCAACTCGGTTAAGCAGCACCATACATATCCAAATGATACTTGCATCAGTTCATAACCAATCCAGACTAGTTACCCACATTCGTACACAACCAAGAATCGATGGCAGTAACTATAATCATCGCTCCAACTTAGGAGAGTTGTCTATTCAATCTCTACCCAGACCTATCAACACAAGAATCATAAAGTAGTATACTGTAAAACAGGGAAGCAACAATTAAAGTAAACAACATTCATTCAAATAACTTAGTTTCTGGCGAAGTTTAAAAAATTTGTAAGACTAATCCAGAAAAGAGGCCAATTCAGTTCACCACCAGCTCCATTCTGTCAGTAGCAAATCTTATCCGATCAACCTGAAACTTCTGCAGTAATCTCGGGACTTAATGCACGACAACATACTAAAAAATGGCTACATTCTAACGGTTCAATATGAATAAATTTACACCAGAAGGTAACTGCTCGTACTGCTAAACCTGCAGAAGTCAGTCCCAGTTCGTTCACACTTTGAGGTAACTAATATGATCATATTTTGATGAATTTTATACACTAAGTATGTTATACTTTAATAAACAGCATATACAAATTTTAGCTACATCTGAAGAGCAGATAATGAGAAACATAGTAATTAGCGGAACTGTCCAAGATTTCAGCCCGCTAGATGTAATCACATTTCATTGTACCGAAAGAAATCGGATCTTCTTGAAATTTTTGTCGTACCTTTATCAGGCAATGAATTGTAAGATACCAAAATATTATGATGATCCAACCACTGGATCTTGATATATGATCAGCACAAAAACTTAAAATCCATAGTTTAAGGAACTAAAATCAAATCCATCGACCCTGAGACAATTATGACTTGGATTTAAAACGAACCCAATTCATCATTTTACAAGTCAAGAGTTAGTCCTGGTTGAGTTCAATATGAATCTTCATTTCCTTCCCATTGTCAATGAAAAACATTCTCATATTAAAAGACATATAAAATTTTTCCTTTATTATTTTCTTGCCAGGAAGGATTGAGCATACATACCATCAGTTAGCTAGACTTATTTTGACCAAAATTTCTAATTCACCTGCTCCAATATTACCCTTACTTGAAAATGACCATATTACCTTACTTGAAAATTTGAACCAAACACTTTGGATGCATATTCCAAAAATTTGAAATTAGCTAAATCACAAAAATTAATCAATTGAAAATTATCGATCCGAAAATGTGGCCTATGTGACAGCACGTGTTTCCTTCCCATTGTCAATGTTTCAATCTTTCCTTTCAAGGATTGAATGACTAGATTATCGAAATTTCGATTGAAAATTATCGACCCATTGTCACGTAGTAGTTCAATCTTTCCTGTAGTAGTTCAATTTTTCAACCATTTTTTTTCAATTTATGACTTACTGAAGAAATCAAAGTCGTAATTACTGAATGATATCCATCAATTCAATCAAATAAGATCAGTTTAAATTAGAACAACCCAAAAAATTTAATGCAACTGTTTGAAATGATTTAAATTTAAGGAAACCCTAAAAATTTAATTCAACCCAAATTTAATGCTACCAAATCATCAAACGAATAAATGCAATGATTGAATTTTTTTTAAAACGAATTTAATACAACCCAATCATCGAACCCTAAAACGAATTAAATGCAATCACTTACAGACCCATGAAACAGATCGAGAAGGTATTAACAGAGCTTCAGAAGCTCGATTTGTTGATGGAACTGAAATCAGGTGACGCCAAAAATAGCCTAATCCAAATTGTTAACAGAGCTTAAGAAAATGGATGTGTTTGCTCGATCTGTTGATGATGTTGGGTGATGGTGGTTTGACTGATGGTTTCGCGAGGTTCATGTTAGTCCAAAAAAGAATAAAAGAAGATAAGCATAAGAAAAATAAAAGAAGTGGTGGATGAGGTTAAGGAAAGAAAAGGAAATGATAAAAGGGAAAAAATGGACGGTTAGAGATTGATAAAAAATTTAAAGGGACGGTTAGAGATTGAAATGGAAGTTGTGATGCCCTAAGTTTTTCTCATGGGCCTTTCACAACTCTTACAAATAGTTGTCGTTGGAGTTTTTTCGTCCTGCAAAAGTTTTTCAATTCTGGTAAAAAAAAATTCACTTCTACTATTTTTTTTTCAATTCTGCTAAAGTTTTTCAATTCTGCTACAATTCTGCTAATTTTTTTTTAATTCTGCTAAAATATTAGAATATTCCCATGGAATTTTTTTATCGGAAACTGCTAAAGATCCATCGTTACTGCGAAGTTTCAGTCTCATAGTAGCCATCTCCTGGCCAGGTTTCGAACTCGGAGCCAGTTTCCTTCTCGAAGTTTGCAAATTCACGTGTCTTTAGGGTTTATTAGAATATTCCCATGGAATCTTGCCCGGAAACTACTAAAGATCCATCGTTAGTTATAAGTTTCAGTCTCATAGTAGTCATCTCCTGGACAGGTTTCGAACTCGGAGTCAGTTTCCTTCTCGAAGTTTGCGAATTCACATGTCTTTAGGGTTTACTAGAATATTCCCATGGAATCTTTCCAGGAAACTTCTAAAGCTCCATCATTACTGCAAAGTTTCAGTCTCATAGTAGTCCTCTCCTGGCCAGATTTCGAACTAGGAGCCAGTTTCCTTCTCGAAGTTTGTGAATTCACGTGTCTTAAGGGTTTATTAGAATATTCCCATGGAATCTTTCCTGGGAACGGTTAAAGATCCATCGTTACTATGAAGTTTCAGTCTCATAGTAGTCCTCTCCTGGCCAGGTTTCGAACTCGGAGCCAGTTTCCTTCTCGAAGTTTGCGAATTCACGTGTCTTTAGGGTTTATTAGAATATTCCCATGGAATCTTTCCAGGAAACTGCTAAAGATTCATCATTACTGCGAAGTTCCATTCTCATAGTAGTCCTCTCTTGGACAGGTTTCGAACTCGGAACCAGTTTCCTTCTCGAAGTTTGCGAATTCACGTGTCTTTAGGGTTTATTAGAATATTCCCATGGAATCTTGCCCGGGAACTGCTAAAGATCCATCGTTACTGCGAAGTTTCAGTCTTATAGTAGTCCTCTCCAGGCCAGGTTTCGAACTAGGATCCAGTTTCCTTCTCGAAGTTTGTGAATTCACGTGTCTTTAGGGTTTATTAGAATATTCCCATGGAATCTTGCCCGGGAACTGCTAAAGATCCATCGTTACTGCGAAATTTCAGTCTCATAGTAGTCCTCTCCTGGCCAGGTTTCGAACTAGGAGCCAGTTTCCTTCTCGAAGTTTGTGAATTCACGTGTCTTTAGGGTTTATTAGAATATTCCCATGGAATCTTGCCCGAGAACTGCTAAAGATCCATCGTTACTGCGAAGTTTCAGTCTCATAGTAGTCTTCTCCTGGCCAAGTTTCGAACTCGGAGCCAGTTTCCTTCTCGAAGTTTGCGAATTCACGTGTCTTTAGGGTTTATTAGAATATTCCCATGGAATCTTGCCCGGGAACTGCTAAAGATCCATCATTAGTTAGAAGTTTCAGTCTCATAGTAGTCCTCTCCTGGACAGGTTTCGAACTAGGAGCCAGTTTCCTTCTCGAAGTTTGCGAATTCACGTGTCTTTAGGGTTTATTAGAATATTCCCATGGAATCTTGCCCGGAAACTGCTAATGATCCATCGTTACTGCGAAGTTTCAGTCTCATCATAGTCCTCTCCTGGCCAGGTTTCGAACTCGGAGCCAGTTTCCTTCTCGAAGTTTGTGAAGGAACGTGTCTTTAGGGTTTATTAGAATATTCCCATGGAATCTTGCCCGAGAACTGCTAAAGATCCATCGTTACTGCGAAGTTTCAGTCTCATAGTAGTCATCTCCTGGCCAGGTTTCGAACTCGGAGCCAGTTTCCTTCTCGAAGTTTGCTAATTCACGTGTCGTTAGGGTTTATTAGAATATTCCCTTGGAATCTTTCCTGGAAACTTCTAAAGATCCATCGTTACTGCGAATTTTCAGTCTCGTAGTAGTCCTCTCCTGCTAAATTGAAATTCAGAACCCATTTTAGACGTTTACGATTCATAGTTTGTCGTCAGGTTTGAAACCGAAGCCATCATAATTTAGAGTTTATGCCTATAATGGTTTTATTGTAATTGTGTTTAATTCGACGAACCAAATTTAAGGAAATCAAATCACAAGCCAATCTAACGGTGGGAAGCCTTGTTTGGTTTACCAAATTTTGTGTTTTCTTCTCAATCCGTATGCTTTGTTTGAACCAATGGGATTCTCCAAATTTTAATCTAACGGCTTTAAACAATATCATGCGGATTGTGTTTTTCCCACCCAAACTGCCCTCCTAAATTTGGGAACATACTTCTAAATTGGGTTTCCCACCCAAACAACCCCCTAATGAGAAGACTTTTGACCATCGACCAAAAATTTCTTCTCATTTCTCTTATTTCTTTTTCTTTTTTATCTCTCTCTCTGTGTCGTTTTTGGCCCTGTCTCTGAGAAGATTTTCTATGCAACTTTACCTCAAACCCTAAATTCATCTCAAATCCTACTTCATATCTAACCCTAACTTCATCTCAAACTCCGATTGATATCTCAAGAAACCCAACTTTACCTCAATCTCAGATACCAAACCCTAGCTTCAACTGCGTCGATTTACATCTTAACTCAAACTCAGGTGTAAATCTCACCTGTAAAGATGTATTTTTCATCTTCTATTGATTTGATTTCTGATGTGAATTTGTTTTTCATTATCTTCGTGATTTCCTGATTAGGGTTTTGTTTTCGGAACCGAGTTAGGGTTTATATTCTGAACCGATTCATATGATTTATTTCATTTTGTTTGGTTATAGCGAATACCCTTTGTAATAAGTTGTATAATCGTCACTGAAAGTATGATTTTTTCCAGAAAACATCTTAAAATTCTGTGACTCGGACGAATCAGAAATGATTCATGTTTGTTCTTCAATCTTGTTTACTAATTTTTGTGTTTTCTGACCTGATTCTTAACATGCAATATGTGAGTTTTGAATTATAGTTAATATTATGAACATGTAGTAGTTTAATTTTTGAATAAATTACCAAATTTGTGTTTTCTTATTAATCCTGTTAACATGATGCTTGTTTTTGATACCATCTTATATGTTTTTGCAAGATTTGATGAGAGCTAGGGAACTCTCTATCTTATGAGCAAAACAATTTCTTAATTTTTTATTGAGCAATGGACTTACTCATAGGATAGCGAGTGCACCGACTCATTTAGAAATGCTTCTAATTTGGTATCAGTACAATATTTTCTTGATGTTTGAATGAAATATGTGGTTACATTTTGCTTGGTGGTTGCTTGATTTTGTTTTCTTTAGTTTTGAAAATTGATACTGTAAGTATAATTGTCGCATATCTTCAGTGACTCTCATGTGTTATTTTGTCTTGTACAATGTTAGTGTTGTGCTGATTTCTTATCTGATGGGGTATGGTAGAATGTTTGTAGTTTTGACTGTTTGGTTCTTTTTTTATAGTAGCTGCGTATGTGTGGAAGGAGGTGAAGACCAATTTGTCTGCAATGGTAAACAAAAAGGTAAAGACTTACATATCTTATGGTTCAGCTTATGTATTTGGTGTAAATGATGTTCTTTCTCTCCTGTTGATTAACTTACTTTACTTTATGTTACAGGTGATCAATGAAGCAAAGAGCAACAAGTCGGTACCAACTCCCAAAAAGGTAGTAAACAAGCAAGCCAAAAGCGTCCATTTGTCTCCTTTCAAGGTAGTAACAATTCTCAAATGATTCAGTTTCTTTTTACAAGTACTAATTATTTTATTTACCATCTCCTTTTTATTAACCTAATTTACTTTATTTTGCAGATCATTTTAAAAGACAAGAGTAAAAAGTCTCATGCCAAACAAACTCCTAATAAGAATAAAAAGAGTTCACAGCATCCTGATACCACAAAGATTCTAAGACGATCATCCCCTAGGTTTAAGAACACTCCATAGGAACCTCATAATGCTGAAAAGACTACTCAGAACAGTTCAGAGGAACCAAATGATGCTGAAAACACTGCTCCAACAAGATCATCGCCTCCGAAAACTAAAAGTGCAGTTGAACCATCCGCTAAAAAGACAACTTCAACACGATCATCACCTAGGAAAAGGAAAAGTTCATATGTACCGGAACAATCTCAACCATTACAGTCCACATCAGGAGCATCTCAACATGCACCCTGTAGTGAAGTTGTTAACAAGCAGACAAGTGCAAAGCGGAAATTATACTCAGGGCCATGTCCGAATGTGCAAGTCAGGAATGTGAATGATACTTTCTCAGTTCTTCAAGACGAGGAAGAAGATGAAGATGAGGAACAAGAAGAGAAGGAAAATGAAGAAGTGGAGAATGAAGACAAGGAAAATGAGAACGAGAGCGAGGACCATGATGTGGGAAATGAAAATGAAACAGAAGCTGAGGTATGACTATCTGTCTAAGATTTTCATTTGTATCTTTATGTTAGTTTTTCCACCTTAACTCTTTTGCTTAATAACTGTAAAAACACTTGGGTTTTGCAGGCAAAACCCAAAAGAAAGTATGTTCCACGTGTCCCAACAAGGATGAGTGCACTAGGGATAACAACAAATAAGAATGGAAAGGAAGTTTTTAGCTTTAATAATAAGGATCAGCCCATTGGTGATCCTTCGGTGCAGCTTGCAAGTGTGTTGGGAGTTTTAGTTAGGCGAAACATCCCATTAAAACACAAGGATTGGAGACTTGTCCCTAAAGAAGCCAAAGATAACATATGGGAGATTGTCATGGTAAATTCTTAACTCTTCAAATTTTAAACTCTTTTACTTTTAACTTTTCAAATTTATACATTCTCTATATAACACTTTTAACTCTTTTGCTTGTATTTGCAGCAAAGGTTAGTTATCGATGAGTTTTACAAAGACTAATATCTTGGGAAGATGGGATGTTATCTTAAAGAGGCTAGGTCAAGGAAAGACGGTAAGATACTCGCCTTAGATGAGCTAGAGGAAGAAGAAAGAGAGATGAGGCTGGCAGCACTGAAACCAGAGAATGACACTGTCAATGAGTGGGAAGAGTTCGTAAAACATGTTTGCTCGGTGGAATTCAGAGTAAGTGTTTATATCACAATAAATTATTTTTTCTAGTGTTAAGCCCTTGCATGTTCACTGTTCTTGGTGATGTGTTGTTATTTAACGATGTTCCGTATTTTATCATACAAAAGGATCGCGGATGCAACAAATTAGACAGAAACACACCACTCCACACACTATCAGTAGACTAGGTTATGCGAGACTCGAGGCTAAAATGGTATGTTCTATAATTTTATTCCTATGTTCATTATAGGTTCACTATATTCAAATTGTTCATATGTTAACTATATGGATTAACATATTATTTACAACAACAGGATCTGAAAACACAAGAAGAGATTGATAGAGTCCAACTTTGGAAAAAGGTCACAAACAGAAGGAGGGAAAAGAACCTAATCCGGGTGTTGTGGAAGCTTTGGTGAGAACTAAACTTATAGTTATCTTATTTCATTGTTTCTTACTTTGGTTTATGTGTTTGAATGATGCAAAAATATGACTAGTCGGGTTACATATTTACTAATACATGAAAAGATTGAAAGAGCAGCATAAGAACATGGTGCTGATGTTGGATCATCTGTGACTGATGATATTCTTTCCAAAGATCTTGGTGACGACAAACCAGGAAAACTTTGGGTACCAGCGACAAAGACAAAGATGGCGGTCAAGAAACATTATAAGAAGATCATCAAAGAGTGTCGGGACAGCATAAAGGAAGTGAACGAGAGACTTGCACAGTTAGAGGTGAGAACATACTCATTCATTTAGTTTTTTTTTAGTTGATGAATTGAAACTTGCCTCTCATACTGCCGGTTTGGTGTTGGTGTAGGAAAATACGTCGAGTTGTGTCTGTCGTGGTGGCTCACACTTGCACAGTGTCATTCCAAAGGTCAGTGTGTTTATATGTTGGTACAATTTCACATCGCCAGTTCAAATCTATTTCTTTGTATTATTCCAATTTTTTATATATGTTGTTGTTGTATTTATCATGTAGTCTGGAAATGCTAGCAATGTTATTGCTAGCACTAGCAAGACTGTTCCCCACCATGAAAATGATAGTCCAATCAGTAGACCAATGGCGAAGGAAGCACTAGGGAAGGGTAAATCTTGCAGGTTACTCAGTTGGTACAATGAGACAGAGGTTGTTGCTGATGCAGTTATTGCTGAAACATATCCAAAGATGGAGTGCCATGGATACCCAATAGGTTTTCCAGCATATAAAGTAACTGTGATTACATCTTATGTTGATGATGCCTTTCTCTACATGCAATCCGGTGAGTTGAAGCGCGTAATAGACGTTGTAGGAACTTATACCACATGGGCCAAGGATCTGATATTGACTGCCATCTGACTTGTTATTCTGTTTGGGGAGTGCTTGTTGAAAATACAATTTGGTTCTTTTTTTGTTGATCTTATCGGTCAAACTGTTGCTCTTATCAGTGAAACAATGTGTGTTTTTTTTTATGTGGAAACAATGTTTAAGGAATCATTCAAGGGTGTGAATGATCATGCAAGTTTAAGTTTTTCATATTTGAATGAATGGTGGTGGTACAATTTTAGTGAATTGAAAACCAATTTATATGTCGATCAAAAAAATAAAAAACAATTTATATATATATATATATATATATTTTTATAAAATGTAAATTAATCACAACACCTAAAAGAGGTTGTAATTGGATATAGCTATTCTGGAAATAAGGTTATACTACATAGAGCATAGGTTGTCAAACAATTAATTACAATCAAAATAGGAGTTGTGACACTGGATTTATACTACACAAACAAGGATTGTGATACCTTTTTCTGCTACACGGTGTATTGGTTGTCAAATAATTGATTATAACCAAACTAAGAGTTGTTTAAATAAAGTTATACTACACAAACAAGGATGGTGAAACAATTTATTATAACCAAACCAAGGGTTGTGACTATGAATTTATACTACATAAACAATGGTTGTGAAACATACTTCTGCTACATAATAATGCAGTAGTGAAATTAAAATTATACTACACAAAACATTGTTGTGATACCTGTTTCTACTACACAGGTTTTTGTTGTGAAATAAATAATTACTACTAATATAATAATTGTACAAAGGGGTTATACTACACTAACAAAGGTTGTGATACTTATTTCTGTTACAAAGGCTTTTGTTGTGAAAGAAATAATTACAACTAATATTATAATTGTGAAAATAGGTTATACTACACTAGCAAAGGTTGTGAAACAAGACTTGATTAAGTCATACAACTAAAATCATGGTTGGGATAAGAGTGATACACAACTATTAGTGGAGTTGCGTTACAAATTTCTAAGACATATAACTCAGTTGTGAAACTAATGATAACAACTACTTGAAGAGTTGTGTGAGACATTGACCAGTAATTTGGATTCACTTTCACAACTGAAAAAAGCGTGGTATACAATGGAACGACAACCTTGTTTACGACTATTATTGACGAGTTGCAAAGAATTGAAGACTTTATACAACCCCCCCCCCCCCCCTTGTGCAACCCATGGATATCCGTCGTCGTATATCATATGACAACTCTTTTCTGGAGTAGTTGATCGATGTTTTTCCCGTAGTGTTTAGAACTTTAAATCCCCAACCTTTCTTTCATGCATATTTCCCATTTCTATTATAACTACAGATAATTAGATAACCAACAATAAGCAAGAGAGTAACCCAATTAGGTTAAACATACATTCTAAAAATATCCATAGCAAATAAATATGCATGTTCACCTCCATTTTATGACTCCTTGCAATATATCCTAATCATAATCATGATAATCATAACTCAAAAGAAAATTCATATGTGATTCTACAAAAACTTAACGATAAAGCATTAAATTGCATCCTTGAACTTTATGAAATTCCCACGTTTTTCAGTTACCTGGTTTTAATTACAATCCCTTTCTTATGCATCATCCTTGGGCAACATTGACTAAAGCATGAGTTGTTGAAGTCTCTTCTCATATTGTAATGCCTATTTTAAACTTAATACATTGTTCAACGTTGACTAAGAAACAATCTATTTTTGAACCCATACATCGAGTGTAACGACTGAAATGTTTCCTAGTGGTGCTCGACCCAATTATATAGGTTATAGATGTATATATGGACTCCCGCGCACATTACCAAGAACATAAATAATAATTCAAGATAAATTGGAAATAAAAGAAAGGAGACAGTTAAAAACAACTAAAATTATAAAAATAACAGTCATCTGTTACAATCATTTTTGGATAATCTTTTGTTGTTTCCTTTTAGAACTTGCATTTCATTCTCCCAATTTTATGTGTCAGTGACATGAAAGGAAAGTAAAAGTTATCTCTTAGATGGAGTAAAAGAGCAAGAATGTCATAAGAGCATCTCCAATAGAGGGTGAAAATATTATTTTTGATTGACACACAGGATTTTAGACCTCCATTTAACAAAAACCCATCTCAAATTATTATATCCTAAAAATTAGGAGGGATGAAAAACTAAATATGGAGGTGTTAAAGAAATTTTTAACTACACCTCCTAGTGCACCTCTACCTCATTAATTTTATTTGAATATATCCATATTTAATATAAAAATATAATAAAAATAGATAATATTATTTTTATCTAAATCTAAAACGCAAGATATAACCTTAACTATTGGAGATGAGTTTTAAGACAACGGTCTTATTTGTACCAAAATAAATCCCCCATAAATGGAGGTCTAAGAATGACCTCCACATAGTATTTTTTTGACCCACTATTGGAGATGCTCTAATACAACTTGACTTTGTACTAAAAAATGACAATGACAGCAAAAAAAGCAAAAACACTTGAAGAAATGATAACATGGGAAGTGGTTGTAATTATTGACAGAACATTCTGGTAACAATTATTTATGTTTGATAGTACTGATCGATTTTTGTATGGAAGCAAGATCAATCGGAGGCACAAAGTACGGAATACTGGTAACTGTTAAAGGGGAGGATATGAGAAAAATTAAGTAAGAACTATGTTATCTAATTTTAAAAAATTAACGCCCGTTCCTTTTTCCCTTCTTGAAGAGAAAGAAGGTAAGTTGGGATGATACAATCTATTACTGATTATTTTAAGTAGCTCGGTAAACAGAACTGACAACGAAGTATCTCTATCATTTTTTTTCTACTATTAATTTTATTTTGTACATGTACGTCTTTGATTTGTTAAGCATATCCAACTTAATTTTTCCGAAAAATCAAAATTTTATTATTTTTCCCAATAGTTCCAATTTAAGTACATCTGATAAACAATAATTACCTTTTTTGTTTCAAAAAAAGAACGAAAATGCTAGCTTGACCGACCAAAAATCCTGCCTCTAATAGATGGTTGGGCTTTACTTTACCCTATTGATGATCCCAATCAATAAAGCCATGAGTAGTCCATTTCCCTCTCTACCGATTTTGCAGGATTAAAAATTGGTAGGTGTAGCATCTCCCAAGAAAGAAATTAATTCTTTTTTCCACACATGACTATACAGCGACACATCTTTCCATGTCCTTCTTGATCGTAAAATCAATCTACTGAGAAAATAATCCAAAGTGAACTGGACTCTTATGAAAATTCACTTTTGCAAAAATTTAAAGTGATCCACTGGTGATCTACCTATAGAACAATCCACTATTAAAGGAATTTATCTAGGACTATTGAGATTAGAAAATATCTCCATTTTGTGGCATTTCAACAATTATGTTTCAAAGTGCAGGAGATTAGAAATCGTCTTAATGAAAATATATTTGAAAATAAACACTTATTCTCATATAACATACATACAAATAAGAATAAATTAGAATTAAATTGTCTGATATACTAAAATAAAAAAATATTTATATAAATGGCCTTTGCAAAATGTATCAGATCTGATGGGAATTGTTATTATCGTTGATCTCTACTCGAGTTGAAGTGCTTTAAAAAAATGTGATCAAGAATAAACAGTTCCCTCCAGGCTCCATCTCCATCTGTATTCCTCCTTTGTTAGCTACTCTATAAAGGTTTTCAACTACATCTTTCACTTTATCACATTTTCACATCTAATATGATCAATAGAGGCATGTCGTCATTGATGTCACATTGTTCTGCTTCGATAGTGACCTCATTAAACTTTTCAACTTCATTGTTCACTTTACAATTTTCATCCAAATATCGATGGAAGGACCATCCTGTATTACACCTACGATCCTTCAAATGCCAATTTGATCCTTCAATTAATCTCTTCTAAAATATTACCGACACATGGTAATATTTCTTCTAATTTGTAAAACTCCTAAATCCATCAATCCATCAATTTTCACAGGTTCCGGAGGATTTTAATTTCCTTCTATAAACAACACTTTCCATGTTATTTTGGTGGCCTCACATAGGGAAAGTTGTGTATTTATTTGCATTCATTCCTCTAGTAATATTACTTTTTCCCATGTCTTGTTTTTTTTTTAAGATTTGGTGTGTCGTAACCGGACACTTAGTCCGTGCAACCTTTCTTTGGTACATTACATAGCATGGGATTTTGTGTACTTCAGGAAAGGTTAGTTTTTAGTGATTGAATTGGCCCTTAATCGCAATCTTTCCTAGTTATCTGAAAGAAACAACTACGAAGCAATCGAGTTCATGCCTGGAAACTGAATATTTTACATTATTTTTCAAATTAAAGATAGACAGTTGAGCCATATCAAACCACTGACTTGGACATGGTGAAGGAGTAACACCGTAAACACTGACTGGAACTTTACAGACAATGTATATATTGATTCTATGAAAACCGAAGGACAGAAATCATCTTTAAAACTCAATCCAGTTTATATACCGAAGGACATAAATGGATGGATATGGGCTTAACTGGGGATACTCCTACTCATTGATTTATTTGTGAGCATTCTCCTTGTACCTTGATCTACTCTATTGTGGTCTTCTTCTCATGATTTTGTATAATCCTGACCAGCATACTGGGTTGTTTGTTTATTAGTTGTACTTCATCTGTTATACACACATCCCAATGCCTAATGAACCACATCATATACATGTTTTAAGTATCCAGGGCCAACCTAATTGTTCGTCTTACTTTCTCTCTGTATTTAAATAAAATATCAGTTATACATTTGATGCATCATCAATTTGCACACATAGATTAAGGACACAGAGAAACACTCTCAATAATAAACACCATAAAATGAATACAACCTACAACTTGTCAGCATCCTAAATTAACTTAACTGGAACTGTACTCATATTCACATGCCAAGTAAACTTTTCTAAACCACTTAACTAACAAATATGGGACACCATGTAAATGAAAGAAAAAAATGAGTGTTACTTATCAAATAGGACCAGTCTTTCTAACATTCATTCAAGTAGTCCACTAATATGCATACACCTGGACAATTAGTTCACCTACAAAACAAACCAAACTATAATTGGGTCGAGTAATTAAATCTTAAAATGTAGTACTACTTAAATCAAAACTTTCAATTGAGAATAGAGAATCCCAAGCAACTTAATAACTCATCACTTCATTGAGGATCACATGTTTGAAGCTTGACCAAGCTTAGCACAAAAACAGAATTTATAGGCAGACAAATACATGTAGCAGCTACAAAGTTTGGAGTATCACCTAGTCTTCCTCAATGTATAAGCAACTTCATCAATGTGCAAAAGGGGTCCTTCTTCCGGCAAAAAAACTCAGTTTTTATCTCCTTCAAACATGATTTCCCCAATCTGGAAGATTCAGAATTCTAGAGATAATAAACCTTTTAGAGAATCATAACCATACTACGTTTCTAATATCCGTAAACTGAAGCGAATCTGCATTCCCAACCACAAAGGAATTATAGCTCCTCTCAATCTAAGTACTTATCACATGCATACTGACTGAGTTATTCTCATATTTACAATAATATATCTAAGATCATTTCTCATATTAGACATCACAGGAGTACATACGCAATAAGATACACCACATAAATATTATGGTTTTTAGATACTCGCCATATTCAGTCCAAGAGGAGCTCTTAGACCAAGCTGATCGGATGTCTCTATAAACCTCAAAGAAGCCACCTTCATTTTTGGTACTTCATAAGTCCTAACACCATCAGTGATCACATTATATGGCCACACAAAAACAAAAAATTAGAAATTACCACTTTTAGAATGAGCATTTTGTAATTATTGCTGAAGAAAGGAAAATTTAATAAAATAAGAATTATGGGAGTAATAGATTAAGTAAATGAGTTTAACAGATTAATCAAGTAACTTAAGGGTACCAGATGCTTATATTCATATCTCCGAACATACAAGGTTGTACCAACCATGATAAACTGGATTTTTTATGTATCCAGGGGAGAAATCTACTGTTTTTCTCCCTGTAGTTAAAATGAAAATATCACTCAGTAGCTACAGATTATGTAGGATGTAACAGAGCAAAAATGACCTTTTTGGAGTGAAACCATTAGCGTACTCTAGCTGAACTTCGCTGGAATACAAGAGGAACAATGCATAGGGAGAAAGATAAACCAATGGAGGTGCATATGTGGACGAACTCTGGCTTAATAACAATAGATATGCAAATATAACTTTTCCCCATAGTTAGACTATGGGTAGATCAGAAACAATTGGATTGAAGATCTGTCCATTTTAATAGGAATTTGTCCATTTTAGTTTTGATAGTTATAGATTTGTATATAAGTTTCATTAATTGCATATGAACAAAACAACAATGCCATTGTTGATGTCCCTTCGAATCCTTTATAAATCCATATTTTTATTATCTGTAAAGTAAATTAGTTTTAAAATTATCATCCCTGTTTAACTCTGTCGCTAACTACTGTTAACTACTTCAAAGCGTTGTAGCCTTTTCCACCATGTGAAAAATTCATAATATATGTATTGATATTATCCCTATTAAAACGAAGTGAATCTTATAATTTCTATCGAATAGAGGTAGTGGTAAGTACCACGAAATCTATCACTATAATATGGCTCCAAAAGCTAATGAGAATGAATATATGGAGCTACCATACCTGGTGCTATCTTCAAGGAATTTTCAAGGATTACACCACAGTGGATGAGAAAATATAATAGTTAGTCCCATTTTGCTAAATGCATGAATAAATCTTACACAATTAATGTGGCAATAAAATGTGATTAGTCCAGAAAACCTAATCCTAATTTGATCCTCGCTCATAATATGAGTCGTGATAATACATAACACATAAGAATGATCTAGAAAACAGAACCCTAACTTGGTCTCGCTCATTATTACCTCTGATATGAGCAGTGACAATATAGAACTAAAAATGAATGAATCGCCTGTTGACCCATCATCAAGTAGCTTACGCTTCATGCTCCCATCACAGATACAATTTCACCAACCGTTTCTAAAATATTCTAAAATATAATTAAGAACTACAGATTCCCGGTTACAATCCATGGCGACGAAATTCACATATTTACGCTAAACTGGAGCTCAAAATCACGGTTTGAAGCATAAAACAGGCACATCAAAAAGAAACTAATCCATTGTACATTTCTGGGAACAGTAACTCACCTTCAAATGTTAATCCCGAGAAGGCGCACTCACCTTCACTTAGTTAAGTAATACGTGTACGAATGTAATGTTATTGGAACACACAAAAAAAAAAATCAGACATAAGAGAGCTATCTTACAACACAAACATCCACACTAAAACCACCAATGAAACCCATAAGCCGCGTAATATATGTGTAACATGTAAACTCAATAAGGAAATACAATAGCTCAGAACTACAAAGATTTTGAACACCAGCACACCCAATTAAACGAAGAAAACGGACTAATACCAATTAATCTGAAACAAAAAATATTTATCCAACCCTGCACATCCAGCAAATTGATCCCAAACAAAAACTCTATCCAAAAGGCTGGTATAGGTTTTCCTCATATAATGATCCCAGTTCACCGAACCTCCATACAAATATATTCCATCATCCCACTGTTCACTATCCAATTCAGAGATCCTCATAACTGGAAAAAATAAAGATAAACTTTAACCGAAAAATCCAAACATGATCATTACTGCAATAAAACAGTATGAAACAACAGTACCTCCTAGGCCGTCGCATACCCGTTTAAGCTGCACTCCATTAAATTATCTAGTTTGAGAGCCTATAACATATGAACTAACATAAACAACATCAACTCATATAGACATATAGGGTCGTGTAAAAAATTGAATAAGAACTTCAAGTTTTCTGGCTTCTCATCACCATTCACACCAAAATCAACAATGTCAAGGGAAACACTATTCTTTTTCACCTTCTTTTCAATTGTTTTGCATGTGGAAAAAGTCCAGATGTCATACCCAACACTTAATTTTTTCATTCACCATCAACATCTGCGTCACCAATCGAACTTCCAGTTACAAAAATACTGGAATCAAATTATTTCTCATATTCAAAAGAATCTATCCTCCTGCTTGTCGTTAAGGTTGTTAATTACATTAGACCCGCCATTACGAAAAATTGTTTCATAGCTTATAAGACGCTGAAGTTAAAGAAAAAAAAATACCCGACAACCCGGACTTCCTGGAAAATAGAATGTTGCATCACTCTAACTTACTATGAATGACCCTTGGGTTTCAAGTCCCGAAATTTGCTTTTAAACATCTGTCAACATGAAAAAATTATCGATGTTGCATTACCTTGACACTATAAAAAAAAAAGAAAGAGTAAATTTCTGCCAATATTGTTTCTGGTCACTACCACAATAAAACAATAAGAAACAATAATACCTTATAGGCCGCTGCAATCCCATTTACGCTGCAGTGCAATCAAATTGCTTTCCTAAAAAATAATTTAAAAAATCAAAGAATTAAAGGTAAGCGATATCAGGTTATATAAGACGCTGAAGTTAAAGAAAAAAAAATACCCGACAACCCGGACTTCCTGGAAAATAGAATGTTGCATCACTCTAACTTACTATGAATGACCCTTGGGTTTCAAGTCCCGAAATTTGCTTTTAAACATCTGTCAACATGAAAAAATTATCGATGTTGCATTACCTTGACACTATAAAAAAAAACGAAAGAGTAAATTTCTGCCAATATTGTTTCTGGTCACTACCACAATAAAACAATAAGAAACAATAATACCTTATAGGCCGCTGCAATCCCATTTACGCTGCAGTGCAATCAAATTGCTTTCCTAAAAAATAATTAAAAAAATCAAAGAATTAAAAAAGGTGTTAGTTTTATTATTTAAGATCTATCTCAATCGAAGAATGGAAAGAATGTAACTCTAAAAGAATGAGAAAAAGGTTTATTTCTATTATTTAAGGGTGAGTGACAATTTCAAAATTGTCATCCAAAATCCATGCCACACATTGTAGAAACCCACATTGTTATGATTTTCAGAAATAATGATGTCAAAAGACAACATAATGATCACATCATGTACAACTAATGAGATTATTTCCAAGATGGGACAAAAGTTTACAATTTTCAATTAATGATCACAATCCATTCAAGTCTTCATAAAGTGTAAAATAGTAATAAGCTTGCTTGCACTTACCAATTTTCCTACAAGCATTCTTAAGAGAATACGAAAAGGATGCACATGCAACCAAACTGAATGATCTAAAGCATGAAAAGAAAACATCAAGTAAGATAGAAAAAAACATCCAAATTGATAGACATAATAAGAAGTTCAAGGGAGGTAGTTTACATGTGCATCTTATAGCCATGACGACAAAAGATTTTATAAATAGATGGAGAAACACATTCCCTAAATCAGACTTACTAAAAAAATTATCGCACTCCAGCCATGGAAGTGGACCTACTTACTGAAGACCAATTCGTAGAAATGTTTTTGCAAGGAAGACATAACCAAATTATAACAATTCGTAGAAATGTTTTTATAAAGAAGTTAACGTGCCTAGCATATATAAACTATCAAACCAATACAGGTACAGGTACACACTAACAACTCTACATAAAACCACACCTTTATTTATTCATAATAAATACATAATAATGGTGGAGAGTGAAACCTTTGAACGAATCTGAAAGACATTTCTCCATTAAAGAAAACAGTATTATCAGCACATTGGTGTAAAAATGTCAGGAAAGTAATGTGAGCAAGACTGAATTTTTCAACAATTCAAAAAATAGAAAAGGAAACTAAACTAAGAAATATAAAGCTCCAATTAGATCAACACAAACGGAGAGACTGGATCCCCTGTCATTCATCATCTAAATAATGTAAATGCCACCTTAGAGCAAGCACTATAACTGAAAAACCGATTAATTCAATCTGAAGAATGTGGGGCTCAAGTTTCGGCATGACCTGGTACGTGATGTAATCGCTGGAATTTGCTACAAAGCTGGTGTGCCCGCTCGTAAAGAAGCCGCCCTTGGGTTTTTGTCTGATGATAATAGAGATTTGCGTCCTGCTGACATCCTTGTTCTTAATTGGGAGAATGGTCAGGATGTTTTTATGGATGTTACATGAGTCTCACCTTTCATAGGTGAAGGTGTTCGTGCTTTTGTCCCCGGCCAAGCCATTTCCAATGTTGTATTGTGAAAACGTAACAAATACTTAGACCAATGTGTTTCGCATGGTTATGGTTTGGGTGTCCTAGCCTTTGCTACGTTGGAAGAACTAGGTGAGGATACTTTGTATTTTTTTAAGAGATTGAAGAACTGTCTGGTCAGTAATGACGTCAGTAGTGGGGTAGGTAAAAAAAAAAATTACAGATTAGGGGTTGGTGATAAGCTTCTTGCTAGGTTACCAACCAAAGTTTTGTACGACTCTATCGACATTTAAGAATATCTCAAGAATCCAAAATAATAAATAAGAAATGTAGTGGATGAACAGACATAAAATCATGCATCTTTTTATGATTGGCAAATCTAGTGCAATAAATAACAGAGACTTCAAAGGAAATTGCTCTAATATGTAAGGGAGGATATTACCAAGCATTAAAGGGCCTCCTATCGAATTGGAAGCCTTTAAACTTCCTGCATATCCACAATATGAGATGCATCAAATGGAAATGCTGAACTCAATACATGGCATTAACGGCCAGCGATACATTAGTTAATAAAAGGACATAAAATTGAATTATGGATCAGAAAATGCCAAAATATCAATATATGCACGAATTTTTCAACAATCTGGAATACATGTACCTTATAAATTTCCAAAAGTAAATATCTCCAATAGTTTACAAAAATTGAAACAAATAAGAAAATTAAATCCTCAAACATATTGAAGATTGAAGAGATCATATCCCAAGAAAAAAACTACAAACAATCGTGCAAGATCTTTTTTACGTTCCATATTACAATATAGATTTAGATAAAATCTATGAAGCTCATATATCCAGTTGCGCAAAAAAACTACAAATAATAAGCGGATATCAGGTAAGCTCTATTACGAAAATACTCGTTATTGTACCTGTAATCTTGACTGATTAGACTTCCAGTAAATCATGTTATCCTGGAGAGGTAGATTCAATTCCGTGAAAGCACTTATCTCTGCGAACATAAACAATAAAAAAGACAATATGAAGAGTTATTTTCGCCAACTTTACCCGAGCAACTCCTTTAAATCAAAATCCAAAACACACACTTCTCATCAGAAACAAATATAGCGTTAGTTAATCATCATACTGAACTAATTATGAAGAAAAATAAATTAGGAAAAACATAAACCTAAAAAAAAAAAAAAAAACTAAAAATCAAAATCAAAATCAAAATCAAAATCAAAACGAAATCACACAAAAAATAAAGACAGAAGTTACCTTGCTAAAGGTCGATGCAGGGATATCAGTGGTTTTCCATATTTGTTCTGCTCAACCAAACATAAAACCTAAATACCAATGAAACAATAACTAAAATAAAGAAGGAACTAGGACTGAAGAAAAATAGAAGAGAAAATATTAGGGTTTTTTTTTTTTTTTTTGTGCTAAAATCTGAGACAATAAAAAGAAGTTTGGAGATAAATTATACACCTTTTATTCCCTAAGAAACAAAGTTCATCTCTGCCGGCCGATCTTATATATCTTTATAACTAAGGAGCGTACATATAAAAAAAGAAATTCTAATATGGTTACCAAAGATTCTATGTCAAGAAATAAATCTAAAACTTCCCAAATTAGTAACAAAAATTTGAAAAAATTAACGGAAATAGTTTGTTTGAAAATACTAATATTTGTCGCCTAAATTAGGCATATAGACCATAAAAAACGAAAGTGAATATATCCATTTTTAATAGGAATGGTAACTATCTATGGTAAATAATATTAAGTTTTTATTAAGAAAAATATGATAATTAAGAAAAGGTTAAAACAATAATTAAGGAAAATATATATTCATGGTAGATAATCCTGAAATTTTTCCCCAAACGATTCAAAATGTTTCCGGTTCATAGATTTGTTAACCAAGTAGGAATACTTTTATGGTGGGTTTGTTTGCAGAATTCACGATTTCCAGGATTTATAATCCCATGGGATTACAAATTCTGGGATTCATGTAAATCCGTTGTGCATTTGGTAACTCATTTAAAATTCCTAGGATTCATACAATTATCTTGTTTGAAAGTCCATATACTATTTGATATTACTCACAGAATCTTAAAATGGTATATACATGAGATTTAAAGTTAAAAAATGTGGGTCCATAAATCCCTTGATAAGTTTCCCATCAAATCTTAGGGGGGATGGGTCGGACTCCATATGGAGGATTTGATGGAAAACTAATTCCCATAGGAAACGTGATTCCACGAATTTGGACAACCAAACACACCGAAGGAAACATAATTCCACCAAATCCCATGGACCCATAAACCCCACCTTTAAATTTCTACATCCAAACCCACCATTAATGTTGTGCATGGAGAGAACTTTTAGAGCATGTGAACACAAGATTCCCGCGAATTCAAATTTTCTGCGATTACATGAGATGTTATTATTTTCCATACCAAAGGACTCTGTTCGTGATATTCTTGCGCATGAGAAATTGAATAACTCCATATTTTCTGAAATGATTTAACTAGAAAACCTGTTGTAATTGTATCGCAGCTATACCGGAGATCATTAACCTATTAGTCATGCTTCCCTTTAATGGAAAAATTATTTGATGGAAAAACTTAAGGAACTGTAACCTTAGATTTCGGTTTGGGAGATAAAAATGGTAACAATATTATCCTTTGTGCGTATCCGTAACCATAAATAAGATAACTAAATTAAGGGAAAAAAATGCCACATGTCAAAATCTACTTGGTGGGACATGATGGCACATGGCAAGAGGGGACATGCGATCTGCACCCATATAGATATGATTCTTTTACCCATAAACGTCTATCGATTTTTTTTATTTTCATCATATAGCCGCTTTTTTTTTTAGATTTTTTTCATATATACCGAAATTAATATAGTATTATAAATCTGATTTTCTTACTTATAAAGAATCCAAAAATATAAATATGATTTTTTACCCGATAACATGTTTATTCGATTTTCTGGATTTTTGTCATAAATATCCGAAATTAATATAGATGTTTTTTAATTTTTGGACTTTCTTATCATAAATACTTGAAATTAATATTGTATTTTTTCATATTTTTTATCTTATAAACGTTAAAAAAAATATAAACCGGATTTTTTTACATAATAAACATGTTTATCCGATCTTTTTGATTTTTATCATAAATACTCCAAATTAATATAGTAATTTTTAGATTTCCTATCTTACAAAAGTTCCCAAAAAATGAGTCCAAATTTGTGCACACTACTTTAAGGTGTTCAAACAAAACAAAATCATCTTATTGGCTCCTCTAAACCAACCGTTAACTATATAGGAAAAATTAGTTTTATTTTATTTTTATTTTTAGGTTAATCCAAAAAAGGGAATAGGATAAATACATATCTAATAATGACTAAAAATTAGGATTCTTGAAAAGGAAAATTGACCGATTTTGTTGGTTTCAAAACGAAAATAATCTCTCTTAAGTGACCATCAAAATACCCCGTATGTATCTTAAAAAAAAGAGTAATAAAACTTACAGAAAGATGAAATTTGAGAAATCCATGATAATATTACACAAATTTATTCAATGATGATAACAAAATTGCATCTAATAGACAAGAAACAGTACGTCCTGCGTCAATACATGAAAAATGTGTTCATTATTGGTATTGATCTTTGATGTTGAGAGCTCCCAAATTTATATGGATGCACAGGGATTCTAGAATAAACAACAAGAGGATTAGCAGTAACACCTTGGTGGTACATATTCTGGGGAAGAATTCCTTGAGGATAAATGTTATGTGGATACATCGACTGCCAGCCACTCGATTATTATACGTAGAACACCATTGTATCTTGATGAAAAATGCTGAGAGCAATGCTGATGCAAAAGGTTTGAACGTGGATTCACTATACATTTCTCATTGTATCTTGATGAATGTTTGGTGCACCTTGCCTCGGGATCGGAACTCCCTTCGAATCGACATTGTAAAGACAAATGAAATCAGTAACATGATAGGCATAAAGTACTACCTTACATTAGATACGATAACTATGTAAAAAAAAAAAAAAAACTATTATTATTAGTAGCCATTGCTTGCTGAGTTTCTTGTGTCGTTTTTCAGATTTTTTGAGAGCTTTCCACATTGCGACATACGAGCTTATATCTAAACTTCCAGACACCTACCAAACCTACCATTCAAGAAATTAGACCTAGACCACTTGATATTGTTTCTAATGGGAGATGCACTTACTATTGTGTTGATGGTGGTTTTTAAATTAGTGTTCAAATCGTAAAACCCTAAACCCTAGTTAGACAGTGATGTCGCAACATTTAACTAATAATCTTTTAGGCACATTTATTGAAACCTTTAATGTTTCTATGAAAAATTACCGGGGTATCTTTTTTTTCTTTTAATACTAATTAGGGTTACGACAAGCCAAACCCTAATTTTCACGTGTGCCAATGGCAAACCATGACAACCACACCTACCGCACCAAGGCATAACACCATGCTAGCTGCACCCCTGTGCCAATGGAAAACCATGCCAGCCACACCTACCGCGCCAAGGCATGGCAACCATGCTAGTCTCACCCCTGTGCCAATGACAAACCATGACAGCCACACCTACCGCGCCAAGGCATGGCAACCATGCTAGCCGCACCCCTGTGCCAATGGTAAACCATGCCAGACACACCTACCGCGCCAAGGCATGCCAACCATGCTAGACGCACCCCCGTGCCAATGGAAAACCATGTGAGCCACACTTACCGCGCCAAGGAATGCCAACCATGCTAGCCGCACCCCTGTGCCAATAGAAAACCATGCCTGCCACACCTACTGCGCCATGCCAAACGCACCTTGCGATGGCCCCATGCCAAGATAGCCATGCCACCATGCTGGCCTTCCTTATGCGGCTACCAAAATGAAGGTGTGCAACAATCAACGGTCTCCCTTCAATCATAAGAGAAAATCCTATCCGTACAAGGTTACCAAACGACCTTTAGCTCAAAACCCTAGCTTGGTCACGAACCTAGCTTGGTCACGCCAAACCCTTGACCCCACATGCCAAGCCAAACCGCACTTAGCCAAGCTAGTCGCGCAATGCGCCCATGGCAAACCCTTGTCCCCACATGCCAAGCCAAACTGCACCTAGCCAAGCTAGGCACGCCATGTGCCCATGGAAACCCTTGGCCCCACATTCCAAGCCAAATCGCACCTAGCCGAGCTAGCCACGCCATGCTCCCATGGCAAACCCTTGGCCCCAGATGCCAAGACAAAACGCATCTTGCCAAGCTAGCCACACCATGCGCCCATGGAAAACCATTGGCCCCACATTGCAAGACAAACCGTACCTAGCCAAGATAGCCACGCCATGCGCCCACCTAGCCAAGCTAGCCATAACATGCGCCCATGGAAAACCCTTGGCCCCACATGCCAAGCCAAACCGCACCTAGCCAAGCTAGCCGCGCCACGCGCCCGTGGCATACCTTTGGCCCCACATGCCAAACCAAACTGCACCTAGCCAAGCAAGCCAGGACATGCGCCCATGGAAAACCCTTGGCCCCACATTCCAAGCCAAACCGCACCTAGCCAAGCTAGCCACGCCATGCGCCCATGACAAACCATTGTCCCCACATGTCATTCCAAACCACACCTAGCCAAGCTAGCCGCGCCATGCGCCCGTGGAAAACCTTTGGCCCAACCATGCCAAGCCAAACGCCCCCTTCCTTGGCCCTAGCCGCGCCACCATGTTAGCCTTCCCTACGCGGCTACCAAAACGGAGATGTGCAATAATCAACGGTTTTCCTCCAATCCCAGGAGAAAATATAGCCATCCAAGGTTACCAGACGACACATGGTAACCTTTGTCTCGAAAACCTAAGTTTGGCCTCGCCAAACCAAGCCATACTAACGGCATGTGAACCTAGCCTGCGCCATCATACTGGCCTTCTCTGTGCGGCCACTAACGAACGTAAGCATGGGACAATCAACGGCTACCTTTCCTCTTAAGATACAAGATCTCGACCATCGAAGGTCACCAAGCTACCAAGTCTCCCAAGATCTAATTTCCTGGAAACAACAACATGCTACATGTTTTACACAAAATATTGGAGACGATCAACGCATATCACAAACTGGGGGATCCTCTTTGGGTATTGTTTTGGAGGTTTACAGCATGCGGCGTACACTATACCCGTCATAAAGGTGAGGCGGTTAATAAATACGGGAAGTTAATGGTGAAACGATATGGGACATCAATTCCATGCGTTAACGGTTTTATGGAACATCAATTCCATACGTTAACGGTATTATGGAACATCAATTCCATGCATACGGTTACCATCTCCTCCCATTTACTTACCCATTTTTCCATTCCTTAATGAGACCAGGATACGTCTCACTTTGAATTGTATAAATAGGTCTTACTTATTTCCACAGAACAACAGGTTCATTCGAGAATATACAACACTTAGAAAATACTTGCTAGATTACTATTTTGTTAGCCTTCCCACTTTTCTGATACAAGTCGTAGTAACACAACTAATCTTCCAGAATCAACTATTCTAGTCTCATCACTTTCCTTGCTTCCCTCACCAAAACCAACCCACTCTCCTTCACTTTGTAACCGAAGCAAGTCTGGAACGTCCATTTCTTAGTTTAGGCCGGACTTGTACAGATTGATCTCTCGAATCTAAAGTACTCCCTTGCAGTACATTATTTAGGGTTTAGACTCGTTTCTCACCCACACACCCGAAATTACCGAAATCAGCAGAAACTGTTTTCACCCTAAAATAATTGGCGACCACAGTGGGAGGTTCGATCTTTCGGTTACAATGTCAATTTTTGACCGTTGATCTCGTTCTTCAACCCAGACGCCAAGATGGTAGAAGAATACGATTCACTCCGACTAAGTTACCCGACGACTCGATTATCAGTCATGACACGACAATGGATGACAGGGGACTTCCCACAGGAATTCCCATAACACAACCCTTGTAATATCTTGATAATAATTTCTTAATCTAAACTCATTTGATATTAAAATGATGATTAAAATACTAAAAAAGGTAAATAGACACACGGATTTTACATGGTTCGATCAATTTGATCTACATCCATGATTCTTCACTATAATTGTTTAAATTTACATTTGATTTACATTGATAATCTCCATTAATGGAGTTCTAAATTTAGTTTTGGGGAAGAAGATGATAAAGAAAAATACATTCTCTCTCTCAAAATATCTCTCTCCCTCTTACTAAAATTGTCTCCCCTTTTCTCTCTCCTGCTCTTCTCTTTATATAGGTATCTTCATGGTGGATGACAGCTCACATTCAACTCATATTTCCCATATTTTAAGATCTCTGTTATGCTTATCACATGCTCTGCTATGCTTCTCGCAGGCCCTGCTATGCTTCTCACGAGATTTCTCTACAACCACAAAATCTTCATTTCCTTTCTTGTTCTCGCGAGATCCCGCCTTGTTCTCGCGAGCATTCTCTCCAACTACAAAATCTTCACATCTTCCTCGTGTATTATGCTGTCGTTGTCTATTACGACATTAATTTGCGATATTTGCAGTGTGTTGTTGAAGAGCTCACAGAAATGTTGTTAATAATTTCGTAAGAATATTGTTGTGGAGATATTCTGATCCTACATCTTGCCTCTTTTTCCTTGAATATTGCTTGAAGAGCGATCTTTGAGGAAAAATCAATTGTTGTAGTAGTCTTTGATCTTTGTTGATGAATGAACGAGCGAAAGAATACTGGACTTGAAAAGTACGTACTTTCCTCTATTCTTTTGTGAAGTTCCGGATCATTGCGAATTAAATAAGAAGTATCAACTCTTGAAGTATGTGAAGTATCCATAAGAAGTACTCAATCCTCAAAATATAAGAAGTACCATTTCTTGAATAAAATATTTGCTTGGTAATCCATAGTTTCCTCTGTTCTTTATCTATGAAGGTAGAATCCTTGAAAAAATGTTGAATGAACGGATTGTTTTTTTATTCTCATCTTTCCTCTGCCTCCTGCGATAATCTTTTTTAGAAAATTAGCACATTCTGCGAAATAATCACATCTCCTTCGAAATTCTGGAAGAGTCTGCGAGATGCTAAATGAGTTTGTAAGTTTCCGAATGTGTCTGCAAGAATCTGAATGTTTCTGCGAGATTCTGAAATAGTGACGTGAATAGTGTTGTGAGCTTATTAATAGTTCTACGATATTATGAAATAATACTCCTCAAATAGTGCTGCGAGATTATGAATAGTGCTGCGAGATTATGAAATAGTACTCCTGAAATAGTGCTGCGAGATTATGAAATAGTGATGCTGAGAGACGCTGAATAATACTTCTGAGAAATTCTGAACAATACTTTTGGGAGATTCTGAATAGTATTTCTGAGAGATTCTAAATAGTACTTGCTATCTCTCTTGCGATGAACAAATCTTTCCTGCATTCTTAAAAGAAAATAGTTAATGTTTGAGATTATTCTATTGGTCTTATTTTTCCTTCCTAGTTAAAGGTCTTATTTTGCAAATTTTTCTTTTGTATCTGCGATAAAATCGCAGGATATCTTCACATTTGCATGTAAAAACCCATTGATCTTTCCTTATATGCATTTTGTCAATTTCTCTGCGACAATATGACAAGTTTAAGTTCCCTTGCGAGAACAAAACCTTATGGCATTGCCGTCTTGCGATGAAATCGCAGGACGTCTTTACACTTTCATATAAAAACCCATTGATCTCATCTTATCTTTTTTCTCTTATGGCTTGTTGCCTCTATATAATTTTTGTCACGCGAAAATATGACAGGCCTAAATGTTCTTGCGATCATAAAGCCCCATGACATTGCCGTCTTTAGACACTTATCATCTCCATAATGGAGGGTGCCGCCCTTATCTTCCACCTGGTTGCCCCTTCAAGGAGGGAACATCGGCCATACAAGACTAGCTCCTCCCATCCGGATTTACCAACAACCAGTTATTTTCGTAGCCTATTGTCCTTTATGCCTATATGGCTTATAGTTACAAGACTGCACCCTAAGTGGGGTTTTCTTCGGGCAGAGTGCATCATAGCCAAGACTTGCCAAAAATGGCCAGGGTAGGTTTGTCCTTCCTGAGCACTCTAGGATCAACCGTGTACCTCGGTGACTTGGTCATACTCTGCACCCCTTAGAAGAGACCCTCGGTCGTCCAACCAGGGTATAAACTTATATAGTTGGAAATCCAAGGTACCTCTCCTGGATAGGTATCTCAAAGAGATGGACCCCATCTCTCCATGACTTAGGTTCCAGCAGCGGTATAACCTTATCCATGAGCCATGCAAACAGATACCCCCTAATATGACGCACTTTAGGTCTTACATTTGCCTCTTGCGAAATTGTATTCGCGAACTAGGGTGTACGCCATAAAGGTTCGTCCCATTCTTTTGTCTCTGCGAAATTTTATTTGCGTTTCTCGCGATATTTTCGCGTTTCTTTATTCTTTCATTTCTGTCAATTCTTAAAATCTTTCTTTCATTTCTGCTACTTCTTTCATTCTCATAACATCATATTTGAAGTAAATATTCTTTAAAATCTTTTGAAATCTTAGAAATCTTCTTTGAAACCTTGCGATTGTGTCACGTTGTTATTTCAGAATTCTTTTTCTGTAAAAGAAATATTCTAGAGAAATCTTTGAAATCTTGCGATTGTAAATATATAAATTGAATTTTCTCGACTTTTTGTAATTTTGGAATCTTTGTTGTTGTAAAATCTTTGTAATTCTGTGATTGTATCGCTCTTTGTAAATCAAATCAAATCAAATTTTTTTTTTATTGAAATCTTAGAAATCTTTGCGATAATTTTTCTTTCTGTAATCTTTGAAATCTTTGATTTTTTTTTTTTAAATCTTTAAATTTTTGCGATAATTTCACATTTTGAAATATTTGAAATCTTGAGATTGTATCACTTTTTGTAAATTAAATCAAAACTCTTTTATTTGCGGTAAATAAAATGTTTTAGGAAAGGGTACTTAGCTATTATGTGAGTTGTCTGAACGTCTCGCAGCAAAAATAAGAGTGAGAGATGAGATTTGAACCCTTGACCTGCCTCTTGCATTTTCTCGCAACAAACCAATTGTGCTAGCCCTCTCTTGCGAATTAATCAAAGATCTTGCCAAGTAATCAAAGATCTTGCGAATTAATCAAAGTTTAACTGTTCAAGATACAATTATGTAGAAATTTCGCATATCAAAAATAAACTTGCGAGAAGCAAGAATTGATCCCGCAAAATGCTACTTGCATTCATGCCTCCCAACCAACTGTGCTAGTTCTCTTTCTTGCGAAATTTATCTGCGAAATAATCAAAGGCTGACTTGCGAATTTCACATAACAAAAATAAACTTGCGAGATGCAAGAATTGATCTCGCAATCTGCTACTTGCATTCAAGCCTCTCAACCAACTGTTCTAGTTCTCTTGCTTGCGAGATTTCTCTGCGAAATTATCAAGAACTCTCTTCTGTGTGAAATATACCTGCGAAATTATCAAGGATTTCGCGAAAAAATATGCATGTGTTGGGACTTGAACTCGCGACCATGAAATCATTAATTTCGCAGATCACCAACTGTGCTACCTCTTGCTTGTGAAATAATGAAACAATGCTGAGAGATTATCTATTTTTTCACCCTCTGTAAAAATAAGAAAATTATGCTCGCAAGCAAATTCGAACCTGTGACTACAATCTCCCATACTGTTCTCTGGACCATCTGTTCAAGAACCTCTCTGCGAAATTAACGCAGAACTTTTTTCCTTATTCTTTTACTCGCCAATGAAAATGAGAAGAAAATGAAAAATGTGAGTCTCTGCGAATTCGAACCCGTGACCTCTTGTTTTTTCTTTGAACCTTAAACCATCTGTTCTAGTATTTATTTGCGATATCTTCGCATAACACTTATTATTTGTTCTTTTATTTGTCCTTGGTATTTCATCAAAAATATGCGGATATATCGCAATTAGGAAGAATCGATCCCGCGAACTTAAATTTTTACACTTCCGGTTTGACCAAATGTACTGTCTTCAACTTGTGAAAGGGTGGCGAGATTCACATGACTTATTCTTTTTAGTTGTCCTTTGTGTAAGCTTTCTCTTTGTCCCTTTCTATTTTATTTTCTAGCCATGCAATTTTTATCTTTCTTTCTTGCGAGAGTTCATTCCCTGCGAGCAATCACCATGAGTAATGAAAGTTTTATATCAACTTCATAAAATTGAAAATAAGGATAATCATCAATTTTTATTTATTTTTAAAATCGCAAAACTTAAAAAGTACGAAATTTTTTGATGCTCCGAAATTCGAGAAATTCGCACAATCTAAAAAATTTGAAATTCGCATGGCCTAATTTTTTTTTTTATAAGTTTTCTGTATATATATATATATTATTTTTTTTGTTTTGTTTTTATTTTTATTTTTAAGACGTAATTTTTGAATATAAAATTAGAAAAGAGAAGAGATTTTGTCCTGTAGAATTATTTGTTGGTGTAACTTCATTTGATTTCTTCGCGATTGTTGATGAAGTACTTGATGAATAAATCTTAGTCTTCTTCCTTTATCCACTGTGCTGTCTTTGTCCTTTGTGCTTTCTTCTCCGTTGGAATCTTAATTTTCTGTTAAAATGTTGGTATTGGTTTAATCCATTTATTCGCTGACGTTGTATCTTATCGCAAAAGAGAAATTTCACTGGAACTTTTGATTCCTTCATCTTTGACTTCAATCACAAAAATTATGTTCACATTAGTTTTTTATACGATCAAAATTTGCAAGGTTTATGGATGTAAATTTATGATCAAAACTCTTGTTAATTCAAAATATCAACTAAACAACAATTTTTGTGAAAAACAAAGATTAATAGTTTAAAACTCCAAATCTTTCAGATCTATATTATGAACATATAATTTAATAAGATAAGAGAGAATTTGTCCTATTTGAACAATTAATTGATGCAGATTCATTAGATTTCTTCCTTGCTACATTTTCTTGGTCTATAAGCTTTGATGTAGCACTAATATCTGTGAATGCTTCTAAATCTCTGATGTTGTGAACTCCTGATGTTTGTCGTTGTTCTCTCATTGAAATTTATGTTTTCGCCTGGGTAGCTTATAGATCCAGCTGAACTCATCATCGACCGTAGATAATTTCTTTGAATCTTCTTGGAATCAGCAAGTAGTAGGTAGTGTTTCTAGCGCCAAAATGTAGTTGCAGGAATTCCCACAACACACCCCTTGTAATATCTTGATAATAATTTCTTAATCTAAACTTATTTGATATTAAAATGATGATTAAAATACTAAAAAATGTAAATAGACACACGGATTTTACATGGTTCGATCAATTTGATCTACATCCATGATTCTTCACTATGATTGTTTAAATTTACATTTGATTTACATTGATAATCTCCATTAATGGAGTTCTAAATTTAGTTTTGGGGAAGAAGATGATAAAGAAAAATACATTCTCTCTCTCAAAATATCTTTCTCTCTCTTACTAAAATTGTCTCCCCTTTTCTCTCTCCTACTATTCTCTTTATATATGTATCTTCATGGTGGATGACAGCTCACATTCAACTCATATTTCCCATATTTTAAGATCTCTGCTATGCTTCTCGCGAGATTTCTCTACAACCACAAAATCTCCATTTCCTTTCTTGTTTTCGCGAGATCCTGCCTTGTTCTAGCGAGCATTCTCTCCAACTACAAAATATTCACATCTTTCTCGTGTTTTATGCTGTCGTTGTCTATTACGTCATTAATTTGCGATATTTGCAGTGTGTTGTTGAAGAGCTCACAGAAATGTTGTTAATAATTTCGTAAGAATATTCTTGTGGCGATATTATGATCCTACAATACCCATGTCTAAGGTTTACACCAGTTCAGAAGAAAAATGTTTCTACAATTTTATGGAAGGAATACTTATGGCTATGGTTTGCACCAACACAAGAAAACAAATTGAAATAGAAATGCTAGAGTACATAGCTGAAATATGCTTGCCAACTTTATCACCACCGCGCTACCGCTAACACCAGGACGTGATAACAAAGATACGAGGTAAAATAGGGTAGCCAACCCCTTTTATAAGCGTAACACTTTTTGGAATTTGAATAACGAAAGGATTTCTTGTTTGAGCTACCTATGGAAAGAGGAAACTGGGCCCGCAAGAATAAGCCCGCGCCATGCCAAGCAAGCGCTATGCCAAGTCAACAGTCTGAGCCACGCCCAGTCAGCAGTCCGCGTCATACCAAATCCAATGCTAGATGCACTTCCCAGACGGTCTTACCAGACGCGCTTACCAGACGCGCATGCCAGGCACACATGCCGCACGCGCATGCCAGCCACAATACCACACCATGCGCTAATAGCTTGCATTATTCCAGCGCTAACATCTTACGCCCTTCCAGCGCTATCTTCTCCGCTCCACAACTAGCCAAAGAAGCTCCATCCTCACCCTTTGAAACAGCGCCATGGCTCCATCACTCCGTGATCAAGACCGTGACATCTCTGCACGATACACTTACGATCACTAGAACCAGAGCCGCGTCCGCCAACCCTACGTTTCTTCAAGAATGACATCTCCAACCATCACCAGAGACGCTACTCCACTACCAGGTAAAGATACTGGAAGAGCCGGAAGAAGCCGACCTCCTTTTACCACTGTTGTTTTGATGAAAAGACAACATGCACTTGAGCAGGACGTGCGTTTATATATGAAGAGGCTCACGTTACTCTTGAATAGTATAAGGATATCATCAATCCAATTTTATCACACGTAAACATCAGGAAAGACTTCCCCAAAATCAAAAGAAGAGGAAATCAACAACCCTCTTGAGTTCAAGGAGACCTTTCTCCCGTCAGGACCTGCACGATGGGAACTTCGCCCACAAAGTCGTACAGTCTATGATGAAACAGTTATGTTAGACTCTATATTTCTCCAAGCATAGCGTCAAGACATATTTGCATCCCTCAACCGCACTGTATTAGGAAATCAGGCATTTCCATCCAAGGAAGCCGTTCCCAAAGCCCAACCTCTCCTGGAAAGCATGATCGATAGATGGAACTGGGGACTCCTAACCTCTGTTCTCTTGAGGGATGTTGAGTTTGACAGAACGTGACTTGGCCTCCGACTTCAACATGGTAACCTTCAAGGCTCTGAGAGTGGCAAGGCATCGTTTCAACGTTCTCTCCAGAAGTGGCTCCGCTTCAATGTTCTCCAGCAATGGCTCCGCTTCAACGTTCGCTTTAACACCACTCCTTCCAGCAAAGGGTCGTGTCTCCATACTCCCCATGTTAAGGATCATGATCGCGGCCATCCAATCTTCATAGTCATGGCAAAGGGTCCATCCCGCCAAAACTCATGACCATGGACAGTTTTGCTCGCTTACGCATCTAGCCAATCCTTTTACTTCCATGGATGCCCATACAATTCTAGCCAACCTACTTTGTTACCGCGACAATATAGTCTCTTCTGGTTACATATACTACCAAGAATTGTTGCGGCTCATTTGTTGATACCATCCAGAGCTTCACCACAACAACAATTACTACAAAGGTAACCCATACTCCTCCATGTTCTGAGTTCCACATGGAAGAAGTAACGAAATCAGCAGTACGAACACACGACAGTGATGTATTTATCATGGTCAGCCCACTGACCATATAAGATGGAAACATGGAAACCATACTTGGGGACTGAGGGTATACACGGAATCCCTTTACCGTCAAAGCTCAGAAGACATAGTTAACCAAAAAGTCCATAGACACAACAAGGTCATCTACTCTTCAAGGGTGCATAGAAAGAATATCATCACCTCTCTGTCTAGAAGACTCCTTCAATAATTTACGAGGCCGCGGAGGATCCCAAGCCTATACTGTACATAATATTTTGTCATGTAATTTTTGAGCATCCCAGTGTCACATCCAGAAGAATACATTAAGCTTATATCAAATCTCGTGGACGGGGATTCAAGGCAATGTAATGAAAGTAGGTTACGCATGGGGACTTCCAGCATGAGACTCTTTCATTCCCCTCAACCAGGTTATGAGAGATTTCAACATCATCAATGTCGAGGTTTTACAGGCCACGGGAATTTCTCAACATGAAGCCGTACATGTGCACCAAAGATTTCAAAAGCACGCCAGAAGGTACATTCACATATTCATCCATGCCATCATATCAAACCGAAGTATAACCGGGAACTTCTCACCGCATCCCATTCCGTACGATAGTCCAAGATTCATAAGATGGTTTGAAGGATGTAACTTGGAACAAAGTCCCGGAAGACTTGATAGCAGCGCATCGGCAATGGAACGTCTCCATATTTCATCCCGGGGTGCCAAAAGTATTCGACCATGCAAGCATTCAGAACACATCATCATCACGATCAGAAGGTTCACTGAACAACCTAAGGTCGAGGATGGACCGACGACGCAACCACAATCTCAAAGATTATGCTTGACGTGATCGTTTTCGAGCATACATTTCATCCATCCGTCCCAAGAATACAACGGATTTTTGGTAAAATTTTGGAATCCACTGGAGACACACTGCAGACGAAAACACGGATCCAGACGAACAACAAAAATATAGAATAGGGTCGATACCTCTTTTCATGCGAACAGAGTTTTTAGAGCATGAACATAATGAATATTTTTTCTTGCTCCATGAACGGGAATAGGTGACTGGCGCGCGACTATGCCACATCGGTCCTGCAACATCCCTCCTGACTTCTTCATGATTTTTACTGTCGGGCCGTTGTCACCTCCCAAGTGAGCTCGAAACCTAAATATTCTCGCAGAGGGAGATACATAATTTTGTTTCGGTCCGATAAATATGCGGATCATCAACATCCGAGTCTGTACGCGAATTCTACAACGATTGTAGTAAAGGGCTCTAATTAGGGTTTCGGCGTGTCAAACCCTAAACAGCAAGCGCTTCCCTTCCAAATCACTTCCCTTACCAGTGTCATGCCTTGCCAAGCGCTTTACAGAGCGTTCCGCACCTGTTCCATGCCCATCAGTGCTAATGGGTCCCCTTTATAACAAGTTCATGCTAGCATCTCCGCATCGCGTTCCAAAGCCTATCCTTGAAGACACCCAATCATACCGGGATTTGATAAAAGCTACCAGATGAAAGGATTTCGGATGCTATCTACCTCTCGAAAAATATTTTTGAATAAGGAAATAATTTCATGTTAAAGTCGCGCATGAAGAAATGCAATTGTTCCCATAAGAGCAAGCCTTGCCACTCCAAATACATCCACGCTTTCCTTGACAGTGCCAGTCTTGCCAGCTCTCCATGATCATTTTTTGCAATAATCCGCGCCTTTCATGCTAATTCCAGTCAACACCAACGCCCCGCGCCAGATAGGACAATCCTTGCTTTCCATGCCAACGCCTTTCCAGGGGACCATGTTAGAGCCTTGCCAGCAACCTGTGTTTCCCCTTGCCGCGCTTCCATTACCCACGCCATGCTTTGCCAAGCGGCCCATGCCCATTCCAAGACCATTAGTGCTGACAAATACCTTTCATGCCAAGTCTATGCTAGCATCTCCGCCTAGCATTCCAAAGCCTGGCCCCAAATACACCTAGTCATAATGGGATTTGTGCAAAGTTACCGGATGCAAAGATTGCGGATTATACTTATATCTCGAAAAAGTAAGGAAAAGAGGCAACTGGGCCCATGAAGACGAATGGCCAAGATGTCCGTGCACGCCTTGCCTCCCCATGGCTGCACCACGCCAAGCTTCCCGTTCCATTTCCTTAGCCCCACATGGAAAACTGTATGCCATTCTTTGCCTCTCCAAGACCATGCCGCTCCTTGGTCGCACGTGCCAAGCCTCCCTCTATGCTTTGCCTCTCCAAGTCGCGCTCGCTTACCTTCCCAAGACCGCGCCCGCTGTCCTCGGTGATGTACGGCCAGACCAAGCCGACAAATTTCGTATCACCACTCCACGGTCTTCATCCCTAGTACAAATTACGCAGGGCCACCAACACGGGAAGAAAAAAATCTCAAAAAGGTTAGTTGGATTTTCCTGACCATCTTTGCAATGATTTACGTCTCAATTATGTCTTATATGTCACCATCATATGCTTACCTCGCAAAAAGGCACTTGTTCCTAGCTAAGCGGGGGACTTAATGTTGATGGTGGTTTTTATTTTAGGGTTAAAATCGTAAAACATAAACCCTATTCAGACAGTGACGTCGCAGAATTTAAGTAATAATCTTTTAGGCGCATTTATTGAAAAATTTAATGTGTCTGTGAAAAACTATCGGGGTATCTTTTTTTTTCTTTTAATACTAATTAGGGTTACGACGAGCCAAACCCTAATTTCCACGTATGCCAATGGCAAACCATGCCAGCCACACCTACTGCGCCAAGGCATGCCAACCATGCTAGCCACACCCCTGTGCTAATGGAAAACCATGACGGCCACACCTACCGCGCGTATTCCAAAGGAACCTTTCCATGGCCCCATGCCAAGCTAGCCACGCCACTATGCTGGCCTTCCTTACGCGGTTACCAAAACGAAGTCGTGTGAAAATCAACGGTCTCCCTTTAATCCTAGGAGCAAATCCTATCCGTACAAGGTTACCAAATGACCTTTAGCTCAAAACCCTAGCATGGTCACAAACCTAGCTTGGTCAAGCCAAACCATTGGCCCCACGTGCCAAGCCAACCCGCACCTAGCCAAGATAGCCGCGCCATGCGCCCATGGAAAACCCTTGGCCTCACATGCCAAGCCAAACCGCACCTAGCCAATCTAGCCACGCCATACGCCCAGGGCAAGCCCTTTCCCCCACATTCCAAGCCAAATCGCACTTAGCCAAGCTAGCCATGCCATGTGCCCATGTCAAACCCTTGGCCCCACATGCCAAGCCAAACCGCACCTAGCCCACATAGCCACGGCATGCGCCCATGGAAAACCATTGGCCCCACATGCCAAGCCAAACCACACCTAGCCAAGCTAGCCACGCCATGCACCCATAGCAAACCCTTGGTCCCACATGCCAAGCCAAACAACACCTAGCCAAGCTAGCCACGCCATGCGCCCATGCCAAGCCAAACTGCACCTAGCCAAGCTATCCGCGCCATGCGCCCATGGCAAACCTTTGACCCCACCATGCCAAGCCAAACGCCCCCTGACTTGGCCCTAGCCGTGCCACCATGTTGGCCTTCCCTACGCGGCTACCAAAACGAAGACGTACAATAATCAACGGTTTCCCTCCAATCTCATGAGAAAATCTATCCACCCAAGGTTACCAGACGACACATGGTAACCTTTGGCTCTAAAATCTATGTTTGGCCACGCTAAACCATTCCATACCAATGGAATGCGAACCTATCCTACGCCATCATACACTAGTATAGAAATGGCCTTTAGCCACGCCAAATATAAATTTTCCTGTCACGCCTTTTTGGTTTTGGCGTATCTATAGGGTATACTTCTAACCTATAGACACTCAATATTCAATGGGTGTGTTCATATAAGATCTTTCAACCACGCCAAGGCTACTAGCGTGTCAAATTTTCAACCGTTTAGCCACGTTAACTTCAAATTTTTGATTGGGCGTGTTTATAGACCAGTCTATGGCCACATTAGGTATTGGGCGTGTTTATAGACCAATTTATGGCCACATTAGGGAGTTGTGGCGTGTCCAAAAGGTTAGTCTCGCCATTTAAGGTGTGGTTTTAAAGTTGGTTCATTAGACACGCCAGTATATGTGTGTCCATAGTGTACGATTGATTGACACACCAAATTTAAAGTGTGGCCAAAAGGTTCTTCTTCGGACACGCCGGTATATGTATGTCCATAGTGTACGATTTATAGACCCGCCAGTATATCGTGTCCATAGTGTAGGATATATAGACACAACAAGTTGAAAGTGTGGCCAAAAAGTTCTTCTTTCGACATGCTAGTAGATGTGTGTCCATAGTGTGGTTTCTAAAGACACGCCGGTTTTATAGAGTGGCTAAAAAGTTCATTTTGAAAAAATTAATAAAAATATTTCGCCCATATTCGAATGCATGACCTCGAAGGATTTAGATAACGTACCAATCCACCAAGATGCCTATCTTTAGATGTTTATGATTAGTGTTTTTAAAATACTAGATTGGTTGAACTACTCAACATTTAAATAAACACGGCAAGTTGAAAGTGTGGCCAAAAAGTTCTTCTTTGGACACGCTAGTATATGTGTGTCAATAGTGTGCGTTCTAAAGACACGCGGTTTTATAGCGTGGCTAAAAAGTTCATTTTAAAAAAAATAAAAAAAATCTTTCGCCCATATTCGAACGCATGACCTCGAAGGATTTATATAACGTACCAATCCACCAAGATGTCCATCTTTAGATGTTTATGATTAGTGTTTTGAAAATACTAGATTGGTTGAACTACTCGACATTTTAATAAACACGCCAAGTTGAAAGTGTGGCCAAAAAGTACACCCAAAACCCTCAAGACTAATTTCCTAGCTTTCTCTGGAATAGATTCTGACTTGCATGTTTTGCAAGTTATTGGGTTTTCCAAAACTATTTCTGCAAATCTTCTAAACAACTATAATCAAATTTTTTTTGGTAATCCATTGCATTGGAATGCTATAAATAACTTGGGAGTCTGCAATTTGGTTTCTAAAAGATCCTACTCCTAGACTATGTGTGCTATCAAAATTTCCTCTCAGCTACCACATTGCATTTCTGGTAAGATTTTTCATTGCTCTCTCAAGCATTCCTGTACTAATATGTTATTTTATCTCTATAACTTCAAAGTTGCCTATGCTACCAGTTCGAGTAGTTTATATGAATGCCCAGATTAAACTATTAACCCCATAAAAAAAATTCAAACCTTCATGATAACGAGAAAATTTCCAAAGGTGTCTAGTTTTCTTTAGTTATTCCCAAAAATGTTATTAATTACCAAAAATGTTTGAATGTGTACCCATTGCTTGATATTGTGTACTCCACACCTATAATGTTTACACATTATACCTTTTTCGGAATTTTTAAAAAACTAGACATTTTTAGTAAATAACTTTCTATAGAAAACATTTCTGGGCATAACCCCCTTTCAAATTCCCCCTGCTATTTACTATAGTCACCATATCAATCTCAAAACCAAAATTAAACACAACAACCACTCAACCAAGCATAATACAATAACCCAGAACCACATATACATTCAATTGAACATCATTGTCTTTAAAACCAACACTATCAAACCCAAAATCAGCACCACTAGCATTAACTGTTTATCCATTAGAAACATATGCAAAATTCAGCCAAAAAACATTTACAGGAATACTTACTTAAACATCTGGAAGGGGATGGTTGAATACTAGTCAAGCTCCTGGTGCAACCCCAGAGGTCCCCACACCACTTCCAACAACCTCCTTGTTAGCTCCACTCCTTTCTGGTGCAACCCTCCTCCTTGGCACATAATAGTTTCCCATAGGAGGAGGCATATGCACTACTACATCCTCGGGAATCTCATTAGAATCAGTTATCTCCCCTGGTCCGAAGATTGCAATATCATAAACATCCTCTGCCAATTGTCGCATTACTGGTGCCAGCATGAAGATATTGGGGAAGACTACCGCATAATTGGGGATACCATGAGTGTAATTCTCCCGAATCTTAGCTTTGCATGGAACTGGAACTAGTGTATAATAGAACCCTTGTGTAACACCACCACAAACCACCTGCTCCTCCCCTACAAGCACCAAACCTTCATTAGTCACAAACCAGCATTTGTCAGGATGAACGACATACACCACCCACCCTTCATTAGCCCCTTGGAGTTGAGGAAGTTGAGGAACCAACGCATAAGCACTGGCACTATCATGCATAACAACCCTATCTTCTTTGACTTCTCCAACACCTCCAGTACCAACTTGCATGTTTGGATTTGGTTCCTCACTGCTGCTACTTCTTATCTATACTACCTGTAAAATTGGAGAAATGGGGGAATCTCAATCAATAACGTCATCACAGTTACTAATAAAGCCAATTACAACTATGAAATTCACTTTCAACACCTTTTTTTTTTTTTTAAAAGAGAAAATTTTATAGAAATTATCCAGGATTGTGATCTTTTTCCAGAAGCTCACAAAAGACTGGGTTAAAGTTTTCAACATATAATATTGGCATTGCTGTCATCCTGACATGTTTGGAAACAACGTCTGCCACTTTATTTTCATTACGGATTACATGAATAAACTCACAAACCAAAAAACTAGAGATTAAGTGTTTTATCTCCTTTATTAACTTTCAAAAGCTTGAACCCAACAATTCTTCCATGATTATCAAAAATCAATACCTGGTTTTCTTGCATATTCATCTTAGCCTTCTTTTCCTCTGGACTACCCATGGGTTCCTGATTTGTAGACATGGCTGGGCGATCATTCAGATTTAGATATGCATTATAACCTTGCTTATACATAGCTTCAACAATTAGAACACTGAAGGAATTTTGTGGAGATGGAATATGGAAGTTACAGAGTTACAGAATTTGAAATTATAACTGATCTTTTCCAAATAGGCCTTATGGACGAGAAGACCAACAGTTAACATATCTCACCCATCCTTTTTTAATTCTCGAGATCAATTAGTTGAGATATCGGGGAGGCACATGCCTACTAAGTTCATGTAAAGACCTATTGAACTCCACCCCAACTTATTGGCCGTTCAGAGGTGTCAGCAAACACTTGGAAGCTATTTGGAAAGCGGACTCTCAAAGTGGGCTTCCCGTGACTCGAATTCGAAACCCAGTACCGAACCGCAGCTGCCCTCAACTATTTTTGTCAGAGACGGGCTTGAAGTGGCAAGTGGAAGCCTAATTACCTTAAAACTTCTAAAAAAAAGACGTTGTCATCCTTATGAACAAGCCCATCCTTCTGAAAAAATAAATAAAAAGCTTTCGAACGCAATATTCGAACGCATGAGCACAAAGAAGTTAGGTTACGTATCAATCCACCAAGCTGCCTATCTTTAGACGTGTCTATAGGGTGTTTTGAAAAAACTAAACTGGTTCAGCTACTTAATATTTTATTAAACACGCCAAATCAAAGTGTGGCTTGTTATAATATGCATGGGATATGGTGGCTATCCACTTAGCACCATTAGTTACACCAAGCACCTTGTTACACCAAGAACCTTGTATAAGTTACTTAAGCCATAGTAAGCTTAAGATGAGATTAACACCTAAAGCTAGTGTGTGTTGAATTGCATGGTTTGCAAGCTAGAGGAGTTATTGATACATAATATCCTACATGTAGTGTGACATGTAATACTAGGTGGTAAATACAATCTAACACCTTAAGACATGTAGTAGGTTGAAATGAAGCCTCCCAACTGGTGATGCCATCGCCTAGTATGCATAAAACATAAAGAGTTAATTAGACCCCAAAGATAAACATCAAAGTTTGGTGACCCACCAGATACGTCCTTAATGGAATTATGGAAGTTCCAAAGAGGGTAAAAGTCTTAATGGGAATTAGGTGTTGTAAATAGGTCTTCATAGGGTAATGATGGTTATTAGAGTAAAGGGGACACGGATGGATTTGAATGGGTGTAGTTAACCAAGTGACATGATGGCTAACTAAGCGCCATAAATGGAATTGAATTGGCACAATGGGGTATTTGAGGGGTTAATTAGCAGAGAGATTACCATTTTCAGAGATATCTTTAACAGAAGAGGAAAGTTTTAGGTTTAGCAAACTAAATTGAGAGTATGGCTGATCCTTCCCAAAATTCAACCAATTCCATCAGAAATCTTCCAAATGCCCACCAATAACACCTGAATTTGCACAAGCCAAGTCAATTCTCCCTTCTTTGAGCATAGAGGAATTGCATCAGTTAAGAGAATATGCACATTCTAAAATTGATCATCGTATTCAAGATAAAACTCGTCAGAGAGAGGCAGAAGAGGCTGTTTAGGAGCGGAAGAAAAGGATATTTGAGGCTCTCTACAATGCATGGATACCCAAGTTCTTATAATGGAAAGAACGGAAGGATGAGGAAAAGGCAGAGAAGCATGCCAAGACCCCAAAGTATGGCAGTTCAACATAAAGTGATTCCGAGGCCTTAGAAGGGTATGAGTATGAAGAGGAGGAAGTGGATACCAGTGACCTAGATTCAGATGTTGCGGAGGACAAGCAAAAGATGAATTATTATCATGATGGGAAGGCGATAAGGCGATTTGAATATGAACTTTCCAATCCCAAGATTTTTGCTCGCACCATGAGTGAGGGTGAACCTGTTGCAGTAAAGGTGAGCCGTCGAATCGCTGATCTCGATGATGAGTCAAGTGAGGAAGAAAAGGAAGAAGGGGATGAGGATAGTGATGATGAATCATCATCCAGTGGGACTTCTCCTACACTATATGATAGCGAGGATTATGGTGAAGAGGGTATGGATACTAATGAGGATGAAGTGTGGTAGGCTCATCATAGTTACCAGGAAAGGTTATATTTTCAGGCATTGCATAAATCCTGAAAATGATCAACAAGTTTTTTTGCAAAACATCTTTTCTGGTAATTTTCCTTCCTTCTACTCTTCCTAATGTTGGTGCGAATGATGGTAAGTTTCTTTGTATTTTGAAAGTTGATGCGGACGGTTTTTTATGTCAGGTAGATTAGTAATGTGCATCTTTGAATTTTGATTGTAAAAAGTAAGTTTTAATGCCACTGGTAGTCTGTCGGGTGTTTAGAAGTCGTATTCTGTTTTCTTTGTCCTTATTTAGATGTAATTAAACTAGTTGTGTTCTTCCAGTTGTTTGAATTTTCAGTAGTATTAATCTTGTGATGGATGTATGTTTAAAGGGTTTTAACATAATATGTCAGTTTTTCTTGCTCTTTTGATTTCAGTAGTAATGGATTGAATACAGTAAAATGTACAAACAAGCAATATTCTTGGTGAATGATTCTAAAATTTTAATGATTGTTAAGTAGTGACGGGTAGGAATGACTGAATTCTGATTGCTTCAGAGTTAGTAGATGCTATATAAAGAGATAAAAAAGCAGGTTTGGTGGTTAAAGTGGATCTACAGAAGGCTTTTGATAATATAAGTTGGAGTTGTCTGGATTATACTTTAACCAGATTTGGTGTTGGTAATGTTTGGAAGAGCTGGATTAAGTGGTGTTTATCTTCTACAAGATTTTCAATGGCCATTAATGGCACTGCTTCTTCTATGTTCAGAAGTCATAAGGGTGTTAAGCAAGGGGATCCAATTTATCCATTTCTATTCATAATGGTGGTGGAAGTGTTATCTGTAATGATAAAAAGAGCAGCCAATTTGAACCTAATTTCTTGTTTTAAGCCAGCTCCAAATGCTTCTGCAATACATCATCTACAATTTGCAGATGATTTGATAGTATTCTTAGATGATAATGTGGAGGAAGTTCAGAATCTAAAGAATATTCTATTAAGTTTTGAGCTGGTATCAGGCATGAAAGTGAATTTTAAAAAGAGTGCTATTGTAGCAGTTGGTGAAGCTGTAACTGCTGATGCAAGTGCTGTGGCTTTTGGGTGTGCCTTAGCAACTTTCACAATGAAATATTTTGGCATTCCCTTGGGAATTAAATAAAAATTTGTAGGTGTTTGGGATGTAATTATACAGAAATTTCAACAGAAGCTAAGTGCTTGGCAGAGAAGATATCTGTCTAAAGGGGGAAGATTGATGTTGATCAAGAGTGTGCTTTGCAGTCTTCCAGTTTATTATTTATCTTTGTTCCAGTTGCCTGCTTCTATTGAGAAGCAACTGGACAAAATCATGAGGCAATTCTTATGATGGTCTTCAAAAACAAAATCAAAAAGGAGTTGGGTGGCTTGGAAAACAGTACATCTTCCAAAAGAGAAAGGAGGGGTTGGTATCAAGAAGTTATGACTCATGAACAAGTATTTACATGCTAAGTGGATATGGAGGTATGGCAATGAGCAGGAGGCTTTGTGGAGAAAAGTGGTTAATGACAAATTTGGAGGGAATGAGAAAGATTTCTTCCCAAATCAAACTACTAGTTCTGTGGGAAAACGTTTGTGGTGTGGTATTTTAAAGAGTAGTGATGTTGTACATTCCAATTCTGCAATTCAAGTAAATTGTGGGGATATGTGCTTGTTTTGGAAGGATAATTGGGTTAATGGTCAGTCTCTGAAGTCCTTATTTCCAGCTCTATACAAGATTACTAGGAAGAAAAATGCAACAATTCAAGACTTACTTGTTGTATCCAGTTCAAGTAGCTGGAATCTGGCGTTTTGCAGGAACTTGAAAGAGTCTGAGGTGGAAGATGTGGCTACTCTACTCAATTTGCTGCCAACAATCAACATTAATGGGGGTCAAGATCAAAGAATATGGATGGCTGGTAATAATGGTTATAAATCTCTTGAGGAGGATGGTCTGATTATGTTTCCTTATAAGTCTGTGTGGAATCCAAAAATTCCACAGAAGGTAATCTTCTTCATATGGACTTTATGTTATAATGCTGCACCTACATTGGATTCTTACAGGAATTCATATGTAGTTAATGGTTGTTTGCTGTGCAAAAAAGCAGCTGAAACAAACCAACATATTTTCCTGCATTGTGACAAAACTAGAGCAGTATGGCACTATTTCCTGAAGTTTTACAACCTGAATTGGGTTTTTCAAGATTGTGTGAGGAACACTATTTGGGAGTGGAGAAAGGAAAAGGGTAATCCAACTACTATAAGGAAAATAATTTGGGATATGTATCCATTTGCTATTTGGTGGGAAATCTGGATTGAAAGGAATGACAGATGTTTCAATGGGAAATATAAACAGTTGGATTCAATCATTAATAGTGTGAAGGTGTTCTTATTCAACTGGTGTGTAGGAACTGATATCTTTCAGGGTCTCTCTTTGAGTACTGTTTTGCGCAACTGGGAAGAAATTATGTCCTAATTTTTGGTTTTATTTCTGTTTCTGTAATGGAACTCTACTATAATTGAGTTTCAGTTATTCTTTTTCTTTCGTCTTGCCACTGTCTTGGTGGTAGGCTGAAATTTTTCAATGAGTCTTGCCCTTTCAGAGTAAAAAAAATAGGGTATATAAAATGTTGTTTATTTTAGGCCCAATTCCAAAAAAAAATCTATGTGCAAGCCTAGTACTATTACTACTAATCCTAGCATGACAGAATATTAATTCAACAATCAGTATAACCAAATCCAAACTCATCCAACATTGCTAAAACCCATCTGCATACAAAACCCCACCATGATTTAAGAATTATTATTTTTTCAAAAATCCATACATTCATTCTCTAGTTAACAGAAAAATCCAAACAACTACATTCTATCACCTGGCTTGTCTCTTAGTCCTTGGAAATGGTTGCTCAGATGCAGTCGTTTGAGAAGTAGGGACTGTTGTTGGTGTTGGTGCTGGTGCTTTCCTTGCAGTTCTACCCTTAATGTCGTCCCGATAGTAATCATCCCTGGATTTCCTTTGCAAGTCAATTTTATCTACCTTTGACAATTTTTACTCATTCCGACAAATAACTGCCGTACTGAATTCCTCGTCGACTTCATCACCCGCATATTTCCAGATTTGGGTGGGTGTACCTAACACAATATACTTTTTTTTTCTTGGTCTAGCACATAAAATACCTGCTTATCTTGGGAGGCTACAATGAAAGGATCATCCTGGAGTCCCAACTTATCAATCTCAACCAAAATGTATCCAAGTTTATCTTTTGATACCCCTGCTTTGGTAACCCATTTACACCTGAAAAGTGGCACTTTCATCGAATGATATGTCCGCACCCATATCTCTTTTAAAACACCATAATAGTCCGCCAGATTAAGGGTAATCCCCGCTTGTCTAATGTGCGTGTCAGTTGCCTCTACGTAAACCCTGCTATTCTGGTTAACGGAACCATCATGAGATTTTGTGCAAAACAGGTATCCATTGATGTGATATGCTTCGTATGTCTCTACTTGTGCATTCGGTGGGATTGATGGCCACCTTAAGTCCTGATTGAAGTTTTCCCTAGAGTTTTCCCACTCACTTTCAACCTGAAATACATTATAAGGATTATCCTCCGTCTCAACGCAAAAGTTACATAGGAAGAGTGACATTTTCTGCAAACTCTTACCACTTTTTGTAACCATTTGGAGAACTCTAAACGATGTTTTTGATCTAGCTGTCTATAACTCATACCAAGATATTTACCCTTTAAAATATTCTGGTGTCGGCTGGACAGTGAAATGATTAATGTTATTATCTTTACAGAAATTTGGAAACAGAATCAGAAACTAAATAGAAAATGAGGTTATTTGGTTAGATCTAGTTATACTTACCCAACTTAAGGAGCAACGTCAGGCGAATTCCGCAATACATAAAAATGCGCTTTATCAAACAGATCCTTATCAACACGAGGAAACTTAGCATTTGACATTGGTTTTCCCCTGAAAGAATAAGAATCTTCGCCAGTGTCAGATGTGTTGAGTTTGTCTGGAGGAATTCTGACTATATAATTCATGCTTTGTTGGTGCTCACTGATAACCTCAATTATCTCTTCCGCAAGGTTCCCTTCAGCAATGCTTCCTTCAGGTATGTTTCTATTTCGCACATGCCCTTTAATGACCTTCATGCACCTTTAAAATGGATACATCCATCGAAATACTACAGGACCACAAATTTGCACTTCCATGGTAAGATGCACAGTTAAATGAACCATTATGTCGAAAAATGATGGAATAAAGTATTTCTCGAGCAAGCACAACGTCACAACGAGATCCGACTACAATTTTATAGCTCTGCCACCTTGATTTCTTTGCTAGATATTTCCCTGAAAAAGAAACAAAACCTGATAATAGCATATCTTGTTGGTTGTGGCATAATTGATTTAATCGCAATGGGCAAAAAATGTTGCATTAGCATGTGATAATCATGCGATTTTAGTCCGATAATATTTCGATCTTTTCGATTCACCAGTTTTGAAAATTTTGAACAATACCCTTGTGGAACCTTTATCTCGGATAATATTGCACATAACTTGTCATTTTCCTCCGGGATTAATGAGTGACATGCTGCATTTAGTATATAATACCCTTTGCCATTTTCCCGAGGTTGCAACTCATCTCTAAAACCCATCTCCTTAAAGTTCATTCGAGCAGCAAGGTGGTCTTTCGACTTAAATTCATTGTTCAAAAATGTTCCAACGATACTCTCGCATCCATTTTTTTCGACGTGCATGAAATCTATGCAATGGTGGACAACATGATACCGCTAGTAGGGGAGGAGCCGGAACCATATATTGAACTTTTTCCACTAGCGCCTTTCGGGATCCTTATCCTTCTCCTTCCCCTTCTCTGTCCCCTTCCCCTTCCCCTTTTTTGGGTCGATGGTCTTTTCGATTCTCTTCATGTTTCCACCTCTTCCACGGTTATCCTGCACGAATTCCACCACAATATTCTTCCGTCCCTTTCCACATTTATTCTTTATAGACTTTACCTCATTGTATATTTGTGAAGAAGTCATAAGTTCCGGAGCCTCTTTAGTTTTATCTTTTCCGTTGAACCCCTTCTGATGTCTGAATGGATGATCGTATGGTAGGTATCTTCTATGCCCGGTATAAACCTCTTTTCTACAATATTTTAGCCTGACATAGTAAGTATTTCTCCCACACACCTTATAGGCGCCTCTTCCCTGGTAAGGGAAGCCACACAGTGTACCGAGAGTAGGGTAATCATTTATTATCCATAAAACAACCGCACGTGGAGTAAACATCTCATGTTTCAGCGCAACAAAACATTGGTCTCCCTCAAACAATTCCTTGAGATCCTCGACAAACGGTTGTAACATAACATCAGTGTCCTTACAAAGCATCCCATCGATAATTAATGACAACTTGGTGAAATTTATCTTCATACAAAACTCTGGCGGAAGGTTGTAAATCACTGTCAGAATTGGCCACACACTATGATGTTTTTGTATTCCTTTGTTTACGTCAACCCCGTCAGCCGAAATGACTAGCCACAGATTTCGAGGATCATCGCGAATTACGGGATATCTTTTATCTATATTTTTCCATGATGGTGAGTCTGCCAGATGCCGTAAAACACCCTCTTCTTTATTTCTGGTGTCGTCCCACAATAAATATTCGACAATTCTCTTTAATTGAAACATCCATTTCATTCTTGGGATAATTGGAAAATACCACAAAACTTTTGCCTGAATTTTTTCATAAACCTCGTGGGTGGTGTCGTCAACTTTCCATCTTGATTCCCCACAGGTGGGACACTTGATTTGATCCTTATAATCCTTCCTATAGAGAATGTAGTCATTGATGCATACATGTATCTTTTCGTAACCTGAACCCAAATCTCTCATCACCTTCTTAGCTTCATATTTATTTTTCATCATCTTATTTTCTGGAGGGAGCATGGATTTTAACAGCGGTAAAAGTTCATTAAATAACTTGTCGGAAGCTCCGTGCTTGCTCTTCAGGTTAAACAGTTCACACATTGCAAATATCTTTGTAAAATCGGCACATCCTTCGTATAGGGGTTTCCCAGCATCATCGAGTATCCGTTGCATCTTCTCAGAATCCTTTGAAAAGTTATCTCCTAATAAAGAACTAACCATTTCTCTAGTCTCTGCAGCATGTGTTGGTTCATCAGAGTGTGGACCGTCGATGCCATTACCATCCAGAAGTGTCCACCTTGATGAATCATCTCCTTCTCCGTGCTTAGTCCATACCACATAATTTTGAATGAATCCAGAAGAATATAAATGATACTTAACTTTACTTGCCTTGTGCGCATAGAGGTTGAGATATTTCACATATGGACAAAGAAACTTAACTTTGCCCTTGTAGTAAGGTTTCCGTTTCCCATTCGCAATATCCTGTTGGTATGTATGCGTAGCAAACTTTATAAATGCATCGACTCCGTCTTGATAATGAGGTTTGGTTCTATCGGTATACATACAAGATTTATCCATTACTCTAGGATCCATTATGAATTCTCAGATACCTATACGGAGAAAAAACGTGTGAACATCTTGTGAAAATGCTATTGTGGTCCGAATAAAACTACGAAATATCATTGCAAAGAGTAATATGTACACAAAGAGTAATCACAAATCATAATGTGAGTTCAGTTATCATATATTAATCATACAAGTAATTATAGGTTAGCTACCTACATACAGTTTCATGTGAAGACAATATTTACCCTACTATGATCATTAGAGTTACAATCTCAGTTAACAAAGCAGTACTGAAAATAATTACTTACACGGTCAATCCGATTATTCCGCAAAGAAAAACTGACATGGGAATATATGGTTTATCCAGAGATGAATCAGATGATCAAAGTAAACCACTTATTTCGTTTTCTAGGGGGAGGTTAGAAGATTTAAGAGTAGAAACATGAAATGATTTAAGACGAGATAGATGAACACATAGGGTAAATGGAAATTTGGCAATATTTTTCCTAATAAATAATTTGGCAAAATATTTAAGTGTATATGGTAAATAATTTGGTAAAACAGGAAGGTAAAGATCCTCCAATTTGCATGCTGCACGTTCTATGTTAAGAATTTTCTCAGCCAATCTTGTTATCTTGTTGCATAATTTTCTACTTTGACGGCTCTAAAAGACCGGAGTGCAATGCAACTAATATTCATTCTATCCTAAAGATTTTTTTTGTTCGTACCCGAATTTAGAAAATAAATCAAAATGATAGCTAAAAAGCGGAGTAAGTGTTGCTGCATTTGTTATAATGGTACTAAAGTAAAAAACTAACTTTGTAAAAAGTGGAGTACGTGTTGGTACGGTTGAAAAATAAAATCGTAAGAACTGGACGAAGCTATGGCCCCAATTAGAATTAAGTGAACTAAAACACATTGCTCTAATTGTGTGTTCTGTCCAATTAGAATTAATATCTAAAACTAAAGCTTGATTCACCCAATTAACATAATAGGTTTGATCATTGATGGATTTCATTAAAGTCTCACAATATGATTCATAAATAACATAATTAAAGTTCTTTGAGGGTGCCAGAGTAATAGCTTCCAGCATAGCCTTACATTCCAGCTCCTCAGCTTCAACTCCCATCTTCATTCCTCCATTGAAGCATTATCCTTTCACCCGAAAGCAGCTACCTGCACAATTCCTCACTATTAGACCTATTCCACCTTGTAATGAATCTGACTTAAAGAAGCATCAAAATGTAGAAGAAACAAGATTAGTTCCAGGAGACACAAGTTTATTAATGCCATCTATTGACATTGTCCTATTTGGAGTTAATGTTCTGAAAAATCTTTGAACATCAAATAATCCAAAATGATGCTTAAAAAAATGTCCAAACTGAAACCATTAGCAATTTATTAATCTCATGTCTAGTAATTCCTGCACCAAAGGTAATATTGATATTTAAAACCAACCAAATAGATCTAGCATAACCACATTCAAGGAATATGTGATTACTGGATTCCACAGGATGATTACACAAACTGCAATGCAGTAAAGTAAACGATTGCAATGTCAAATAATAGTATGAAGTCTGATTCACCCACCATTGAGTTCTGGTGATACTCCCTAGCTGGTGGTACTCCGAAAATATGAATACTATGAAGTAAACAATTTCATCAAATGTGAATGCTTCCCATTTTTCCTCTAAGTAGCGCACTTTCACGGATTCGTGCTACAAAAACAACATACAAACTTATTTGGTTACATATAAGTTGAAAAAAGTATTGTGCCGAATAAACCATAAAGATACATACAAGTTGTAGCTATGGTGGCTTGCGTGTGATATCCAGTGTTTGATTTTAAAAAACCCAGCTATCGCATCTAGGATGATGTTGTGCCTATCCTTGATTTGTTGAACACTTATTCTTTTCGGGTTCCCATAATCTTGGCTAAATTTGTTATGTATATTCGCCCAAAAGGTCTCGGCCGAGGAGCGATCTACAACTCGACTTTCGGCTGCCTATGCTTTGGTGATTGCCAAATCTTCTGCGGAGTCAAACAATGCCATTTGTTGTATATGTAGGTAGGGATGAGTAGGTTCTCTAATAGGATGCAAGTGGATTGCACGTGTGTTGCTGGTCGAACACCGAGTTTCAAATACGTCTTCTTCCCTGTTAAACTAGTTGCTTAGCATGATAGAACACCGTTGCAAAGTGAAGAAAAACAAAATAGAGATAATACAACAACAGATTCTCCTTTCCGGCTCTATAACAATGCCGTCTTAATCTACAATGCAACTTTTACTCCTTACAACAACATAAGCTAAATTTAACTCAACCTAAACCAAATTCCACAATTTTCATCACAAAATTAATACTGTCTAACAAAATTCAATAATGAAATCATAAGGAAACGTGATCATCCATGTGAACCCAAACCCAAAATTACAATCTTATTATTAGAATTTATCAGAGAATGCTCTAGATGAACTCTCTTTAAATTGGTTTATGATCATACCCTTGGAGTATTCAAAAATCAAAATTAAAGTTCTCTTAACACATCCGTATAAAGTAAATTCAAGTTCCCTTATCATGGTTCACTGGATTATATTTATCCTCACCAACTTACTACTCCATCTACAATCCAATCCATCAATAATCCAAATAGGTCAAGTATAGCATAAAATCTTTGACCAAGTAGAAAATTTTGAACAAATAAGACAAATTGGAATTAGTGACAAAACAACAAAGAAACACTAATGAAATAATAACAAATAAAATATTCCAAAAGCGAGTAGCAAACATAAAAAAAAAAATACAGCTCCAGACGGATTCAAGCTGATCTATAATCCTGGTTAATAAATTAAGAGATTAGAGAAACATTAATTGAGTTTACCTTGTCGGAACAAAATGTTCAAAGAGATTTTACTTAGAGATTTAGGAAGATGAACTCGATTGATTAACTCGACTGATTCGGCAGAGGTTTACCCCCAGTGTCCTAACACCAATAAAAGATTGGATTTCTTTGTTTATCAAGATCAATGAAAACTCGTATCTGCAAAATAGACCAAAAGTGTTAGAGTTCATTGATTCAGAAAGAAAAAAAAAGTAAGAGAAAAAGGGTAGGGTTTATGGTATAATATACCTGCAGGAATCAATATTTTTATTGACTTTTCTCTTTCGCTAATAGCTTCCTTTCCGATTATTTCAAATCTGTAAAATAGAAAGAGAGAATGGAGAAGTAACGGTGAGGGGAAGAAAGAGAAAGGAATAGAGAGGAGGCGAAAGAGAAAATTATAATAGGTGGTGTTTCTGGATGGTGGTGTTCCCGGACGTAGTTTTTGAGGGGTGAAATAACAGAAAATCCTATTGGTTGAAATATATCCCGGTGGGCCAGAAGCTCTCAGAAGAGAGCTTTGTTCATCTTCCAACCATAGCCGTGAAAAATCACCTGAAATCATATTATTAATTTTAATAAACCATAATGCCATTTTACCTAGGTTTATCACGTCATTATGACATAGTGGGTAAGGATATATTCCACTTGGGTACGTGTTGGATTAAAGCTTTCAGGGACCTGATTTGCTTGACATATGTTTGACCTGACTTGTTTGACATTAGTTGATTAATTAGTTGTTGATCAGGACTCAGGGACCAGGCAGTATTGAAAGCGTGAAGTGAAGCGTGAAGCGTTTTTTATTTTTACGAAGCGATGCGTATGTTGAAGCGTGAAGCGTCGCTTCATGATTGATGTTTGAAGCGGATTTTTTCCTATCTTATATACTAATATAAAGAAAAGAGCTCTTTTTGGTAGGAGACCCCCTAAATTACTTAGTTGTCCCTATATTTTACATATTTACATAAATACCATTATTTTAAAAATAGATCAAATTTTTTAAAAACTTAATATCTTTCAAAATATACACCGGATTATTTTAAAATTTATATATTTGAAAAGCTCTTTCAATCATGTATGTAACGAGTACAAATAAAAACAGTAAATTTTTGTTTTAGAATTGTTTTTCATGACTCTCAAATTTAGTATTGTTGGATGAGTAAAAATTCAAGCATGTGCATCGCACATGTGTCTTTACTAGTAAATAATAGTAATTTGTTATTAATAATTTAATATTTAGGAAGATAATAATTTCATAAATTTAATATAAGTCCAGTCAATTTCAAAAACAGTAGTGTGGCACAGTGGTTCACTTTAGTTTAAGTCGGAGGTTCAAAACCCCCCTAAAAATGACTTGACTAAGTCAAAAAGTGCATCAATTAAAGGAATATTCCAATTCATGGTAGATTCACTTCGAAGCGAATTGGAAAAATCTAGAACGAAGCGGCGCTTTTAAAAACCATGGACTAGGGTATTGAGATATGGCATGATGTCTGAGCCAAACCATGATGCAGTTCAGGATATGGCCCATTTGTTAACTAATTAAAAAGAATAAACCAAGGGTAACTAATTAATTTATATATCTTTGGACACCTTTATCATACCACTACCACTACTTCTTCCACCACCACCATCATTAACGTTATCACTCCACCATTCTAAATAACACCCACCATTGATCCACCACCCCCGCCCACCATCACAACCACTATTAGTGTCAACTGATTTATCATAAAATAAATTTATTATGTACTGTACGTATTAATGAAAGTGTATTTATTTGATTAATTAAACAAACATTTAATATGAAACATTAATAGAACATTTATTATTGAAAGTTAATTAAACATATCATCTTACAGCCGTAGATTTAGCTTTCCCAAGAATGAATCCCAGCCGCTCTTTAACTTTACTAAGTTTTCCGAACTATATGATTTATAAGGGAGATTTTGCAGGGACCTATTATGTTTGACCATTTTATGGGAATTATACGGATAAGGGGTACAAGTAGTAGTTCGGGACGGCATACGTATGGGAATTATACGGATTTGGATAGATCAGATTCGATCAAAAATCTAGTCAAAGGTTCGTTGTTCGGACAGTAGTTCGGAACGGCATACGTACGTGCATATTCGTTTTATAAATGTGAGTTCGGAATTTAAAATTAGGCTAACATATATGATAAATTGATAAGTATTATGACCCTATTATGAGACTAATTTGATTTGTATATGATTTATAATATGGAAAAAAACATTTTAGCATGATTATTTAACATGAAATAAACAATTTGATCGCATAAATGTATTATAAAACTTATAGACTTTTAAACAAAAATCAACACATAAAATATTGGTTAAACAACTAAAAATAATTGTATTTAAATATAAAGTATATACAAAATCAAACAAAAACCAATCAACAGAACTCTGGTGAGAGAGTTACCTATGGGAGTTCTAGTTCGGAAATATCATTCGGATACGGTCAGTTCGGATATGTTCACGAATTATTCGTGAGGTCCATATAATCCTGGAACTAGGTTCGGAGTTCAAATAGTTCGAAAGTATCATTCGGATTCGGTCAGTTCGGATATGTTCCCAAATCATTCAGGAATGATTCGGAGAATTACTAACTAGGGGTTGGGTTAAACCACCCAACCCATGCCCAACCCGATCGTTAGGAGAACATGGGAAATGTATTTCAAAATTTGGGCAAGCTTGATCATAAATTTTATAAACCCGAGTTAATTTTGGGCAAGCATCAGCACAAATGTTTCTAGCCCAAGCAACCCACCCAACCCTAAGAACAATGATATAGTTATATAAAACTATTTTTATAATTGACATTATTATCTATTTAGAGTAATTTTAGATATTATCTTCAAATCTAATATTATTTTTATAATTGATATGGGGCTCGCTGGTAGGTTAGCACAGCAACCTGTTCAATTAATGTTTTAGTATGTTGTTGGATCTTAGCTTGTTAGGCTTCCAACTAGTTTCATGTAATAATGTCAAAAACAAAATAATCAAAATATATATTATATTTATCTCATGAATCATGAGCATTATTATCTATGATGAGTAAGCCTTCTAACCCTCCCAACCAACCCAAGTCCCACCCATAGGTCATGTACTTGAGATATGGCATGATACATGAGCCAAACTTGTGAACCCTGGTGAACCATAATGCTACAATTATGGCCTTAAAATTAGGAAACCCCCTTGTTTTACTCTTAAATATAAAGTTGTGTGCAATTAAGATATGATGAGACGACTAATAATGATGTATTTTGAAAAATTGTGTCTTGACTCTTGACACTGATGAGGCGTGGTCTGCCAAGGGACAAGAAGTTTAACCATGCGCCATAAATTTTCTTTATTATGGTTAGTCTAAGCACTCTGCAAAAGGATAAGAAACTGATATGCAATTACTTTTTAATCAAAACAAAAAAATAAAGAAAATTTGCAGAGAGAAGAAGATTAAGAGATGGCTGAACCAAACCAACCTAATGTTGTTGAAAATCAATCACCAGCATTAGAAAATGAAAAAAAAGTAACTCATGCATTAACAATTGAAGAGGCTGAGAGATTGATTTTTATTTAGAACAACAAATTCCAAATAAGAGGATTCAGGAAGAAGAAAATAGGAGACAGGAAGAATTTGATAGACAAATGATTGAGAACGAAGAAGAGTACCAGTTTTGGATCATAAAATATGAGAAAATATGTGCAAGGAAGAAGAAAGAAAGGCTAGAGAGATATGAACGTCGTTGGATTAAGACAAGAAGTGCCACAGAAAGTGAAAGTGATGAGGAAGGTGTAAAAGCAGTAAAACTTGATGAGGATGATAGCAGCATTCAGGGATCTATTGATCCAGAAAAAGAGGCTAGAGGGAGACAAAGGCAGAAAAGAGATAATGCAAAAATTCATCTACTCTATTTGGCAGAGAAAGCTCAACCCATATATTTGCTCGTACTTTGTGTGAACCCCTAAACATGGATTCATACGGTGAGGATATACCAGAGATGGATGTAGATGGCAATCCTATTGCATCAGAGGTTCAACAAGAAGAAAATAAAGGATCAGAAGATTGTGAAGATGATGAAGATGATGAGGATGAAGGTTATAGTCCTGCAACTTATACTAGCACTGATAGAGGCGTATACTTCTCCTATGAAGAAGAGGGATTTAACACCGACGATGACGATGATCAGTGGTGATCAACTGAAGAGAATTGGGAAAATCTTTGAGGAAGACTTAAGAGGATTGCATTCCTTGAAGTCTTCAGATCGTCTTCATAAAAATTCACAAAGATTTTCCTAATGCTTGTAGTTGATGTGCTGTTGGAACTGAAGGAGAGGTCTAGTCTTCTGTAATACATGATACATCTTCTAATTCATGGTAAGTGTTTTTATTTTGGGGGGTTTTATTTCGGCACAAGGTTTGATCTTGTAAAGATGTTGTTTTGGTGTTGACAATGATTAAACTCGGTAGTAGTAGTGATAGGTTTTTTTTCTGGTACTTGTTATGAAGGTTATGGGAATTTTGCTTATTGGACGGCATCAGAGTTGGTTGTGCAGGTGTAAGTCGAACTGGAATTGGTAGTGTGTCTAGTTCTTTTGCTTATGGTTTGATTGCAAATGAAACTACTTAGTAATTAGTGGTCTGATCTGTAATGGTGATGGTGTTTGTAAATGTGGTTAATGAAATTGCAATAGTCTTTTTTCGGTTTCTCTTTGTGATTTCAACCGTGGAGTTGAAACAAAATAAGAATTATTCTCTATCCAGTCTAATTCACTTGATGGAGAGGGATATACACACCTAGTCTCAAATCTACAATTTGAGATGTTCATAAAGCATGCAATTAAGATGTTCATAATCACCAAAAGATTCTCAAATCAGGGTACAATTTACAGCAACATAAAAATAAACCTAAAATCTGAAATATAGAGATGTTCATACTTCATAATCACCATAATAATAAATTGTACCAATCAATAAATATACACAAGTGTGTCAATTTTTTTTTTTGCTTATTGACCTATTTTATTTGACCTTATGTTTGACCATTTTTTTATTTTAATTGTTGGTGAGGGACTTGAGATATGGCATGAGACATGAGCCAAACCATGCTGCAGTTCAATATATTGCAATACACGAGCGTCACATAATGCCTGTCAACAGGTGCTGGCTCTATGAAAAACGCGTAAACCCTAGTAAACCGTGCATGATCAACAAGTTCTGGTGTCTATGATTTTTTCAAAAAATCAATTATGATTATAGTAATATAGTAGGAAAAGTTGAGTCTGAAATTCAATAAGGAGTATTTTGTTAAATAAGGAATGTAATAATTTTAATTTTAACAAGTGTACTATCTATCTCATTGACATGAATGCTTAACGTGTCAGGATATTTAGAGATATCTTTTGGGTTACGACAAGATTTTAGGCATCTAAGTAGAAATGACAATTAGTAGTCTAATCCTACAATCCTAAATGCAATATTTTTCTGCTCGGTCTCACAAAATCCGCAAAATCCCACTTTCCATATATCACCTTGATTTTCGCTTGTTATATTCATGTTAAACATAACCCACCCACAATATTTAGATTTTCATACTAGATATATATAGGGAAAGAAAAAAAAACTATATGTAGCTAGATTTGGATCCTAGAAATAAGAAATTAGATACCTCGTTCGTAATTAAAAGAAATAAGGAATTGAGAGGATGAGTTCTAATGAGAAATGTGTTATTCCTGCCAATGGTCTTATTAATAATGATCCTCCTCCTCCGAAGGGCTTTGCTTCATGGGATGACTTTGTGGAAAGAATTGGTGATATACTAGAAGATTTTGTCGATGAAGAATGGGAATTAGTTCATAATAATAAAATGATCCATGTTGAAAATGATCCTCCTCCTAAGGGTTTTGCTTCTTGGGATACATTTGAGAAAAGCTACGGTGAACATTTGGATAATGATTACAACGAATAAGAACATGGGAAGCCACCAAGACAAACAAATTTATGGATAAGCACTCGAAATTAACTAAATTCAAGTTTTTTACATTATTTTTAGTATGCTAATTTTATTAATGTGTAAGCACAATTATATAGCAGTCCTAGGCCTACTGTCCAATTGTTCTCTCAATTCTGAATTTATTTTTTGGTAAAGTTTGTCAGATTTGGCATTGCAATTTATGAAAAATTTGGCTATTTTTTCAACTCGAATACAAGACTCAATATACAGTCCCTATCATATTCATGATCCTATCACTTTAACATCAAAGCCACAACAAAATCATGGTTAACCCTAACATCCAAATCTCTATACCAAGTCCCCTTAAACACATTACTCGTTCATTCTGTTTTGTCAAAAGATTGATACTCCAACAGATGAACAATGAACATAAATTAAACAACATATGCACTTGGAACCTAAAGAAAATATTGCATCCGTAAATATTAAACATTCACAAAAACTATACTTCCAAGAAAGTTTACAAACAGAATAATTAAACATAAAAAAAAAAAAGATTACACTGATAACACAAAAACTAAAAAGATATTTAACTAAACAAAAGATGATGGATCAAGATGTGATTGAATACCATTCCTGCATAGCAGAACCATGAAAACAAAGGACTAGATCAGTTATAATCCCCTTCTTTTTCACTGTTGCTGTCGACAATGGTAACCACATCTTTGTATGGCCAATCATCATCATCGTCTTCATCTTCATCCTCAAGCGCTGGCCCAAACCAAATTAAGTGTTCTGGATCATCTAAATCATCATCCTCATCATTATCATCATCCTCTTCATCGTCTTCCTCTTATTCATCGTCCTCCTCTTCTTCATCATCAACAACATCATAATCATCAACATCTTCAAACCAAGGAACAACCTCACAACTAAAATAACCAACAATCTCTTTTTCTCCATCAAGAAGAAGAAATTGGAAGGAAGTTACTTGAAGAGCAGACATTTTGTCTGGTTTGATACTAAACCTTTTAGTTTTTGATACTGAAACCCTAATACTGAAACCCTAGTTTATAGAGAGACTTGGAAACGAAAAAGCAGTACTGTCCAGTCTCCATTCCTTACCGTGACACACATTTTCACTTTACCTCTAGCTTATCCACGTGCAAACTTGCCTAGTGAACAAGTATGCGGCTTTGGAAAATAAATAAAATGTAATATAAAAATAAAAATATTGGATGGAAAATTAAAATCAAGGAATTTATCTGGGTGGAGATACTCCCCGTAAATTTAGATTTGGACGATAAATACTTGCTAAGAATCATGACATCAAAATATAAATTGGTTAACAAGCTCGTCCAAGTGTGACATCGGTAAAAATGGAAAATTACCATCAATCAATTTATGTTGGTGGAGATACTCTGCGTAAACTTATATTTGGACAATAATACTTGTTATAATATCGTGACATCGAAATATAAATTGGTTAACAAGCTCGTCCAAGAGTGACATCGGTAAAAATGGAAAATTACCATTAAGTAATTTGTCTCTATGGAAATACTCCCCGGAAACTTATATTTGGACGAAAAATTCTTGCTAAGATCATGACATGGAAATAAATAAAAATTGGTTTAGAAGCTCGTCCAAGAGTGACATCGGTAAAAATGGAAAATTACCATCAATCAATTTATCTTGGTGGAGATACTCCGTGTAAACTTAGATTTGGACGATAATACTTGCTAAGAATCATGACATCGAAATATAAATTGGTTAACAAGCTCGTCCAAGGGTGACATCGGTAAAAATAGAAAATTACCATTAAGCAATTTGTCTCGGTGGAAATAATCCATGGAAACTTAGATTTGGACAAAAGATTCTTTCTAAGATTGTGACATCTAAATAAATAATAATTGGTTTAGAAGATCCTCCAAGAGTGACATCAAGTCTTGTCGACAAAGCCAATCATAGTCGTTCGTGAATTCATAATGCCAACCAATCAAATAAACTAGTTTCACCTGATAACCCAACATCCCCAAACATCCTTGCCAATATTATCGGCTGATCGGTCTGATACGACCAATAATGCGATATCATTGGATATTCATATGTATCGCTGATATATCATGTTTCGTCCAGATTAAAGGCACAAACATGATAAAATCCTATATTGTCGGCCAGTATTTTAAAAAATAAATACCGATCTCGGTTCTTTTAATACAAATTTAATTATAAGAGCTAGCTAGAATTGCTTCTAAGAATATGAATTGGGATTTTAATCAAACAAATTGCACCAAAAAGAAGTTATGATCTTCCAAGTCACTAGATAGTACTCTAAGGAATATGTTAATCATTTATTATTTTGCTTTTAAGAATATGTGAATTGGGAGTAAAATAGTGCAATGTAGTTGACTCAGTAGTAAAGAAAAGATACTACTATATCCAAGGTACCAGTAACAAAGGAATAAGCTAGTAAAATAATAAATACTTCAGTTTGCAGTGGTATTTTTTTATCTTTGATCATTTCTACTTTAACAATTTGTGTAGAATATTGTAGTGGGACCCTCTCCTAAATACCGGCCGCATCACTCTATTTGCTGATGCCTTAGCAAATAGAGGAGTAGAATTATCAACTTCTCAAAATCAAATACCGGAATCCGAGACATGGTATGACACTATTCCATATTTTCTTTTCCATTTCCTTGTACTTGACCAGGCTCAAGTCCCTACGGGGCATCTTGTAATGGTAAATAATTAATGAAGTTTGGTTTCCCTTCAAAAAAATAAAAAAAATAAAAAGGAGTTTGCATTTTATTTTACTACATCCATGAGGGAATTGATCGGCCCCGAATAGATTTTTGGGCTCCCATTTCCAAAGAAAATATTCATACATGGGCACCTGGCGGGGAATGGAATTGGAATTATGAAATAATCATTTTCTGTAAAGAGGATAAATGGCCGACTCATAACCCGATAGCCTTTATAAATAACAAGGAACTCTTATTTTGGCAGAATAGGCGTTTATTGCGTTACAATACACTCACCAAAACTTGGACGGAAATTTGGGGGCACTACCGTGGGAAACAAGGGTTGCAATTATTCCTCACATGAGGAGCGCTGTCTTGTTGAAGAATTTTGGTGGACAATCGGAAACATGTACTCATGATGTCCATGCCACTAACACATTCCTAGGCTTATCTATGTAGCTTTTTTTCTTGCAGTTGTGTTTTTTTTTTTTGGTATTTGGATTCTTTTCTATGCTGAAATGTACAATTTACTCCTTGGGTTATATTTGTTGCTTTTTTTTTTCCTTGTATATTTTTTTTGTTTTTGTTTTGGTGTTTGGATTTTTTTTCTATGTTGAAATGTTCAATTTCGTGCATTACCATGATTGTTTTGGGGAGTTCTGGAGAGTTGATAGTGCATATTTGCCTATGCACAAATCTCTCATAGGAGTAGAGATTCGGGAGGGAGTTTGGTCAGATAAAAATATTAGGAGAAGGAGGAAACGCTTCAGGTTCAAGTATGCTTTTTTCATCTATTTTTTTATTCTCTAATCTCCGATTGTTTTGTTTGATTGTTTTGATATTAGTTTTAAAAGTAAAAACCCTATTTTTATTGTTTAGGGCCTCACCATGTTCTGTTAACTCTTTTTTGTTTCGATATTCATCTCAATTTGTGTTTAGTTAATCAAGTCAGAACTGATTTCAGGCTAGCAGATTAACCTATTGTTTATTTATGGTCAAACCTTTCGTAGCATGCTAGTAGCTTACCGGAAGTTATGGTTTAAGAACTACAGAACTAGAGGTCACATGCTTTTTATGCTTATCCAACTCTGAACTTCCTTTTTAGGCTATTGTACATTAGCAACGTCAGGTTTAGAAGAGGAAGATACAATTTTAGATTGCAGTCCAAGACTTAAGAAATCTATATTACTAGCCCATCCACCCCAAAAAGTGGCTGCACCCTCCACCACGTATATAGAAGAACAAAATCATACAACATTCACCTTCCAGGATCAAGTTCCCATTTAATTCTGCTCGCACTAAACACAATGGATACAAAGAATTCAAACAATTGTTGGTTCTTTATTTATATATGCCGAATAGCATTGCCACAAGCCAACAACTTCTAATTGTGTCAGACAACCATGCACATTCATTTCCTTCAATGCGTGACTATATACCTTTCTAATAAAACTGGAATTATCTATACTCAAAACACATTTAATTATATGCGTGTCCAAAATTGTACACATAATTCCACATCTACGAAACCAATTTAGGAATCTAGTAGAATCATTTTGTCTGAACCCCATTCTGGCATTTAAGTTCATATTAAGTGGATACAAAATTATGTATCGCACTACCTCCGTTTGAACCATAAGACATCAACAAATTAAATACTAGGAAATATCAGTTTACATGGACCAATGTCCAGCATCACTTGTCAAGTATCATCAAGTCTATTTTAACTACAATTAAAATTATCTATACGTAACAGCATTCACATGTATCTAGCAATCCAAATGGTTAGGCCACCACTTAAAGGAAATGAGGTGTGCATACTAACAATGATTACACCCTGCACAAGTAGCTAGTATGAGTTGGAAATCATTAAAGTCCAAACTTGTAAACTAAAGGAAATAACCTTAGTCCAATATTATAGGTTGTTTGATTGAACTTCCTGTTCTTCTTGGAAACTTTTGTAAAAAGATTACCATGATGAGCTTCATTTAGCTTATGATCATCCGATCATGTAAAATATAAACTTTTATGTTTTTGTAGAGCCGTATAGTGGGTACTTTTTTAGAATGTTGCGTATTGTGGATGCAAGATATCCCTGCATTGAATAATCTATTCAACCCAAGACAAGATATAACCAAATTTGTATTATATTGGTAATCTTAAATTGTCGGAATAACTTACAAGTGAGTTTCTATGAGCTAAAAATAGGTTTTGAGCATATAGTTGCTCAACAGTAGCATCCAGATACATTGTAGTAGTAGTACTTGCAATAATATTACTAACAGATGCATATAGTTGCTCAACAATAGCATCCCTACAAGTGCATTTTCAGAGATTGGACCATTTTTATTTATTTTTTATTTTCATTAAAGATCATTTTTATTTTCAAATGAGGGTTTATTGTTCCTTAAAAGAGAATGAGTTAGGAGTGAACTCTCCCAAACTCCCCACACTCCCCCAAACAACCTGAACTCAAAAACACAAAACTCTCTCAAACTCCTTACACTCTCTCAAACTCTCTCAAAATCCCTAAGATTTAAAATACACTCAACTCCCCACAAATCACTTGAGGACTAACTCCTTGTTGGTTTTTTCCTTTTTTTGCGTTACACCTATGGTCCAGCCTGCCGGGCCACCCCTACCGACCTAGGTAATTAAATTAAAAAGGAAATTAGATAAATATGAAAATATCCATTCCATATATCTCATGAGATCATAATTAATTTTAGTTTGTTATGTTCGTTATGTATATTAGATTAAAAAGGAAATTAGATAAACATGAAAATATTCATTCCATATCTCCTTATATTGCTACAATATTCGATGTAAATACCAAAGAATAGGTAATTTAAGATAATGATGGAAAACCTAAGAAATTAGGGTTGATTTAAGATAATGATGAAAAACCTAAGAAATTAGGGTTTTCCTTAGAAATATATATAAATTACACCAAGCATATAAAAAATTAACATAGAGTATTAAGAGGAAAATGAGTTATGCTAAAAGGGACTGTAGAGATAAAACTGAAGAGAGGATCCAAAAATGTCCTCGACTGATGGCTGTCCTCGTAAATTAAGGATTATCATTACTGTGGATGGAATAACTACTATTCCTGGTGTTCCTCTCGACGCTGTTATTAGTTCTGTTGTTAGTAGTGTTGACAATGATGATGTTCCTATTTAAGCGGATGTTATTCCTGGTGTTCCTCTGGATGCTGTAATCAGTTGCGTTGAGGATTCTGATGTTCCTGCTTATGCTTATGGTCCTACTGTGAATGATGATGCTCCTGCTTCTATTATTGAAATTATTGATGAAGATCGTCCCGATGTTCTGGATATGGCAGATAATCCAAAAGTTAACAAGCATGATCTTAACAAGCATGTGGAGCCTGATTAAGTATAAAATGACAAATCTGAGGATGACAAGGCGCCCAAGCCTGCTGGTTGGAGTGATCAGGTTCACCTCAGCATTGCAAGAAGAATTTTTTGAAGATGGAGATGTTTCATTTGATATGGTTTTTCTTTTATGATATAGTTTGATTTATCGATTTCATTTTGTGGACGCTTTGAAAGTTGTTTTCGTTTCTTGTTTCATTTGCTAATTTTGTCATTTAGAAGAAGGTGATGTTTATGAAATAAATCAGATAATTATTTACAAGTTCATAGACTTTATAGAATGCAATATACTCTTGCAAATTTATTTATTTATGAGGTGTGTATTCTTTGGGAAAAATAAATATAATTAGCTGAAAGAACGGGGGAAATGTAGAAAAATACAGTCCCCCCTATAAATAATAAGAATCAATTTATCACTATAGGTTTGATCTTATTATCTCCTTGCCAATACTTTTAACAAAAATACGAGTTTGAACAAGTAAAGTGCTATTGAAAGTAAAGTACTGCTATACGATGATGTTAATGATAATGATCTTTGCGTTGAATTGGATGAGAATGAGGAACCAGACTAATCTGGCAAAGAAGCAGACTCATCTAACAAGTTCTTTGCTTTTAAAACAGGGTTTTTGATGACCATTTTGTTTTCAGTGGTGGTTTTATTCATTTTTTAGTACTGCACTAGATGGAGGCTTTTTACGCTGATAGATAGGTTGACATTTATGTGATGAGTGATTCACGTTGAACTTTTATGTTTTCTGGAAATGATCAACATGAAAATGGATGGGTTTAGTTTATTTATCTTTATTATCTTAAAGTATGATTAGAATAATACGTTTCCTACATAGATGCCACTAATAATTCATACATTTCCTCCTTAAACCAAGAATAATACAAGAGACAACCCAGCTTAAAATTATTAAGGTAAATATTATTCGAAATAGGAAAGTAATTTTTTTCTATAGCCTCTTCTCGAGTTGGTTAGAGATAGGAAATAAAATTTCGAAAATTTTGGGAAACAATTTTATCATAACTGTCTATGATATATTCTCTCATAAAATAAGGAAACTAACCATATTGGTTACACATCTAAAATTTGGAAATAAAAAAAGAAAAACACCAAAAATCTTTTGTTTGGCGGGTGATGAAAATGGATTTTACTGGGCGGGATGATTTCAAAAGCAAAATCAATTCCCTCCTGATGGTTTGGTTAAATTACAAAAAGAAAAAGAAAGATGAGTTCGATCTACTTTTTCAGTTTTTATTACTCGGTTCATTCTCTCTATGAAATCATAATTCTACTACTATCTCTAATCTTTACAAGGAACCTACCTCTTTAAACTCGATCTTTGTTGGTGGTAATATTTCTACAATCCATTATCGAATGAATATTAAATTGATGTTAGATTTTTTGTTTGATCTCATGGAATCAGATGTTAGATCTTATAGGTTTACTAGTTAAAGCATGATTAGGGTTTTTATTCGACTGTATCAAAAAGCAAGTTAATGACAATCACGGGTTGTACGATGAGATGTGATTTCATTTTGTTACAACAATAATATTTTAGGCTTAAGTTACATGCATGAACTATTATAAGATTTAGGTAAGGATCTTTCTTGCATGTTACTTAGTTACGCTTTACTAGTTAGTTAGGTTTTACAAAATAAAAAACTTAACGATGCTAATTTTTTTCTAGGGTTTTTGTTATTGTTTGGGTTGGATTTTGATAGAGAGTTAATAACTCAACTTTGATCGACGATGTTGTGTCAATAATATTTATATACAAGGCTTCTCAAGATTTAATCATTTGAGTCTCTGTTACTTGGCGAACCTGTAACGTCTGTATTTTAAGTTGCCACTTTTAATAATACCATGTTGCTGGTTGGCCAATTTGACTATATCTTCAAGCTAAAAATGGATAATCATTATCTGATGCTTTAGTGCTCTTGGCTTTTGTAACAAAAAGTTATATAAGACCGTTTAACCGGTACATTTCGCTTTGTGGATAACACAATAATCATAAGGAGATTTTGTGTTTTGCAGTGATGTTTTCGCCTCTAGTTACATGCATCAATGAGTTCATGTTTGTTTTATTTTCATATAATAGAAAATAGGTGTAACACATGTTACCTATCATGTTAGGTTTAGCTAATATTTTCCAAAATAAGCTCAAATTCCTAACTGAGATGCACGTACCTACACAACTTTTGTCATGGGAGAAGATGATGATTACGACCAATGGAGGGAATCGTATATTGAGGCGGATTATGATGAAGAAACGTTGGATTTAGATGAGGGTCATGATGACATTGTACAATCAGATGACGATGATGGTAGAGATATGCTCCACACTTCTAGATTTGAAGACTTAATAGGTAATGTGCGAAACTTTGTACTTACTTATTTCTACTTAAACATCACATGGTTTCATATGTTGCCTCGGTTATTTCCAGAGTCGGAAGATTATGAAAATGATGATTTAGAGGAGTTAGAAGAAAAAGAATAGGAAAAAGCTCCAGAAGTAGAAGAGAAGCCACAAAAAGAAGACTCTACAGAAGTGATCATAAAAGACAGGGGAATGACAAGAATGTTGAAGATGCATAGAGATTTCTCGAAACAAACTACCAAAAGAAGGGATATTGAATTTGACAGAATGTTTCGGCCTATTGGTAACCATAGAATTGAGTTCAGTAGTTACCTAGGATATTTGGTCCGTGATATGGTTTGCATACAACATTTATGTTGGAAGGAAGTCCCTCCAACAATAAAAGAAAATATGTGGGAGAAAATTATGGTACACATATGCGGTTACCAATTCTTCGTTTTTGTTGTCTAACTGCGAGTCTGTGATTAACATACATTAGATGTTATTGTAGCTTCATTTTGAGGTGCCCCATGAGCTGAAGCGAGTGGTCATGAAGCGTCTACCTGTTCAGCTGCGGGACTTCAGAAGGAAATTGTACAACAATCATGTAAAACCCTTCCTGGAAAGGACGCACAAACTAAGAAAATTCCCCAAAAAGTACGAAACGATAATGGACCAAGAAAACTGGGACAATTACCTTAATCATGTACTAAAATCGCATATATTTAAGTTATGTAATACACATTTCTTTTTTTGTTTCGTTCTTATTGTCTATCCCAGCATACTAATGAAATTATTTTTATTTCCTCATCGGACGGGACGAGGAGGATACTCGGGATTAAAACTAAAATTAGTAAGTCTGTTGTCTTATTTATTATACACTGTACAGTAAAACCGACAATATCAGATACTTCTATTTTGTATGTCGTGTTGCGTGTCTCATATATGTAGAAACCTATAATAGTATAGGGATGTGTCCTCTTACACCAATCTATAATTTTGTCACATTAGATGATTTGGAATAGGTTTTCTGTTTGACATAGTTAATATCTGTGCGGATGTAAATCCTTACTTGTTTCTGGTAACTACTAGGTCCAAAGCGGAAATGTTGTCGGAGAAGATCTTAAAGACCGGTGCTTCATGTGGGCAAGAGCACGCGAAAAAAACACGGAATTATTCTAGACGAGTTTGTCAGGAAGAAGACATCTTAAGTTGTGAGAAAACAAAAACTTTACAGTCCTCATGTTTTTAACCAAAGTAAGTGCAAAGTAATTGCGCAAGGTTTAAATCAGAATTTAACACATTATTTGAACAAGAAGAGAAGCGAAAGATGATTCAAGAGGGAACTCTAACGGTTGGTCATAACGAGGATGCCCTAATAGTTGCGATCAGCCCGGATAAGGGTGGATGTGTCAAGGGGACTGGCTTTGAAGTGACGACAACCTTTTACTTTCCAAATGGAAGAAAACCAAGACACTCGAAAGAGAATGATGAACTGCGTGAAAAGATAAAAGCTAAGGAGAAAGAATTAGTTACTACTAAAAATACGTATCAGAGATTGATAGATAACTTGTTATCTCAAGGAGTCGACATTGCTAAAATTGTGGGCAACAGTATCGGCCAGTATGGAGGAGAGGTAAGTGAACCGAGTTTTGATTAGATTGTGTAATTTTTTGAAAAAATTGGCATACGGTATTTGATTTTTTCAAACAATGTGTTCAACTACAGTCACAGGATGCAGGACCTAGCAACAACTCCAATCGATCTAAGGATAACAAAAATCCAGAATTAGTTAAGCAACTACCAAAAAAACATAGGAAATCTGGTCCGCATAAGTTATCTGAAAGCACCAAAGGGTCTTCGAAGCGGGTCTTTCCTTGTACTAAAATGCCGACCGTTTCTACTGAATCCCCGACGTCTTTAGTATCAAAGAAGAAATCTTCGTCTCATCCATCCACTGGGGAGTCTCAGAATGTGCCATCTGAAAAAGTTACCACTGATGTATGGTTTTCCAACGCGTTTAAAATTTTAATCAACCATTTACTATCTCTCATGCGCCTTGTGTTTCTGCAGGGCACGGGATGCAAACTTTGGTTTGGAGAAAAGGACAACATTTTTGCCATTGGTAGAGCTTGCTCTTCAAAGAAGGTATCTGTCGATGGTGGATTTTAGATAAGTGGTAAAATCATAAAACCCGATGACCTAGTGTTACCAGAAACACATTAAGTAAGAACATTTAATTCAGGTGTCAATAATTAATGGGCATATTTTTTCAAAATACCAGATTAGGGTTTTCGACACAGAACCCAAATTCCAAAACCAATTCGCATACTGCGCACCATGGCAATGACGCCAAAACCAAGCCGCATACTGCGCACTATAGCAACGACGCCAAAACCAGGATGCATACTGCGCACCATGGAAACGACGCCAAAACCAAGCCGCATACAACGCACCATGGCAACGACGCCAAAACAAATCCGCATACTGCGCACCATGGCAACGACGCCAAAACCAAGACGCATACTGTGCACCATGGCAACGACGCCAAAACCAAGCCGCATACTGCCCACCATGGAAACGACGCAAAAACCAAACCACATATTGTACCCACAGACAATCATGCCAAACTAAGCCTCTATAGCGTTTGGCACATGCCAAAAATAGCGTCATAGGCTTGCAAACCGTGCAACTAGGTCAACTTGGCCGTGCATGCCATTGGCACATACCAACACGCACCACTAGACAAAATCTAATCCGCTATACCATTTGGAACATGCCAGAAATAGTGCCCTAGGCTTGCAAACATTGCAACTAGGTTAACTTGGCCGTGCGTTCCATTGGCACATGCCAACACGCACCACTTGCCAAATTCTAAGCCACTATATCATTTGGCACATGCCAAAAATAGCTCCATAGGCTTGAAAACTGTGCAACAAGGTCAACTTGGCCATACGTTCCATTGGCACATACCAACACGCACCCCCAGCCAAATTCTAAGCCGCTATACCATTTGGCACATGCCAAAAATATCGGCCTAGGCTTGCAAACCGTGCAACTAGGTCAACCTGGCCGTGCGTTCCATTGGCACATGCCAACACGCACCACTAGCCAATTTCTAAGACGCTATATCGTTTGGCACATGCTAAAAATAGCTCCCTAGGCTTGCAAACCATGCAACTAAGTCAACATAGCCATGTGTGCCATTGGCACATGCCAACAGGCACCACTAGCCAATTTCAAAGCCGCTATACCATTTGGCACATGCAAAAAATAGCTCCCTAGGCTTGCAAACCGTGCAACTAGGTCAACTTGGCCGAGCGTTCCATTGGCACATGCCAAAAAGTAGCGGCCACAACTTGGACAAAGTGTCCGTGCGTGCCATTGGCACATGCCAACACGCAACCACTAACCAATTTCCATTCCAAAGCCGTTATGCCATTGTAGCACCCGCGACTTGGACAAAGTGGTCGTGCGTGCCGTTGGCACATGCCAATATGCAACCACTAGCCACTTTTATTCCCCACCTGCTAGCCAATTTCCAAGGCATTCCGCACATGCCATTGGTACATGCCACAATCTCCAATAGCGACTTTGGCATTGCCATCCGCACTCAAACTACAACTCGCGGTCAAGACATCCCGCACATGCCATTGACACATGCCGCAACTCTTCACTTGAAACTTTGGCATTGCCACTTGCGCCCAACTCTCAAGACATCAACACAAACTGGGGGATGCTTTCTTGGGGTTTTGGTTTAGCGGTCACAGCGTGCAGCGTACACTACGCTCGCAATAAAGCAAGGCGTGCAAGGAATGAATACGGTCAATTAAATAAGGAAATTTATGGTGAAAACGTTTTTCACCATAAAGCCAACGGTTTTCACCTCGTCTGTTTTAATTGACACATTTACTCAATTCCCTAATGAGGCCAGGGTACGTTCAATCTTATTTGTAAATAGGTTTCACTTATTCTGACAAAACACACAAGTCTTAGTCAGGCAAAATATAACACTATCAAATAACAACTTTGCAAGCTCTCTCAAAAGCTTCCATCACTAGCAAGCTTCCGCAAGCTTCTACACTTCTGATACAAGTCGAGATACTACCTAGACAGAACTCTCTGGTCTCATCATCCTTCTTCGCTATCCTCTCCAAATTAACCCTTCTCATCCCCTTTGTGACCGAAGAAAATATGGAACGGCCATCTTCTTGGTTTAGGCCAGAGTTTTACAGATTGATATCTCGAATCAAAAGTGCTCACGTGCAGCATATTTGTTTAAGGGATTAAACCAGTCTCTCCATCATCGAATTTACCAAATTTGGCAAAGGCTATTTTATCCCATAAACAATTGGCGACCAGAGCGGGAGTTTCAATCTCTCGGTTACAATATCAGGACCTAGGTTCTACCCTCAAGAATTCGCGCGAACATGGTTGACTATCAAACTATATCCGTAGATATTTATCATTCTAGAAGACATGATGATCCTCCAACTTATGGAAGCAATACAACCAGTGAAGAACTCCCAAGATTGGTTGACCTGATGCGAGCTCAGGAGATTCACGCCAAAAATATGGATCTAATGAAGGATGCGATCAACAACATACTCGAATTCCTCATTAGCTTAACATCGGAGCTAAGTGGCTCATGTCTTCCAGAAGATCAGGAACAGGGGACTAACATCCCGAATGATCGTCCTCAAATTAATGGTTTCGCCGCTAACCGAAAGCCGGCAGATCAGGAGGCAACCGCGTTGGTAGAGAACTTGTGCGAATTATTGCACATCTCCAGAGATCAGCGGGTAAAAACGTTTTCGAACCATTAATGAAATAGCGGTGAACGCATCTCTAGTCCCAGTACCCACAAGGACTCAAAGGACACCTGGGAGATCCTCCGGCAGCATTACTTTTACTGACGACGACATGATGGTAGAAAAGGGCCATAACCGAGCCCTGCATGTTACGTCCCTCATCAGGAGCATAGAGTTTAGGAGAGCGCTCATTGACACAGGTGCATCTTCCAATGTCATCACCCTAAAAACGCTCAAAGATGCCAGGATACGACCTAACGAGGTCATGCGACATCCCACCACGATGACAGACTTCGAGGGAAACCAAACTAGCATATATGGTTACATCATCCTGGACCTGACAGTGGGACCAATTCAATCAAGCGTGAAATTTGAAGTGATCGAAAAGGAACCAGATTACCACATTATACTGGGAATGTCGTGGCTGCATGATCTCAGAATCGTTCCCTCGACATACCATCAATGTCTAAAAACAGTTTTGAACGGGAAAGTAGTCTGCATCCCTGCGTCACTATCCCTTTATGCACCTATCTAGCCCATGGAAACACATGGGCCGAGGGGATCAAGGGATACGACGACCAAGGTGCACAGTTTCCCGCTGCTAAAGTGGACGTCACTCAGAGACATCAATGAACCAGAGCTACTCAGCAAAGAAGACCTCTCTCCCGTCGTCCCATCAGAAAGAAGACTCGCCAATCGCCCATTGCTGGGCCAGGGTGAAACCCGTGCCCACGTTAAGCGAGAATATACCTTTACCGCAAGACGAAGCAAAAAGGGAAAGCTCACGTATTATCATTGTTGTTAGCAATTCACAGGGGAGACCACCATCCGGTCTCTCCGCAAAAGAGAATGTCTTCACAACGATCAGGAGGAAGTTCTCGACGCCCTTCAGAAGCTGGAAGACGGGACCGACTTAACCACAGACGAGCTCGACACAGTCAATATAGGGGATGGAGAATTCCCACGCCCCATTTTAAATAGTTCAGCCTTACACTCAACGGAACGCTCGAAGCTAGTCCATCTACTCAAGGAATACCAAGACGTATTCGCATGGACATACGAACAAATGCCTGGTTTGGATGAAAAACTGGTTACCCACCGTCTGCATGTGATACCCCGGTCCAAACCATTCAAGAAACTTCCCAGACAATTCAGGCACGATGTGGAATAATAAATCAAGGTGGAAGTTCAGAAACTACTAGCCGCTGGTTTCATCAATCCCATTCATCACCCCACTTGGTTGGCCAGATCAGTTGTTGTGTCGACTTCAGAGATTTGAACAAGTGCTGCCCTAAAGACTATTTTCCGCTCCCTAACATCGACATGCTGGTAGACGCTACCAGTGGGCACGCCATGTTCTCTTTTATGGATGGGTATAGCAGCTACAACAAGATAAAGATGTATGAGCACGACGCAAGTAAGACTGCTTTTTGAACCCCTCTTGGAAACTTCTATTACACTGTGATGCCTTTCGGTCTGAAGAACACTGGTGCTACTTACCAACGTGCCATGACCACCATATTCCACGATATGATGCACAAGCAAGTTGAATATTATGTAGACGATGTGGTGGTTAAATCGAAGACTTGAGCAGATCATCCAGAGACACTGCGACAAGTGTGCCACGACTATAAATTGAAGATGAACCCTTTGAAATGCGCTTTTAGCGTCTCTTCGGGGAAGTTCTTAGGGTTCCAAGTAACGGCTTCAGGGATAAAGGTTGACCCAATCAAGACACAAGCTATCCTGATGATTCCGCCCCCACGAACTGTAAAGGATATCCAGAGTTTCATGGGTAAGGTAACTACATTCACCGCTTCATACCGGGACTGGCACAACTCATTACCGCATTCACCCCTTTGCTAAAAAAGGGGGCGAGTTTCACATGGACTGCATCTCAACAAGAAGCATATCATAAGATCCAACAAACACTCTCTTCCCCGACAGTCATGAAACCTCCTATGCGAGGGAAACCGCTATGTCTCTACATATCTTCCAGCGAAACTTCCATTGGAGCTCTCCTCGCTCAAGAAGATGACGAAGGAACCGAATATCCCATATACTACTTTAGTCGTATGTTAAGAGATGCCGAACTCAGATACCCAGAGCGGAAAAAACATGTTTAGCACTGATCCACTCCATCCAGAAGTTCAGGCACTGCCTCCTTTCCAATAAGGTGATACTGATATCAAAGTCAGATCCTGAAAGGTTTCTCCTCCCAAAACCTGCCCTGATAGGGAGGGCGTCTAAGTGGCTCCTACAGCTATCAGAATTCGACATAACGTGTACTTCCCTGAGGGCCATAAAAGGACAGGCCATCGCAGACTTGCTAGCAGCACTCCCAGGAGAAAATTCCGCGGAACTACGTGAAGATCTCCCTGGGGACTTTCCGGAAATTCTCTCAGTCAAAGAAGAATCATGGTTGTTGTTCTTCGACGTCTCATCCACCCCAGCACCAATACTGGAGGAGCGGGTATAGTACAGGTATCCCCTGCTAGGGAAGTTCATATTCTTTCAAGATAGACTTCCCCTGGACCAACAACTCAGCCGAATACGAAGCCTTCCTCATAGGATTTTCACTAGCTAAACAAGATGGGGCAACACGTTTGGAGATAAGAGGGGATTCTAAACTAATCATCAACCAGGTGAACGGGGTTTACGCACTGAAAGAGCTAATGCTGGCACCATATAGAATTGAAGCACAAAGATTACTGAATTACTTCGCTGATGCAACTATCACACACATTGGCCGAAGAGGTAATACGCACGCCGACTGCCTGGCTACACTGGCATCAAGACTACAGTTCGAAGGATCCAAAAAAAGCTTGATAGCGAGGAAACAAACCATAGCCTCAACGTGGCTTTCACAAGCTAAGAATACCGAAGACGATGACTGGAGGGCCCCTATCATCCAAGAACTCAAGAACTCACTTTTCCAAGGGAAAGTCGGTCTCAAGACTTTGCGAAACTTCTTCATGCTTCAAAATGTTCTGTATCATCGAAACCCGGATAGCTCTCTGTCAAGGTGTCTCGGAAAGGAAGAATCACAGCAGCAACTTGAACATGTCCATACCGAAGTTTGTGGAATCACATCAGTAGTAACCCTCTACCGCCGCCTACAGCGACTTGGATATTTTTGGCCGGAAATGGAAGCCCAATCTCGATTGCTCCAGAAGATGTGCCCCAATTTCAAGGCACCCCCATGTCAAACAGAAGTCCTTAACATCAACCATTCTGGGGACTAACAAGATCCATACATCAGTTTCCTCTGCGATGGCATTCTCCCTGCCGACAAAGAAGACGCATCCAAGTTAAAACAAAATTCCAAGAGATTTGTGTTTCACGATGGGGTTTTGTATCGCAAAAGTTTCAGGGGAAGTCTACTATGGTGTTTAGGCGATACATAAGTACCAGTTATATTAAGATAAGTACACGACGGCGAACACCAAGGGAAACACAAGTTTTTCCTGCAGATACATGAGAAGTACTACTAGCCAACCATGGAAGATGACGCAGCCTCTTTCATCCAAAAATTCCGTGAATGTCAGGTCCACGGAATCTCATCCACTCACCTCCAACACCCCTACACTCAATAAGTATCCCGTGGCCCTTTTATAGTTTGGGACTCGACATCATCTGAAAGATCAACCCACCATCCTCGAAACAACACGAATACTTAATAACCGCAACCGAGTACTTCACCAAATGGTTTGAAGCGGTCCCGCTGAAAGGAACCACCGGAGCCACAATCGCATCATTCATCAAGGAACACATCATCTATCGTTTCGGCGTGTCTAAGCATATCATCACCGACGATGGAACACCTTTCGCTAAAAAACAGGTACAAGACTTACTTGAGGGGTACGGCATTAAACAAGTCTTCTCCACCATCTACTACCCGCAGTGAAATGCGCAAGATGAAAGCACCAACAAGACTTTGATCCGGATCCTCAGCCGAACAGTACACGACAATGCCAGGACTTGGCATGAGAAACTTCCAATGTCTCTCTAGGAATATAGAACATCTATTAGAAGCTCTACCGGCATGTCTCCCTACTCTCTTGTCTATGGCACAAATGAAATTCTCCCGGCAGAAATCAAAATTCCATCTTCCCGAATTGCCGCCGCAAGTGGACCTCAATGGAGTGAAGCCGAGACGCTGAACGCCATAATAGCAGAACTAGAAACTATAAACTCTAGAAGATCTCAGCCGGAAGAACATGAAACTATAAACTCTTTCCAGAAGAACACTCCTAGAGTTTTTAAAAGGAGATTTGGAAAACTTGAAACTTCAATAAGATGTATCGGCGCCAAAGTTTTCTCCCAAATGGGAAGGGCCATACATAATCACCAAGGCATACGACAGCGAATACTACAAGATTATCAAAGAAGATAGAGGAAAACTAGACGCAATCATCAACGGAAAATAGCTCATACTATGCTTGATTGCTTTCCCGCAACACGCTACATCAAAGTGTACAACCCAACACTCTTTTTGCTTACGTTTTCCTTGCCTATTATCAAAACTTCCATACAACCCAACAGATTAATAAAAATTCCTTTATTCATTCGAAATCTTTTTAAAAAAAAATAATCTTGCAACACAAATCAGAAAATCCCATCTAGTAAATCATAATCTCTACAAAACATCATCTTCAATCGACTATGATATCTCTCAGTCCTACTCTTCAAATCTCGAGTTAACCTTTCGATCCTCTGAGACTCCATGGCCAAAGATTTCTCCTCTTCCATAATGTCTTTGGTGGCAGGAATCACACCAGCAAGAATACAAGCTATGTCAACTTTCATAATATCAAGACGATGCCGCAACCAACTAATGTTGAACTCCAAGGACTCACAGGTAGCCACCATGCTCTCCCATCTCTGAATTTCCGGATCTGAAACAACACGAATGGATGTACTCTCCATTTCAACGATTATTGGTAGAAGGCAATTCACTACAGAAACCAAGGCAGACGAACAACATTTCACTACGCTCCTGGTAGCAATATGGCCGTACGTTTTCCATATCCTTATGTAAAGAGTCACGAACTCTTTTCGTACCAGGAAACCACCGACGTTCCGTTAATTGGAAGATAGGCACCTCATGCGAGTCCCAAACAACAAACCCGAGTAGGGGTATTCGTGACAAGAAATCCCTAAATCAGCATTCTCTAAATCTGCAGCAGCCAACGAAGTCGGGTTTGGAGGTAGGGGAGCGACTAGATCATCTTCGTCGATAACAGTAACACATGATCCAACGGGATATCGTTGTACGGAAGAAGAATTTCTCATTCACCAATGAACAAACGACGAAGTGAACACTGATCAACATAAGAAAAGGTAACATACCAGTATGATCTTCTTGACCCGCATAACTCCAGTTAGGATGCTTTCGCAAGAGTCGGATCTTGCATCTTTACCTAGATAATCTGGACGATTGGAGGAAGATTTGTCTATGGGAGACATAACAAAGAAGGAAAAGAGCTCAATAAGAAGAACCTTCATCAAAAGGGAGATGGTGTAGTTATTCTGAAAATGAATGCGGAATCCTAAAAAAGGAAAAGAAGTAATGAAGAGCATAATGCTTTTGGATTTTTAGTATGAATGGTTCCCTAATTAAAATCCATGTGTGAAGAGAAGTCAAAACTGCTTCCCAAATTTCCGCTGGTCCCACCAATTACGCCGACTTGTCAATGCCGCCAAAGCTGCATTAGCTATCACGTCCATCTTCCATAGGCCCCACCAACTAGCACGCCATCCTTTCAAGTCGCACCAGCTATCACGTCCACCGCCCCCGCCAGCACGCACACTTTCTCAACTCGCGCCAGCAGCTCAATGATTCCCAACCATCCAGTTCCGCCAAATTGTGCTAACCTCCCGCTCCATGCAAAACTGCGAAGGACAAGGATTCCGAATCCATTTCACATCTCAGAAAAAAGGCAAGATAGATCTCCCGTTTCTCTTTCAGATCTTGTCTTGGAACCATCTTATGCTTACCTCGCAACAAATCTCATGTTCCGAGCTAAGCAGAGGACTTAATGTCGATGGTGGATTTTAGATAAGGGGTAAAATCATAAAACCCCATGACCTAGTGTTACCAGCAACACATTAACTAAGAGCATTTAATTCAGGTGTCAACAATTAATGGGGGTATTTTTTCAAAATACCAGATTAAGGTTTTTGACAAAGAACCCTAATTCCAACACCAAGCCGCATACTGCGCACCATGGCAATGACGCCAAAACCAAGCCGCATATTGCGCACCATGGCAACAACGCCAAACCCAAACCACATACTGCACCCACAGGAAATCATGCCAAACTAAGCCCCTATACCATTTGGCACATGCCAAAAATAGAGCCATAGGCTTGCAAACCATGCAACTAGGTCAACTTGTCCGTGCGTGCCATTGGGACATGCCAACACGCACCACTAGCCAAATTCTAAGCCGCTATACCATTTGGCACATGCCAAAAATAGCGCCCTAGGCTTGCAAACCGTGGAACTAGGTCAACTTGGCCGAGCGTGCCATTGGCACATGCCAACACGCACCACTAGCCAAATTTTAAGCCGCTATACCATTTGGCACATGCGAAAAATAGCGCCCTAGGCTTTCCAATCGTGCAACTAGGTCAACTTGGCCATGCGTGCAATTGGCACATGCCAACACGCACCACCATCCAAATTCTAAGCCGCTATACCATTTGACACATGCAAAAAATAGTTCCCTAGGCTTGCAAACCGTGCAACTAGGTCCACTTGGCCGTGCGTGCCATTGGTACATGACAACACGCACCACTAGCCAATTTCTAAGCCGCTATACCATTTGGCACATGCCAAAAATAGCGCCCTAGGCTTGCAAACCGTGCAACTAGGTTTACTTGGCCGTGCATGCCATTGGCACATGCCAACACGCATCACTATCCAATTTCTATTTTCAAGCCGCTATTCCCATCTAGCGCCCACAACTTGGCCCAATAGCCGTGTGTGCCAGTGGAAAATGCCAAACACACCGCTAGCCACTTTCTCTTCCTGAGTTTCACTTACAGGATGTTTTCACACCTTAATCAGCCTCAAAACCTAAATACTCCCGCGTTAAGGTATAGGAAATTCGTTTCCCGTCAGATGGACAGGCTGACCATCAAAATCCGAGTTCGTATGATAATTCTACAATGGTTTTAGTGAAGGGCGCCAATTAGGGTTTCAAAACCCTAAACCGCGAGCGCTTCCTTGCAGCTTGGCCACGCGTGCCATCCGCACATGCCAAAATGCTCACTAGCCACTTTTTCTACCAAGCCGCTAAACTAGTGCCCTCAACTTGGCCCAAATGGCGTGCGTGCCATTGGCACATGCTAACACGCACGCTAGGCACTTTTTATTCCAAGCCGCTATGCTATTGGCACATGCCAAAAAGTAGCGCCCGCAACTTGGCCAAAGTGGTCGTGCGTGCCATTGGCCCATGCCAACACGCAACCACTAGCCAATTTCCATTCCAAATCCTCTATGCCATTGTAGCGCCCGCGACTTGGACAAAGTGGCCGTGCGTGCCATTGGCACATGCCAACACGCAACCACTAGCCACTTTTATTACCAACCTGCTAGCCAATTTCCAAGGCATTCCGCACATGCCACATGCTCCACTAGCAACTTTGGCATTGCCATTCGCACTCAAAGTACAACTTGCGGCCAAGGCGTTCCGCACATGCCAAATGCTCCACTAAGCGACTTTGGCATTGCCATCCGCACTCAAAGTACAACTCGCTGCCAAGGCATTCTGCACATGCCAAATGCTCTAATAAGCGACTTTGTCATTTCCATCCGCACTCAAAGTACAACTCGCGATTAAGACATCCCGCATATGCCATATGCTCCACTAGCATTAAGGAATGAATACGGTCAATTAAATAAGGAAATTTATGGTGAAAACGTTTTTCACCATAAAGCCAACGGTTTCCACCTCCTCTGTTTTAATTGACACATTTACTCAATTGCTTAATGAGGCCAGGGTACGTTCAATCTCACTTGTATAAATAGATTTTACGTATTCTGCCAAAAAACACAAGTCTTGGTCAGGAAAAATACATCAGATAGCAACTTTGCAAGCTCTCTCAAAAGCTTCCATCACTAGCAAGCTTCCGCAAGCTTCTACACTTATGATACAAGTCGAGATACTACATATCCAGAACTCTCTGGTCTCATCACCCTTCTTCGCTATCCTCCCCAAATCAACCCTTCTCCACCACTTTGTGACCGAAGCAAATCTGGAACGGCCATCTTCTTGGTTTAGGCCAGAGTTGTACAGATTGATATCTCGAATCAAAAGTACTCACGTGCAGCACATTTGTTTAAGGGTTTAAACCAGTCTCTCTATCATCAAATTTACCAAATTCGGCAGAGGAGATTTTCTCCCATAAACAGTATCTTATAAAATAAAGTCAGGAATGACGGGTGAGGTTACATGCTATAGCGTCATGGTTAGTGAAGTACTAAATGAAACCATCAAATTACCCTTTGGCACATCTTCTGGGATAAAAACTTTAAAAGATGTTGGTGATGCTGAAATTTGTTTGCTATCAAAACAAACCATCTTGGATCAAAAGGTTGTTTGCTATGCTTGTTTGCTTTATTAACTCATTGGATATGTTTTTAGACAAACCAGTTTTATAGATATATCTTGTTTGATATAAGAGACGAATATGTTATCAGCTATATGAATAACGGACGTTAGTGTATATTTTAGAGAACCTAATAGAACCAGATATCTGGTTAGCTATTTGATTGTGAGTCAGTTGTGCATTTTGCTTAAATGGTTTCACTGCAAAAACAAGGTACAACTTTCATTTCAATTTTCGGATGCAGGTAAGTCAACCAAAATATTCTGAGGCTGTGAAATCACCGGATTTACTCAACGGAAGCCAATCTCGTATCGCAATATCTGAAAACGTTCCGAAGGTATGTGTTTTAAACCAGTTACATGATCTTAAGGACCATATGAGTCTGAAATATGCTATCAACTACTATATGAATCACGGATGCTAGGGTGTATTTTGGAGAACCTTGTATATTTGTTACCTGTTCATCCGTGTCTTTGCATTCACGGTGGAATTTGGCATATTTGACACCCGAATATTACTCTACTGCTGCAGGTAAGTCAACAAAATTCGGGGAAACATACTCTGGATGTGACATCAAAAGATCCACCTAGTCGGAGCCAATCTGAGATCACGACAACTAAAGCAGTTTCTCACGTATCTATTTTATTTTTACATGCATTTTAAATATCAATTTGTTTTGAAGTTTTCACTTGAAGATGTGCATATGCCATATATTTCCGCAGGGTAGAAGGTGCAACCTTTTTGATGAGTTGTCTAAGGAAAACGTCCTTGCTAGAGGTAGAGCTTTTCGGTTAACAGGAAAAAAACAATTACATGGAAAGGATGGGTTGGAGGTTGATTGCCACAAAATCCTAATTGATGAAGTAATAAAACCGAATTTCTGTCTACCCGTACGATTTGCTGGTATAGAAACATTAGGGAATTTTTTTGGAAAAGCGATTCCTTGGCCAAAGTATGGTGTTCAGTTTACCGAGACTGCTAAGAAGGTTAGTTTCTTGGCTTGTTTGATTTTTAAGTCGAATATACATAAACCAGTACTCTATCAATTATATGAATCACCGATCCAAGTGTAAATTAGAAAACCTAGAAAAATAGAAACATGTGTAACTTTCAAAAGTAACTAATTGGTCTTTTAATCTTATGCAGAACCCTACCAGTAATTCACAACCGACTACTTCTTTGCGGAAGTCTCCTTCACGAATCAACCCTTCTGATGGATCTAAGAAGCAATCTCCTAATATTATGTAGAACTCTACCAGTAATTCCCAACCAAATCCTTCAATATCTCTAGAGAAGTCGTGCACATCTACGACAGAACATCTGGAGAAGACATCTAATGGAGTATGTTTTTTTTTTTTGATTTTTTTTTCTTTGTAAATCTATACTGCTAATTCTAGCATCTTCCTTTTATATGATGTTCATATGCCATATCTCCACAGAAAGAAAAATATAAGTTTTGGAATGGATCTAGGGGAAACGTCGTTGCTAGAGGCAGTATTTTACCTAAGGTGCGTAACCAGAAAATACATGGATAATATCTTCCTAGTAAGTGTTATGCTGTCAATATTCAAGAGGTTATAGTTCCATCATTCGTGTTAACTGAACCAAGTGGTGAGTTTAAGTTATTAGGGGAATCTCGAGATGGTTTTGTGGCATGGCCGAAAGATAACTGGTCCATCTCTGATGACAAGGTTAGTTTCTTAGCTCTTTTGCTTTGTTAATCAAGTATATAAATAGTTTTACATAAATCGTGTATTCATCTTGATTAAAGAATAAGTACGAGATAAAAATATATTAACACCAAAATGGAACATGAATGCTAGTGTAAATTTGAAAATTGATATTTGGTTAAGGATTTTATTATGGACGTCAGCTGTGAAAAATGTCGCGTCCTTCAGTGAAGTTGGCTTTATTACATTGTTGGAAAAAATGACTTTTGTCTGTCTCTTATTGAGAATTCACATGACATACGAATTCTCCTTGGATTTAGAATATATATATATATAATACATTTAATCTCTTGCTGCAGGAAACTCCACAGCATAGAAAACCTCATAAGCAACCAGAACCAGTTTTAGATTCTGAGAAGAAATTGGACAGTGAAAAACTGAATGAGGAGCACCTAGAAGTCAATCCACATTCGGGGAGTCATGCAACCTCTGAAAATATTTCTCAGAAGACTAAAAAGGCGCAAAGAAGGTTATATGCACCAAATGTGCAGAAGGCATACCAACTTTCAGATGGGCAACAAAGGAAGACAAGGTTTGGCGCATCGAGAATGTCACAACCTGATCCATTGCATGCAGAGACACCACCATCAAAAAATTTGAAGAGAAAATGATGATTTTTGGATAAATGCTCATCTAACAAGTTCTTTTCTTTTTTAAACAGGGTTTTTGATGTGTGAACTTTAAGTTTACGTATTTTTTAAGTACTGCACTAGATGCATGCTTTTTATGCTGATAGATAGACATTTATGTGATGAATGATTCACGCTGAATTTTTATGTTTTCTGGAAATGATGAACATGAAAATGGATGGGTTTAGTTTATTTATCTTTAGTAGCTTATTGTATGATTGATTACCAATCCAGATAAACGATGGGTTCATGCTGTTAATCCTTTAACTGATATTGTGAACAAACAGGGGTCTTGGATTTGGCAAGGCATATGCACAGGTTTGAATATAATTAAAAGATACTACATATGGGAGATAGGTGATGGTACTTCTGTGCAAATTTGGAAAGATACTTAGATTCCAAATATGCACAGACCTCCAGATAGTCATTTTAGCTCTTCTAGTATGAAAACTGTGAATCAGCTCATTGACACCTAGTCATAATGGGATTTGTGCAAAGTTACCGGATGCAAAGATTGCGGATTCTACTTACATCTAGAAAAAGTAAGGAAAAGAGGCAACTAGGCCCATGAATACAAATGGCCAAGCCGTCCGTGCACGCCTCGCCTCACCATGGCCGCACCACGCCAAACTACCCGTTCCATTTCCTTGGCCCCACATGGCAAACCGTCCGCCATGCTTTGCCTCTCCAAGACCACGCCGCTCCTTAGCCACACGTTCCAAGCCTCCCTCTATGCTTTGCCTCTCCAAGACGCGCTAGCTTGCGTTCCCAAGACCGCGCCCACTGTGCCTCGGTGATGTACATCCAGACCAAGCCGACAACTTACGCAGGGCCGCCAACACGAGAAGAAAAAACTCTCTTCATCTCTCAAAAAGGTTAGTTGGATTTTCCTGACCATCTTTGCAATGATTTACGTCTCAATTATGTCTTATCTGTCACCATCATATGCTTACCTCGTAACAAGGCACATGTTCCTAGCTAAGCAGGAGACTTAATGTTGATGGTGGTTTTTAGCTTAGGGTTAAAATCGTAAAACCCTAAACCCTAGTCAGACAGTGACGTCGCAGAATTTAAGTGATAGTCTTTTAGTCGCATTTATTGAAACCTTTAATGTGTCTGTGAAAAGCTACCGGGGTATCTTTTTTTTCATTTAATACTAATTAAGGTTACGAATATCCAAACCCTAATTTCCACGTGTGCCAATGGCAAACCATGCTAGCCACACCTACCGCCCCAAGGCATGCTAACCATACTAGCCGCACCCCTGTGCCAATGGAAAAACATGCCAGCCACACCTACCGCGCCAAGGCATGCCAACCATACTTGCCGCACCCCTGTGCCAATGGAAAACCATGCCAGCCACACCTACCGCGCCAAGGCATGCCAACCATACAAACACACCTTGCCATGGCCCCATCCCAAGCTAGCCGCGCCACCATGCTGGCCTTCCTTATGCGGATACCAAAACGAAGGCGTGCGACAATCAACGGTCCCCCTTCAATCCTAGGAGAAAATCCTAACCGTACAAGGTTATCAAACGACTTTTAGCTCAAAACCCTAGCTTGGTCAAAAACCTAGCTTGGTCACGCCAAACCCTTGGCCCCACATGCCAAGCCAAACCTCACCTAGCAAAGCTAGTCGCTCCATGCGCCCATGGCAAACCCTTGGCCCCACATACCAACCCAAACTGCAACTAGCCAAGATATCCATGCCATGCGCCCATGGAAAACCCTAGGCCCCACATGCCAATCCAAATTGCACCTAGTCGAGCTAGCCACGCCATGCGCCCATGTCAATCCCTTGGCCCCATATGCCAAGCCAAACCGCACCTAGCCCAGCTAGCCACGCCATGCGCCCATGGCAAACCCTTGGCCCCACATGCAATTCCAAACTGCACCTAGCCAATCTAGGTACGCCATGCGCCCATGGCAAACCCTTGGCCGCACATGCCAAGCCAAACCGCACCTAGACAAGCTAGGAACGCCATGCGCCCATGACAAACCCTTGGCCCCACATGCCAAGCCAAACTTCACCTAGCCAATCTAGCCACGCCATGCGCCCATGGAAAACCGTTGGCCCCACATGCCAAGCCAAATCGTACCTAGCCAAGCTAGCCACACCATGCGCCCATGGAAAACCTTTGGCCCCACATGCCAATCCAAACCGTACCTAGCCAAGCTAGCCACGCCATGCGCCCGTGGCAAACCCTTGGCCCCACCATGCCAAGCCAAACGCCCCCTACCTTGGCCCTAGCCGCGCCACCATGCTGGCATTCCCTACTCGGCTACCAAAATGAAGACGTGCAACAATCAACGGTTTCCCTCCAATCCCAAGAGAAAATCTAGCCATCCAAGGTTACCAGAAGACACATGGTAACCTTAGGCTCGAAAACCTAAGTTTGGCCATGCCAAAGCATGCCATACCAACGGCATGCGAACCTAGCCTTCGCCATCATACTGACCTTCTCTATGCGACCACTAACGAACGAAAGCATGCGACGATCAACGACCACCTTTCCACTTAAGATACAAAATTTCGACCGTCGAAGGTCACCAAGCTACCAAGTCTCCCAAGCTCGACTTTCCTAGAAACAACAACATCCTACATGTTATCCACAAAATATTAGAGACGATCAACACATATCACAAACTGGGGGATCCTCTTTGGGTATTGGTTTGGCGGTTTACATCATGCGTCGTACACTACGCCCATCATAAGGAAGTGTCATAAAGGTGAGGCGGTGAGTAAATACGGGGATTTAATGGTGAAACGCTCTGGGACATCAATTCCATGCGTTGATGGTTTTATGGAACATCAATTCCATACGTTAACGGTTTTATGGAACATCAATTCCATGCATACAGTTACCACCTCCTCCCATTTACTTACCCATTTTCCAATTCCTTAATGAGACCAGGGTACGTTTCACTTCGACTTGTATAAATAGGTCTTACCTATTTCCACAGAACAAAAGGTTCATTCGGGAATATACAACACTCAGAAAATAGTTGCTAGCTTACCATTTTGTTAGCCTTCCCACTTTTCAAATACAAGTCGTAGTAACACAACTATTCTTCCAGAATCAACTATTCTGGTCTCATCACTTTCCTTGCTTACCTCCCCAAAACCAACCCAGTCTCCTTCACTTTGTGACAGAAGCAAGTCTGGAACGACCATTTCTTGGTTTAGGCTGGACTTATACAGATTGATCTCTCGAATCTAAAGTACTCCCTTGCAGTACATTGTTTAGGGTTTAGACTCGTTTCTCACCCACACGCTCGAAATTACCGAAATCAACAGAAACTGTTTTTACCCTCAAACACGTTGATATCAAACTAATAGAGTTTCAATGATCACGTTTTGTTATTAACCAAAATAAGACTTTCTGCATTTTTGGAAATCCTAATTTTTAGTCATTATTAGATATGTAATTATCCTATTACATTATAACAAAAAAGAAAAAGAAAAAAATTATCCTATTACCATTTTTGGATTAAACTAAAACTAAAAATAAAATAACAAATAATTTTTGGTAAATAGTTAACGGCTTGGTTAGAGGAGCCAATAGAATCGTTTTGTTTTTTGGACACTCCTTAAAAGAGTGTGCAAAAAATTAGTCTCCAAAAAAACTACAAATCCGTTTTTTCACCTAATAAACATGTTTATCTAATTTTTCTAATAAAAAATGATATAGTATTTTTTTTAGAAAAAAATTTGTGGTCGTGATTTTAATATTTTTTTATGTAAACTCGGTGTAACTATACCTAAATTTTTTAGGCCGTTCAATTAAAGACCGTGGTCGTCCAGCGGTCAGAAACAACAAATAATGAGAGTCGTCCGCCGGGTATATATCGACCATCTGCTCAATCTACACCACACATCGCCAGATCAACGCATCATGTCTCTCCAAATTTCATCATAGGAATACAAATGGTTTTTCTTTTAACCAATGGGAGAGCGCGGTTACGTTAACCAACCAATGAGAGGAAGAGTAAGCTCGATCAGTGTTGTTTTTATTCTGGAGTGAGGGATGATATTGAGTTTTTAGGTTGTTGATGTTTCCAAGTAGCTAAAAAGATAGAATCATACCCAGAGACACCTCCTCCTCCTCCAAAATCAAAGACCCCCCCACCCACCCACCCACCCAAATTCTGTTCACAACCGACCTAACATCCCAACAGTAAGATTGGGATCTTTTTGGTGAAGCTCATTGGTTCATGGTTCACTTTACTTGTAATTATTTTATTTACTGGTCCCGGCCGGGCATGAAACGATCTGTCCCTAAATAAAGTATGATGATTGCTAAACATTTGCACCTTTTAAGTATCATTTTCTTGGTGGATGGATGAGGTCACATTGTGGAAAGTTTTGTGACTTTGTCTTATTACTTGCACGTAAGTGGGGGTATGGATCCCAGTAAACACCAAAACGAAAAAACAGGGGATCCGCTTTAAAAGTGAGTCCATAAAACATTGACATACAGTTGTGTAAAAAAAAAATTGGTATGTGGGGGATTTTTAACATTTTTGCAAAGAAAAGGACCCTGAACAGACTACTGCAGTCTATAGATTTAGGCAGTCAAAGAGAGAAACCACTCCTAGGCTAGGATAGCTAGGTTGTATGCCGGTATGACCTTTTCAGACTACAGATTACTTACTTGCCAGCACACTGACTCTTTTAACTTTTACCATCATGCATTGGTGGAAATTCTCATGCCATTTTACATGGTTGCCAGCTAATTGTATGGGGCATGCAGCCTTGACCATCATCAAATTTGATTTTATGACTCCCTTACAATGATATGGAAAGAGAAATTAAATGTAAACATCATGAACTAAAAGTTACCCAGTGACCCATATTTTGTGTTCTTGCGACCTAAAATTTGTTAAGTGACACGAAATTGGCCATTATGATCCAAAATTTTGCAATGTGACACAAAATTAACAGACTTTAGAAGCAATATCTTGACCTTAGCAGAAAAATAGTTCCCACAATAGAAAAGCTGAGCCATTATAAGAAAAATATAGAGATACTTGTTCTCACTGTCTTTCTCAGGAAGAGTCTTTACATCATCTTCTTATTGATTGTGATTACGCCAGATCAGTTTGGCTAGCAATGAACATTAAGGTGTCTAACATTCAGTCTCAAAATTTTGGAATTAGTAAACTGGATCATCCTTTGGTTTAAATATTCACAAGATTATGATATATACATAGGAAAGATCCAATTGGATTCTAACTCTTATGTGCACTGCCTAGCAAATCCAATCAAGTGATTGTATCTGAAATAAGGCATTTATTTAAGAGAACATCTAATAAATGCTACTACTTTTAAGTTTTTTGATGTAAATTATGTTAAGAGAACAGCTAATAATGTTGCTCATGTAATAGCAAATAATGCTAGAATTGACATGTCCTCTTTTGATTTTTGGTGTAACATCCCTGATAAATATGATCAACTTATAAGGGATGATAGGACTGTTAGTCAGAAGTTATATAGAGTTAAAATATGAATGAAGCTGTCTTTTGCATCAAGAGAGAAAAATACTATACGGCCGGTACGAGTACATGTACATCTATACAAGTGGAAGACTAAAAAGGTACTCAAGAGTCAGTAAGCGTCACATCCCTCCCTAACCAACACTCTGAAAACATACCCACTTTGGGACGGTAATGATGAAGCAACGGGAAAAAGTCTTAGCTGCAGCTGACTATCACTTTCATGCAAAGAACTGAGACATAGTTTTATAATAGATCATAACTGATCACTTTTCAGTTTTTACAAGAAGAAGATGGGTGAGCTTTAATTTGCATTTGTTGATTTTATCTTGTATGGAGATCCGTTTTCTTGTCTCTCACTCACTCTTTTATTTTTATTTTGTACGTTCTTATGAGACTACTATGCATTTTCATCTGAGAAAACTAACATTTTTATTACCATCCCAATGGGGTATATATCTTGTTAATTTATCTTGTAACCTGCTACTAATGCAAATGCGATTAGCTAGGTTGAGCGTTTTTCCATTGTATTTAGACATTTTCAAACTTAATTAAACTCCAGACTGAATGCAGAAAATACCCAGCTGGCTCAGGGCCGGTCCTGACACAGAAAATGCCCAAAGCAGACACTAAAAGTACTGCCCCTCTAACCATTAGACCAAGTCAACATAGTTTGACCACAAGTTCAGCTTCTTTATTATTTTTCCACGTAATTCCCATGTTGCAATGGCGCAGTAGATATACTAGACCATTACTGCATACATATAGATATGTACAGCTCTTAGACTAGTCAATAGAAATGAAACTACTTGAGTACTTGACCACAAAACACTTGCCATAAAGTCTCTCTTTTCATTTTGGATGCACTTGTAGTTGTAATCGTTCAATATTACTAGTATTACCTACGAACTAAATTAAGTGGCTTTGACTTTGTTTTTCAAAGTCCAACTGTCCAACGTGTTATTACAAAGAAAACCGTTTAAAAATTTCTTTTGATGCCCCCACAAATCTGCTGCCCAAAGCAGTGCTTCGGTCGCTTTGGCTCAGGGCCGGCCCTGAGCTGGCTCATAGAATATAAGTACATAGGTGTTTGACCAAAAATTAAAGAATGCAGAGAAACAGAATTTTCTTTTTACGTTCAAACAATTCTACAGTTTGTACATGTAACTCCAAGAAGTGGTGAGCTAAATTCCCTAGAATTTGGTGTTTGACTCGGTTCATTATACGTATTTGTATTAATTTGTTGGTGTTGGTCTTAATAAATGAAGTAGTTTCATTAATACTTACATGTATAAGTGGCATGGATCTGTTTTAGCATACAACGGGATGTCATTATTTTCTTTGCTACAAAAAAAAAAGAAAAGGAAAAGGAAAAGGAAAAGGAAAAAAAGGAAGGAAAAACAGATTCTTCTGTACTCCATTTTCTTTGGTGAAAATTCTCAAGCCATTTTACATGGTTGCCGACCATCGTCAAATTTTATATTATGACTGAGATGAAACGAGAAATTAAATGTGAACATGCATGATGAACTAAAAGTTACCCATAGACCCATATTTAGTGTTCTTATTGTTAAATGACCTAAAATTTGTCAAAGTTACTCTAAATTGACCATTATGATCTAAAATTTTACCATGTGACACGAAATGAACACATACCTTAGAAGCAATATGTGACTCAAGTAATATTTTGTTTCGTCATGGTAGTTGAACTTGACCATGCAGTTTTTAGTTGTACCATCATCGCCAAAATCTTCAATTAAAATGTCAATGGCAAAGAGCACATTAAAATGTTGACATGCATAAGCATCTAAAGATTCTCGTCAACTGCACATGATTCATTAGGGTTAATATCAACGATGAGCTTTTCTAAAAAAATTAGGACATGAGATTTTGATTGAGAAAATAAGTTCTGCCAAACACGTTCGCCGTGTCTCCACAGCCATGGGATCTGTAGGAATTCCATACATGCAAGAAGAATAAATCATCTTTTTGTCATATACACTTGATCACTTGATTCACTTCCTAGGGCTACATCGACTGCACCTCGGAGGCAGGGCCGTCTTAGGCCTAGGGCGGGATGGTCGACTGCCCTAGGCCCAAATTCTGTAAGGGCCCAGTGTCAATTTTTTTCCATAAAGAAAACATTGATTGCGATAGAAGACTTCATTCAAAATAATAATGACATCAATTGATGTAATGCAGACTTTAACAAAGTTTGTAATTGTGAGAGATAAATTATGCAAGAGCTTATTAGTTATAATTTTGGTGTACTAGGTGTGCAAGTGTAATTCTAAATTGAAAAAAATCAAAGCATCATTTTTCTTCTGAAACACAAGGAATAAGTTGTAATAATGATAACTTGCAGTAGTTTTCCAAGTATAGCAAAGGGAAAAAAAGTCTAGGAAAACATCATTGTTAACCTTTGGCATGAGGAAGCATTTATTGTTTAGTGCAGGATGCTAAATTATACCCAAAAAATTATTTCTAACCTTTTGGTTTTTAAAGAAATAGGATATTTATTTAAAGAGCCTCATTAATAAGTAGGATATTTATTTAAAGAGCTAAGATGGTGCAATGGTGCTCAGGCAATTATTTGAGTGGCATACCAAATTTGAGTGCTATAAAATGATATGTGTTTACAGAAAAAAACACAACTCAAACAAGTAATGCTAATGTTAGTTGCAAAAGAAATAAATAAGATAGCTACGAACAAGAATATGATGGGGTAGAAAGTAGACAATAACAATATTTTTCATTTCCACTTTGTTTTTCTGTTGCAAGTCTCTATCAGGTCTTACTGTATTCCTCAAGGGAGACTAAAATCAAGTGGGGTTTGTGTAAAATTGCACAACATAAATTATGTTTTGCCCTAGTAGTTTGAACTTGACCATGCAGTTTATAGTTGTACGCACCATCATCCTCAAAATTTTCAATTAGAATGCTAAAAGATAAATTACGGGATATTTTGATGCTGATGTTTATTAAGATGGAGGATGAAACATTCCTATAATTCATACTGATTTATTCATCAAGGTTAACATTTAACGATGAGATTTCCGGAAAAAACAGGACAGGATATTTTGTAAGAATATGATTCCATTCAACATTAAGTTTGCATAGTTAATATTCCTCGCTTATATCCATCCGTCCACCAAACATTTTATAGACAGAACTAAACACCTTTGCTAAGTAGTTTTGTTTGTCTAATCTAATATAAGTAACAACATATGGGTTCTTTTTCTAGGATATTTATTTTCTTTCATCTCAAGTGATCTACGGCTTTGGATGTTTAAGATTTACATCCAAAAAGAAAAAAGAAAAAAATATACTACTTTTGTTTCTAGAAAATGTAAAAAAGAAAAAGTGAAAGTATCATTTTTCTGAAATAGACGGAATCCATGTTAAAACTCTAGCACGCGTAAGTTTCAACCAAATTCTTGTTTGGTTTGTTTTTCTTTGAAGTTTGTTTCAATTTCATTAGTTGGACCACCACGCCCAAAAACGGAAAACTCAAAGGAGACCCTAACAAAAATTGAAGTAGAGGAAGAAAATTCACTCTACCAGCTCATAGTAAAATACAACTATAGGTGTTTGACCAAAAATTATACCAAGTGCATTCATTATTAGGACAAAACATATACTAACTTGCTTGCTCCTCTAGTTTCATGAAAATATGATATTGGGGACTTATTTGGAGTCGGACAAACTCGGCTACACTTGTTTTCTTGTTTGGTCTCTGAACAAACGAATTGTAACTTCAGATAATTAGTCAGTCCACAGACGGAGGAAGAAATTAGAAATAAACCGATACGGCAAGGGGCTAGCCTTGGTGGACCAAATGTTGAACTGATTGAAGAATGCATAGAAACTGAATTTTCTTTTCGTTAAAACAATTCTATAGTTTGTACATGTAACTCCAAGAAGTGGTGAGCTAACCTATTTTACATGGTTGCCGGCTATGCAGCCTTGACCATCATCAAATGTTATGTTATGACTGAGATGAAACGAGAAATTAAATGTGAACATGCATGAGAACTAAAAGTGACCCATATTTAGTGTTGTTATTGTTAAATGACCTAAAATTTGTCAAAGTGACTCTAAATTGGCCATTATGATCCAAAATTTTACGATGTGACACGAAATGAACACATACCTTAGAAGCAATATGTGACTCAAGTAATATTTTGTTTCGTCCTGGTAGTTGAACTTGACCATGCAGTTTATAGTTGTACGCACCATCATCCTCAAAATCTTCAATTAAAATGACAATGACAAAGATGTTGACATCCATTAGCATCTAAAGATTCTCCTGAAGGTGTTTAGCTGAATTTACTATACGTATTTGTATTTGTTTGTTGGTCTAAATTAACGAAGTATTTTCATTATAATACGTATATGTATAAGTGGCATGGATCTGTTTTAATAATGGGGTGTCACACGTTCTTTGTTACCAAAAAAGGAAACTGATTTACTGTACTCCATTTCATATCAACTTAAGAGAGATCAATGTGACTGTATGCTGAAAACAAAAAGGGTTTTAGTTTTCTCTCTCAGATTCAATGTATTCAATTCCTTTAGGAATTTTATGATCTTGTACCAGAGTATATCAATTGTGCCTCCAACTTGTTCTTTCTCTCTTAATTTCTAGAAGATCAACAAAAACTGATTCATGTTTCACCAGTTGGGTCAACAAATTTTCTGCAAATGAATTGAAATCAGAGCATTATGGTTTTTGCACATCTTAATTGGTTTTGATCTGAGACTAGAGATTGAGAAATCGGAGTTTTCATTTGAGACAAAGAAAATCATTAATTTGAGACAAAGAAATCGGCAGCAATTTTAGATCTAGGGTTCATGGTACTAAAACCAGTGTGAAAAACACAACATTTATCGTCGCAACCAACATAAGAAGAACTACGTAAGAAGGAATTCAAACAGATACTTGTGAGTAATTCGTACTTAGATTTCTCTAATGTTATCTTCTCTTCAATTCACTAACTTTTATTTTTGTTATGTTGTTGCTTTCGTTGTTTGTTTTGGATTGCTTAAATTACATGTTTGAATGAAGATAACTAATTGAGAAGTTTCCTAGTTTCATCTGTTGATTTAATAAGAATCACTGCCATGTCTAACTAATTGAATTTTTTTATGAAGCTGTAGGTGGTAGATCTGTCGTAGATCTGTCAAAATTGGGGCCAAGAGGAAAAAATTCGGAAGAATTTCAGAAAACTAAAGTTATTGAAAGGAGGAATTAGGGAACCTGAAATTGTATTTCCAAAATCATGACTTTGGTTGATACAAAGGAAGAGTAAAAATCGTTAGCAGGTATGATTGGTTTATTACTTGAGACTAGTTTTTGAACAAGTTTTGTTTTGTCTCTCTTTTCATTTTGATGACAACCTACAATAAAGAATGAATTTTTGGGGTCTCTCACTGATCACTTTGTTTTCTTCTTCTTCTTTTCATGCACTTTCAGATGAAGATTTGAGCACCATTGAGTACTAAGCAAAAAACACAAGAATCAATCACATTATTATGTTTTCAGTATAGTCATCGTTTCCTTAATCTCAGGATATACATCTGTTTCAGATCAAGATTATGGTAATTTTCTAGCACCCAAGTATTGTAGAATCAAAGTTACTACTTTGATTGTAATAACAAAAAGTTGTGGACAAGGAATTGATTGGGAACATGGGAGAAAGCAGTAGGATTCCAAAAGATAAATATTGTCAGCATTGGGAATTGTTGATAATTGCTGAAGCAAGCTGCTGGATCTTCTCTTGGGAACACACCCGGTTACTTTTAAACCGGGAATTAATGGGTGTGTCCGGTATCAAAACGGTGTTCCAAATCACCGAAACCAGAGCCGTTTTTAGAGTAAAGGATTCTAGAGAACGGGAGATTCTTTTGAAATCCTCATTTTGGAGATTTGACAACATAATTTTCAGATTTACCATGGGATTATCTGAAATTGATGCTTTTACTCCAGAATTAATCGATACCATTAACGAAATACTTTGGGCTGTCCAACCAGAACGCGTAGGAGTAACTCATGTGAAAGAACCTAAATCGGAACAAACTAGTCACAGTCTTCACCCAAGTCCAGCTCATTCTAGAGAAAGAGGAGAGCATGTGGATCACTCTACTATCACTATAATGGATGATCCAGTAGACGAACATCGCGATAGTAAACGAGGATACCTCAGACTGGGAAATCACATGCACTACCTACGAGGTCATCAGAATAGGTAACCCAAATCTGCAATCTTTCTTGTATACTTGATGGGATCAATTGAACATGTTGATTTTCTGTTCCACTCTGCGTCTTTGTTGATTTTTCATGTGATATATCAACCTTGACCTTCTTTGACTATCTAGTCCACTTTGACTTTCATTGACTATCTGGTCAACTTTGATTATTTGGACTACAAAAATTGACTTTTGTTTGACTAATCAACTTTGACTTTTGTGTTAGGCAAAACAATAAGGCAAAGTCTGATAAATACAACAAGAACGATTGGATTGATATAGTAGACATGGTCTTTAGAATAAATGGCATATTGGTTGGTTCATCTTTAATCGGAGCCACTATGACGGCTGTTCTACAACACAGTTTAGATAAGCGGGAGAAGTGCGACGCGAAATCTAGTGATGTTCGAAATGTAATAACAGAAGGTGGTATTTCATTTATGCTTTTCAACATATCTACTTTTGTGACTTTCCTTATAAACGTATTAGGAAGAAGACTAAAGACAAGAAGGAGCAGAAGAAATAGAAATCTTGTATTTGGTTTAGGGCTCTTATTAGTAGCTATAATCAGCGGGGTGGGATTACTCTTTTTTGGGATCTGCCTAGCCGACCTATTTCAGGTTCGGCTAGGACTTCGTGCTTGTGGAGCTCCCAGGAGTGCCCAAATCAATGGGATCCTTCGGGCTTTTGGATATATTGGTTTTGTTATATTTATCGTAGGCTAGCGTTCGCCTATTGGTTTGGTTAGAAGAAGAAGAACAAAAAAAAAAAAAAAAAATTGTTGGAAGGAACATGTGCAGATTGGCTTTTCATGAAAGAGTTTGGTTTCTGAAAGAGTGAGGTTTCAATGAGTGGCAAGGGAAAAATTGGGTGAATTTGGTTTCGGAATTCAAAGCATTGCTTATCAGATGGAGCAAGTATCATTTGGTGAATTTGAATGCTCACTGTAAGAATTTAGGTTTTGATTGAGGAGAGGTCCATTATTCTTCTGAAAATCATAACAAGATAGTATACGACAAATTTTTTAAACTGGAGGAAATTCAAATGTGGTAGAAATCAAGAGTGAGTTGGTTGAAGGTATTAAGAAATTGTTTGCTCAGTTGCACTAGGATGAAACGGCTTTTATTGATTCAGCTTCATTTATTAAAACGGTGGTTTCAATCTCAATTGGCTATTTGGTATCAGCAGGATGAGTTTCTTACTTTGCTTCTCAATTGCCGCGTGCTTAAAGGTTTCTAATGCAATGACCATTGTACAAGATCACTTCCCTGGAAGTGTGACTTGGTAAGATTACATTAGTTACTTCCTGATGCATGAATTCTTTAGTTTCTTTCAGTTAGTAGCTACATAATTTAGTTGTAAATGCGGTTCTATTTAAGCAGCACAGCCTTTTGTTCAGTCATCCCATCATAAGAAGATATCTTTATACAGATTCCATCCACCATTTCACTATTACTAACTTTCTGGAAGTATTTAAAATCATAAGCATCTCATTCCAAACTGCGCTGGAATCACCGGTACCGTATAGCATGCTTATGGAACAGCCTTTCGTTGCACATTGTATTTGTCTATTTTGACACTATGAATCTATTGCATTTCAGTTAATGTTGTTTGAGTTCCGCAACTTTATACTTATTCTAGCGTAGGACATCCTAGTTTTCAAAGCAGTTTGAGTATCACTCATTATACGTATGCCTACCTTACATAATGTGTTGTTGTAAGGTCCGCGAGAATTGATCTTATCTCGTATCCCCCTTTTTTTTCCCTTCTTTTTGCCTCTTTTGTTTCTCACATACGCATCTCTGAGGGTCTTTAGTGCATAGGTATGGATTGGCCACTCCAGCCATTTGGATTAGAAGTTTCAATTGTTTTCATTTAAATGTTTAGCAAATCCACTGTTTGTCATGTGTAAGCTGCATCGAGATCAGATCTTTTTGGAACCATTGTCGACATCACCAGTTTCATTATATTTTCTGTCATAGTTTTTGTCATTGAAAGTTCTGGAATAATGTTAAGTTGGTCTGTTGCACAGGTTGCAATAATGTTCACCAAGAAAGAATGTGGATCTTCCCTGCGAAGCTAACTTTGGCGCAACAGCTTCGATTTGGAGGTCCCCATAGAGAGCTTATGTGATAACAAGCGGCTGGGGTGAAGCGTGTATTGGTCTTGGAGCATCTCTGGCTCTTTCTTTGTATAAATTCTAGCAAGTGAAACCTGAAGAGTGAAATGGCATGCTCTTAAGACGCTATGAAGTAAATATGCGGATACTGATATTGCCGTAGCATGAAGTTTTTATTGCAACTTAGTCGTTTAATTTTTACAGAGCAGCTAAGCTGAAAGACTGCCAGAAGCATGGAAAGATACTTCTGGGAAAGAATATGCTGCTCTATCCAAGCTGCAAGGATTTCTTGTTGCCTTAATTTATTAATTTCTTGTTGCCTTGATCTGCAAAACCATTTCTACATGATATTTCAATATAAAGAGGTTTACTATGAATTATGGGGGCTGGATCCAGATCTGAATTTCGAGAGACTGCGAAAGTTGTGCTTGTGTTGAAGGACTTGAGGTCTTTTCATAGGACCCTACGCCTAATGATGTTCCAGCCATCAGATTTAGTTCTAGACATATATGGCTGTGCATTCGAAGTGGTAGGATTGAAGTAGGTTTGGCGCAGTTGGCAATACTGTGCTGTATGGACTGGTGCTAGTGCCTAGTACTAGTTTCTCAATGAGAATCGGTTCATTTCGGATAAGCACAGATTCGTGCAATCAGAGTTGCATTAAAAGTGAAAGTATACCTAAAGGTTTCAAGTGACTGGTCGAGTCGATATAGAAATGCATGTAATAGATCTTACCAAGCAATACATGACAAGCGCTACAACTAAAACCAAAGAGATTATAATAGCAGTCTTTCTGAATTTGCATACAAACTACAAGTGATTACATTCCCCTTCTAAATGCTGGACAATGCTCAATTGCAAGAGTGACATAGATTAGTTCATATTAACTTTACTAAAACATTAAACAACTCATTATGCCAACATATATTCTGGAGCATTCTCCCCAGTTTTCCCACACTTCACCACATGAGCCGACTAAGGAAAAGGTTACATTTTAGCGTAAAATCTATTACACATCTGCAAGAATGATGAATAAACAAATATCAAAAGCGGATTTCATCAGATAAGATCACACAAAATTGAAGTTTCATTGTACGAAACTAGTTCAATGACTTCAAACCACAGCTAGCAGCCTTCCACGAAACATCCCTCTTCGCATATGGAATTGCTTGAGAGCTTGCAGCATGATCATCAACAATTTCTTCTAAAGTTGTAGTGCAAGGGGTCATAATGACAAATGCTGCTTCCTTTATAACACAACAGCACTTTGTTTTCTTCTGCAAGGGCAAACTGATCATAGTCAGAAACCTTCTAAATGTATAAGTTCGATACAGAGAGCGGCTAATAAATCTCAGCAGCGACAAAATGTAACGTTATATTATTTTGTAATCCACGCATGAGAGAAAAATATAATTTCAGCAGAAAAATAGTTGAAGAGAGAATGTCTACGTGACTGTATATTAGCAAGATAAAGGTTCCGGAAACCAAGACAATAACAATGGGAAAACCATGAGAAGTCTCCTTCTGATTGTTTTCTCTAATCCAATTATTTGTAGCAGGAAGGAATACAACAACCCCCTATTCTATGTTCCGGATGGCCATTAAATTTCTACCTTGTTACATAAGCACATACACGAACTCTGTGTATCAAGTTAAACAAGACTCGATAGCCGAAACAGGTACAGAAGAATCAAGTAAACATCTAAAATCAAGACAAAACCAATGAGAAAAACTCGACTAACTGATGAGAGGAGAAGTCACGGTTTGGCAGTTTTACAAGAGTTGGTGAGTTCCAGAAGCAATTAGTCAAAGTTTTATAACAGATTACTTAGAAGAAGCAAACAGCATCATACATATTCTAACACAGAAATCATGCATACTCACAGACTATCCTGATTTTCTGTTGACAGGAATATTCGGCAGGAGAGCCTAATAGTAATTTATCAATACCCTAAAACACATACATAGGGTATCAGGCCACAAAACCAAAAAGGTTTCTTCAATGTAATCTAGTTTCTTTAGGATATGTTCTACCATTGGGTATAAAACAAACACACACATTTTGACTCTTGATCAAGTTTTAGAAAATCAACAATGAGGCTGTGCATATTGTCACCAAGCCTTAAACCATTCCAATGGTCCCAACTGATAGAGAAGCATTCCACCACTATAACCAATTGATAAACACTTGCAAATATTTGCTGGAAAGATCAAAACCAAAGAAGATGGCGCTAGACAAAAAAAAGGCCTAGTTAGATGATATGACTGCTAATACAACACCGCTACCGACATAAAAAACTGATAGTGGTAAAACAAAGATGGGACAGAACAATACAAATAGTGAAAATTCCTATGAAAACAGGGATTACCAAAGGCAAATAGCAATATCATATTGAACTACCAGCCTAATAGCTCAATCAAAACAGCTACTACTTGGCACTAGCTCAGCACCATAAGAAATCTCTCCGCAGGCAGCTAATTCAGATGAACAATTCTCTTTTCAGTAGCAAGATTGAAAAATACAATGACCCAACTCCTTGATAGAAAGCAACACGGAACCGTAGACCAAAAAAAAAAAAAAAAAACACACTGGTGGTAGATAATGGTGTATATGAGGTAATGAGTAGGCACCTTGCTAATAAAACACGAATGCTTGAGGGGAACAGGAGAGGGAACACAGATTGAGTAAAATGCCTTTTCAGTAACTACTGTTAATTACTAGACACTATGAGCCTACCTAATAACGAATTCGTAATGAGTCTTGTCAATTGGCTTCCATAAACTAAATTTGTGGATCAAACATGAAAGTTACAATGAAAAGTGATTCAATCAACGACAACAAATTCTATCAAAAATGTAAATTTATTTCATAGCAAATCCCATGCCTTTGTCGTGAATCAGCATTGAGGGATATCTAAAGCAAGGAATTACACTTGCCTCGAAAAAAAAACAGCTGTGAACTTCCTAAAACTTAAAAACTAAAAATTTGAGAAAATACCTACTTCTTGTACTAGTCAGGATATACAAAAATCAACAAGAAACGCCAAAAACAGAGCAACTTGAGAAGGCATAAAAACGAAGTGTAAAAAATCTACTTATTCAACTAAGCCTACTAATTGACCCCAACAGAACATCTGAAATTTCCAAAAGAACGAGAACTTTACCTCCCAGATGCTCCAGCAACATCTTCCATTAGAGATTGAACAATCCGTTGCTTGTCATTTAGAATTCATAAGTGCTCCGCACCTTCATCAGCTGAACCGTTATTGCTCACAAGAATCCTCCTTCCTTAACAGGACCCGTCATGGTACAACCTCTTTTTCCTTCTTCACACATTCATTACCCAAATTCTGGATTCTCTTAATGATATTGCAAAAGAAATCCGTCAGCACAACGGCATCTTTGCATACCTAGGGAAGTAATAAATATCAATAACAGGATAAGGATCACCAATTCTCGAATCCTTAAAATATCAAAATTACATCCCTCTACTCAATGTTCCAGATTATCAAGAACTTCCCAGTATACGACGTGGATATAAATCGAAGCTAGTTACATTAGTACATACTGAGACTTGAGGTATTAAGGAAGTCGAACCATACTCGAACCAATTTCTCAAGAATCAAGTAAACTTTAGCTAAAATCAATTGAAATGAGAAAAATACGACTTACTGATTAGCCAACTTGACGCTAGGGGGATGAGCAGAAATCACATATGCTTCAAACTGCCTCTATCAGCTTAGACACAAGGTGCGCATAATAGAAGTTTCATAAGAGAATTCATCCATTACTGTCATTAGCATCACAAGCACCGTGTCTTTAAACCTTTATAACCAAAATTTGAACTCATTATGCCTCTTGCTTTATCTCAGCATCAAAATGTTTGGAGAATCATCAGTAAGGTATTTTGATGCCACTCCATTCCATGTTCTTATGCATCTCTGCGCCAAACAAAGTAAGAAAATAATTATATTCGCCAAACAATTTCAAGAAGATACAAATACTTATCACGACATAATTGAACAAAAGTTGTACTACGGACGGCAATTAATAGAAGCCTTCTTCACCTGCAGATTTCTTGGAAGAATCATCAAAACCTTAATGTTCATCTGCAGGTGTCTTACATGTAGGTTTCTTCTTCACAGGGTGTTTTGTTAGGTGATGCAACCTGTACTTTTCCCTTCTCTCCGGGAAATTTACCTTGCAAAAGTTTGGAGTATCTCCGTTTGCAAGACTGATAGATGGAACTGCACAAGGATAAAAAGAAAAGAAAAGAAATTGAACTTTAATTTTGAATTAACATGATGACATCAAAAATTGATCTAGAGATGTCATATTCAATTGCTAAGAAAAACATCTCGAAAAACAACCTAGGTTTATAGAAAATTAAATAAAAATTCAATCAAAACCCAAGAATCAGAATCACAAAATCATTCAGCTGACTAATAATCCCTCAAAAACTAGTAATTAAAAATTCAAAGTATACTAGAAAGTATGATTTTATTCCTGATTTGAAAGAGATAATTAAAATTAGTAATTAAAAATTCAATTTGAAACTGAGTAATTCTTTTCATACTTACTTTTCCGATGCTGAAGATTATACTGCTCACACCGATCGATTCATATCCAAATCAACCACCACTTTCCCTTCTTCCCTCTAAGTGGTAATGGTGGTGGTGTTAGAATAGAAGATGAAGACGGCGGCGCTGTGTAGTGAAGGCCGGAAACGAAGAGTGAGTGACAGAGAAAGAACGGGCGGAGAAGTGAAATGAGTTCACATGAGTCAAGTTGGGTCTTGGGTGTATTTAGGTTTTTAAGTTGGTAACTCAACTACCGAAACTACCCTTGACAACTCTCTTTTTTGCTCGGAAATTCAAACACCAAAAGCATAACCAAAGGGGGAATCTTAGCTAGGTACAGTAAGGCCCCTTCCTATGGGTGTGGCAAATCAATAGATTTGCCATTTAAGCACCCACTATGGAGGGGGCAAACTGGCAAACTGGCCTGGCTAAGTGGAAAATTTACCACTTAGCCAGGCCAGGTGGAGTTTCTACCGTGCGGTCGAGTCTAGACCGCTCGGTTTTCTATAAGCCGTTCGGTGTATACTACACCGTTAGCGGTTTTTGTAAAACCGGCAGGTGCAAGTTACACCGCTGCCTAAAATATGATCCAACGGCAATTATTCTTTTTTTTTTTTAATTCAAAACAGGGGATTTTTATTAACTTAGAGAACCAGAAACAATAGTGTTCATATCTTCCAATATTGCAGCTGCAATAAAACTTGGAGGATAGTTAAACCAAATCTGATCCAACGGCCATTATTCTTCCCCCCTATAAATACCACATTCCTCTACCATTTTAACTCACGCCTTCTCTTCTCTACTCTTCACATTTGTTAATCTTTAACAAATTGTAGCATCTAACTCTTTCATTCACTCGTATTGTATAATTTCTTTAATATGTCTCAATCTAATACTCAATCTAAACAACAAAAGAAGAAGATTAGGGGTCCAAAATTTATCGTAATCGAAGATGAAGCCATTTGCAGAAACTATGTGTTCTTTACACAGGATAGTATAGATGGTGCTAGTCAACAATCTACCAAGTTGTGGGATAACATATTTGCTAACTTTCGTCAAGAAACTAAGAACATCAACGATCGTGATGCAAATGGATTGTCCGGTCATTTTATTACATGTCGCTGCTATAATGCAAGCTGATCGTGGTCGAGAGAGCGGTCTTGTCGATGTTGATGTCGAACGAAAGTGTCGCACTGATTGGCACCATAAACATGGGAACAATTTTAGTTTCGAAAGTTGTTATCATATTTTGAAAGTGTTGCCTAAATATAATCCAGAAGTGTTAGCAAACATGCAGAATATACCTGCAAGTTCACCATACACTTCTTCACCTTCGACGCCATCTTCACAACCATCTCAATCATCTCATCCCCCTTCAGTTAATCCATTGTCTTCACCAAAAACTACCAGAAACAACAATTCCAACTTGAATGTCAATACCGCAATTAAGAGAAAATTATTAGGAAGAAATCATGCAAGAGCAGCGAGAAAAGATGCCCAAGAAGGAGAAGCAAGTGAAGGAGGTAGTAGTACTATGGAAACTTTGATAGAGCATCAGAAGGTCGTCGAAAAACAAAGAGTTGTAGACCGCAGGTTCTTGACTAATGAGATGAAAAAATATCGAATAACTCAACAAAAATCTATTTCAGACTATGACAATAATAAGATTCTAAATGCAGACACCGAAAAAATGAATGCCAGACAATTGATGGTATGGGAGTTGGATATGGACAGGTTAACAGAGGAATTGGAAGAAAAAAAAAACAAGAGAAACATGGAAAAACAATTTGGGGTTCAAGCTGAAGATGAGGATGGTGAAGACGACGATGAAGTAGTGCCACTCAATTAATTAATGTTAATTTTAATGAATTGTTCTATTTTTTTCATTACATTAAAACTTTTTCTTGACAACATCCATGAAAACATTATTAAAAACTTTTAATCCTAACATCTCATACGAGTTATTAAAAACTCCTTAAGAATTCGGTATTGCGCTTCGTATTCGAAATCTTTTCGTTTCCATCTTCTCCACTCGTCTCGAGTTCGAATTCCCAATTCAGCATTGGTCTCACCTCTAAGACTGTATCGAGTGACAATCCTTTTCATAGCTATAAAATCCACAAGCTCTTTTTTGATATTCATGAATTGGAAAAACAAATCAGCACGATCTCGGTTATGAGGATTACCTGTCTCTGTGCAGAAGGCATCATGAATTTTACCCAGATAACTCATACTAGGTAAACCACTCATCCGTTGTTCTTCACCTTTCTTCGGGTATTATATTACATAGTTTCTACAAAGAGATAAATCTTCATCTTCATTGAAGCTAGGATCATGCATAATTTAACCAGAAATTAGAGATTCAACCAAAATTTAGAGAAAGAAATCAGAGAAAGAATTTGTAGAGAGAAGTGATGTGTGAGTTTGAAACGGATTTAGTGTGGGACATATAAAGGAATGATAGCGGTTGAGTCTACACCGCTAGAGATTCAGTCTACACCGTTACTTTTAATGACCGTAAAAAAATAAAAACTTATGAAACAACAAATGAAACTTAAACAATTTTAATAAATTAAAATACAAATGAAACAATAATAAATAAACCAAAATAAATGAAACAACACTACTCAATTCGTCCCCCATCTCTTCCAAACTCATCCCACGGATTTGCTCTGAGATCTTCCCTTAACCTGTTATACAGAACTATGTTCTCAATGTGACTGGTCATTTGCGCATAGTCCCTTGTAGGTACGCCTCTTGCTGGTATAATCTCAGGCCTTAAGTCTTCATCTTGATGGTTAGTCCAATTCTTATTACGACGAGTCTCCTGGATAACCATGTTATGCATAATGATGCATGTCATCATAGTCTTATGCATTTCATGAGCACTTAGACCACGATAAGACCCACAAATGATTGTGAACTATCGTTTCAGAATTCCAAAAGCTCGTTCCACAACCTTTCTCAGATTAATTTGTTTACTATTGAAATACGAGTATGAAGGACCCATTTCACCGGCAGGTGGCTGACGGTAACATTGAACTAAAGTTGACCATTTTGTATAAATTCCATCTGCAAGATAATAATCATAAGTGTAGTGATTCCCGTTGATAGCAAAGTTTACTTGAGGAGAAATTCCATACTTCAAATCTTCAAACAAAGGCGATTTGTGTAAAACATTTATATCTTTTTGAGATCCCGGGAGACCAAAAAAAGCATGCCATATCCAACAATCATAAGATGCCGCAGCCTCAAGGATCACCGTTGGTTTTGCGTAATGACCTTTATACTGACCAGTTCAATAGGTAGGGCATCCGGTCCATACCCAATGCATGCAGTCAAGATTACCCAGCATTCCGGGAAATCCTCTTTCCTGATTTTGCTTTAATATTTCTCTAACATCTACATCAGTTGGTTTTCGTAAATAGGTAGGACCAAAATGATTAATCATTATTTCGCAAAACAACACAAGATACTTGTATGTAGTTGTTTTGCCAATGCGAAGGTACTCATCATTAGAATTTGGAGGTTTGCCATATCCTAAAATCCTCAAATCCGAAGTAACCTTTTGTTCAGGGCTATGACCCCTAATATTCAGTGCATCATACTGGTAATTAAATTGAGGTTCTACCTGACAAAGCTCACCAATAATCTTTAGCACCAAATGTTTGGGCATGCGTAATCGGCCTTGGAAATTTTCATCAGAGAACACACAGTCCGGAAGAAAATAATCGTGCATCATCTTCTCGTGCCATTCGTCCCGACCACGGTACGTATATCTTCTTGTGAACACTTCTCTTGGCTCCAGATCTCTAGGTATTTGCCCCAATGAATCTAGATGCATCAAGGTGTTGGTTAGTTCTTTATCTTCATCTGACTCATCATCAATTTTTTTCAATGCATGCACGAATAATCGTTGTTGTTCTTCAAATCGATCCATTTGAATACGCACTTCTTCGTCAGAAGAATCCATATTTATTGAGGTGGAGAAAAAATATTAAACAGATGATTAAGGTACAAAGAGTGAGTAAAGATATGGTTAATGTGAAAATGAGGTGTGATTAGATTTCATTAAATGTGGCGAATTTATAGATAAACGTTACGGAAATGTCCATTACTGAACTAAAATAAACGTCGATTACATAACCGACCGGTTTTAAAGGAACCTCCAACGGTGTAAACTCGACCACTACCGATGTCTGTAAAACCGGTCTTCTCTCTACCTACCGGTGTAGACTCGACCGCTTATATTTTCTCCCATAGTGGCGGGCCGAGTTTGCCAGTCCAGCTGGCATGGAAAATGGAGGATTTTGCCATTTGCCATAGGAAGAGGCCTAACAAAGTCAAAACGGAAATCTTAATTAGCTAGAAATCACCAAACAAGGTACCATTGAGTTAGCGTTGGTGCAACGGGTGTGGTCAATGGCGAATCCAAGACAAAAGTTCACTAGGGGCACACTTTTTTTTTAAAGAACATAACTAAAAATTTAACTGAAAAATCTTATATATGTAATGATTATTAAGCCACAGAAGAACAATTTTAAGAAAAATTAAAACCAACTTCATTTCCGTACGCAGCAAAACCAAGCAATAACACGCAGAGGTTATTTGAAGATATGCAACACCCCCATTAAAATTGATCAATTTATTTGCGTAAGAATCAAGCGACTGAAAAAGAAAAAAAAATCCAAAATTAGAGTACTTAAAGCAACTGCAGTTGTACGGTCATAACCAAAAAGCAAAAACCAAAATTAATATTTGCTCGACTAAATATGGTTTTGGTCCGGATTTCAGACCAAATATACTCTAGTTTTTAGTTTAGTCCGTTCGACTGTGATTGATTTCTAGATCAAAATTTTAGTTTTGGTCGTCCATTGTGATTGCGAGGTATGAGTAAAAATCCGTACATGGAAACAGAACCGATATTAGGGAAACTGATTAGTCTTTACCAATTTGTATTATATTTACAAAATTGGTCAATTAACCCAATAACGATAATTTCTGGGTGAAAAAGACATGTAAAATTTGATACCGTTGAATGGACGAGAATGTAAAAATATCTAGGATGTAACCAGTTTCATCCTTCCCCATTTTCAAATATTTTTTCTTATTTTTAATTTACATTAGGATGCATCCAGTTTTACCCTCACCATTTTTTTAGTTTAAGCTAGGATGAATCCAGTTTTATTCTTATTATTTTTTTGGTATCCATTTTACCCATACTAATTTTTACTCGTCCATTAGAACCATGTTTTAAAAATATTTGGGCAATTGACCCAATTTCTCTATTATATTTATGATTCTTAAAAGTGTACGGATATGAAATTATTTCATCTACCAAGATCATGGCAAAACGTGCAGCCATATTCCAACATTTCCAATCATCATTCTTCAACTTCCACATTTTTGAAAGACAAAAGAGAATAATAGCATTAAATATTTGAGATGGAATAGAAATGACAAATTTTAGAGAGTTAATTAGACTACTCCTCTTCTGCAACTATATTAATTTCACCCTTTTCTAGCAGGTTATAACATTGCCTAAACTTTCCTTCGCTCATTCCAATGATGCATATTCCACATGCCTCCAGCAACCAAGCCTAATCCAACTCCAATGCAGATCTCTTTAACCACACTAGGCCCTTTCATGGTTGCATGGGCTATCTTATGACCATCCATATATACTAGTGAAGTTGAAAACTATGTGAAATCTCGAGTTGAAGAAATATGCCTTCTCCTTCTCCTTATTTTCCCTAATCATTAGGATTCAGGAAAGTTTCGATTTCAAGGAAGGTGGAATTGGGTTATACGAATAAAGTTAGTTTCAGAACAATATCTTAGTATACAAGTTTTGGCTTAAATATTTGGGGGCACAAGATTATCTCTAGAAAAAAATTACATAGGAAATATTTTGTCCAGAAAATTTAGGGGGAGCCAGTGGCCCCACTGTGGATTCGCCACTTGGTGTGGTGCATAATGATCAGAATAAAAATATGGCAGAAACATGCATCTTGCTGAAAATGGTTACTCGTCAAATTTATAGTTGTATAAAGTTGGATACAAATTGTGTTTGTGTGATCAAACACAAATCTTTTCATTTTATGTTGGAATCTGGATATGATAATTTTTTCAGCAACTTGCATAAAGTAACTTCGTGACCTCTGTTCTTGTAATCTAATATTCTCTTCTCTTAGCTCATCATTTTGACGGGTCAAATTTGCGCGTGCTTCTTCTTTTCTCATTCTTTCTGCGACTAGCCTTTGTTGGAGCTCCTCCATATCCAGTTCTTTGCTCGTCTTCTTATGTTGAGTCCGTATTTGTGGTATGAACACTTACCGCTTCATAGTCGATGGTATTGTTCTCATCTTGTTCACGTTGTATCTAAGTTTGGATATGCTTTCCTTGATTGTTACTTTCTTTCATCCTTGAGGATTCATCGTTTTCACTTCTTCTTCTTCATGCGATTATTCAGCTCCTCCTAGTTGATATCCCTTGGTCTGATGTATATGCTTGCCTTACTATCTTTTCTGTATTGTAATAATGTTTTCTCCTGACAAAGGAAAAGTACTCTTTAATAAACTTAAAACTATACCAATGAAAATTGTTTTTCTGAGATTAAAACATTTGAGTTGAACTTTTTAGATCTAAACTTCTAAAACTTTCAAAGATTTTTAATAGAGCGATGAAAAATTATGAACGATTTTAAGCTTGTTTTTAAATAAATTCACCAACAGGTTCAATCCATGTTTATAGTGTCAAAATTTAGTTGCGAGAAATCTCACAACTACACCCTTAGTAAACAGTCTAAGAATTCATCATAAGGATCTCAAGAACTTTTATTAAATCTTAGAACAAGTACAATGATATGAGAAAACCCTAACTTGGGAAGCAAATAATATTTTTCTCTCATGAATATCTTGACTAAGCTCTCCCAAAAAGATCTCTCCCTCTTTACAAAGGCACTCGGCTCCTTATATAAGAATTTAAATAGTGGAAGACAGCTAATAAAGCCCTAATTTTGGATCTGATGTGCGTCATTGTCGCATAGGAGTTCACCATTGCCGCATAGATCTTCACACTTTACTTGTGATCTGGTGACGTCATCCGGTTCGTCATCTTGAATATGTTTTATGCGGTCATGTTCGCGTGCTACTCAAGGAGTTACTTCGCATACTAAATGAGTGTGTGGTATTTTGTACCCACACTAATAGTGGATCCTAGACCAATTTCCCAAATGTTGTTCTGTTTTACTGTGCAAACCTTTTATATTACTATTCCAAATCCATGAGATTTGATAGGTTCGATGTTTATGTTAGGGATTATCTCGAGGAAAATATTTCCCTTTTAGAATCGTAACCCAAAGGTCGTCGGGGTAAGCATTTTCCAGGCTAGTCTGGTTAATAAGGAAGTATCAACTCTTTGAGGGCCAAAGTTTAAGATACCAAAATATGGAGGAGATTCAAGAGATACCCCTCATTTTCAAATATGAAATATCCCAAAGGTTAGTACTACCCTTTAAATTTTAGGGTTGCGGTTTGACATACCCCTCAACAGAAATAGAGAAACTAGTGTACAGCACTATGCGGATGTTTATTTTGAGGATATCAAACCATCATTATTTAACATTTGTTTACCAAAAGATTAAACATTTGTTTCCTTGCAGAGTTTTCTACACGAGTTGTCAAATTCCTCTCTTTAGGAGTTTTTATAGCCCATATAGCATCCTTGGGTAGTAAAGTGCTGGGCTGAAATTGCTTTCACTCTGAGGTATTTTGTCGCTACTTTTCAACCCCAACAACAATAATTAGATGGAAACAGAATTACTTTAGGAAAAAGCAAAAAAAGAAATCACCTGAATGTGGTCGTAATGTCTACCACTACCACCCACACATCAAAACTGTGGAATCAGAGCTCTTTAAGGTTAGGATTATCCATGTTGAGCTATTATTGCACAGGAAATCCGCTTATTGCATGGGAAATCCGCTTAATTGGTGTGCATGCCCGCCTAGGCTAATGGTGAAGATAACTTCCAAAATCAGGGGAAGAAAGATTTTGTTAGAATATTCCGTAGGACATTAAGTTTTTCCAACATTCCTTAAACTTATCCAGCCACTATTTATGGAGAGAATCAAACCCTTGTCTTTTCAGTATTGTCATCTGTCTTCCGTGACAACAATGGCTTCTTCTTTTTCTCAGCTCTTAAATTTGTCGTTGTTAATTATGATTTGTATACAACACTTGCTTGTAAGTGGAATAAGAATTTCTCAAGAAGAGGAAGAAGATACGGTAAACTTCAATAAATTAATAATGTTGGGACTGACAAATTCTATCAATTTAGCGAAGTATTAATTTATCGACAAATTAATAAGTTATTAAATTATCGAAACACTCTAAATTTAACTTTCAAAAATAAAATAAAATAAAATATTTAAGTTAAACTTAATGGTTTCCGATAATAATAAATATCTTGAGATATTATTTTCAATTCAAATTGATGTGTAATAAATTTTTGGCATAATATAATATAACATAGTATAGTATATTGCATATTATGTGCATAAATTTATATATCTTTTGATGTTAAAAGAAACAAAAAACAATAACACAAAAGAAGAGTGTAACAATAGCTCATACTTTTTATCTCAAAGGTTTCAAAAAATCCATGATGACAAACGAGATTCGAAAAGCATCGTGTGAGTATAGTCATTCCAATCCAAATTTAACTCAAAGAGAAACACAAAAATAGCTTCTTGAAATTTAACATAAAAGTGTGTCAAGGAACAATATCAAATACAATCAAGCGTGAATACATCTCAAGTGAATCCAGTTTCTCGTAAAGAAGCAATCTTATCAATAGTAAAGCTAAATGATTTCCTCCTACAATTTGAAAAAGGCGCTGCTAAACTCCTCAAGGGACTACAAAAAAATCAGAGATGAAGTCCAGTGTTGCATAAATGTGAACAAGAAACAAACAACTTTTGAATTTTATTTTAGTAACGCATCAGTAAAATAATGCTATTATAATAACTATGTTTGAGGAGAATTGTAAGGAAGACAAAGAGGCAAATAGAGTTTGCATTAATTAGCATCAGTTGGTTACATAAAACAATGTCCTATATATACTTGTAGGAAGTAAACCCTAGACACTATATTGGGCCGCACATCCATGGGATACAATCCCTACAACACTCCCCCTTGTGCGGTCCAGTTGAACTTCATATGTAGTGCTTCAAATATAGTTCTTCAAATGTCGTCCTCTCCTTGATTACTTATGCCGAAATCAATTGCTTCATTAAAACTTTTACAAGAAAAACCCAGTGGGACAAACCCTTGGTAAAACTCTTCACATGTAATACTTCACATGTTGTTTCGTATTTTACATGTAGTTCATCACATGCAATACGATCCTGAAAGATCGACGAGTCTAAGTTAATTGCCTCGTTAAAACTTCATCACGGAAACCCAAAGGGACAAAACCTGAACTAAAGAAAAAGAGTACAATATTAACTAAACTTAGAACATAGTTAAATGTGTGTACGTTGCCTCATTAAAACCTTGACAAGGAAAACCCAGTGGGATAAAACCTTGACGAAGGGAAAAGAGTACAACATTACATATGCAGGTAAAGGTGATCCGTTGCAGATGATCACTTTGCTATGTTGAAGTTGACTAGTTGCTTCACAACTCTTAAGGCAGAAAATCCTCGTGGGAAAGACAATAGCCTTAGATGGGAAATTACATTCCCGGTGTTTGTTGTTGTCTGATTAAAAACCTTGCCGAGTAACAAAACCATGTTGGAAAAAGAAACCTCGATGAAGGAAAAGAGTTCAACACACCATTAGATGCTCCCCCTGATGTCAGACAATTTTCGTTAGTCTAATGCAGTCAGAATGGGTTTATCACACTTTACTTTGGTGACTTGAATGTTTATAAGAAAACGTTGTTGATTCTGGAAGTTACGTTTCTTAACAGAATATCGCATTTCATTTCTTTGATCCAGATATTTTTAGTAATATCAACGGAGATCTTTATGTCTTCAACGTTCAACATACTTGACGTTTTTAGTATTGTCTCGCTAAAAACCTTGTCGAGAGACAAAACCCTTTGGGAAAAACTATTCTCGATCGAAGGGAAAAAGAGTACAACACAACTTCAATTTCGAAGTAAAATATGTCGACATCATATCCTTAGATCCTCCCCCTGATGTCGGCATCTCCCCCTGATTACTTTCAGAGTTATTCCAAACAGTTCCTTTAGTCATATATTTTTTTAAACTGAATATTGGTAATGACTTAGAAAATAATCTACCATATCTCCCTCTGATTACTTTCGTTGGAGAAGAGATTATTGTTCCTTCATAATCAACAACTTTTAGATTGCACTTTCATTAGCATTCCTTTTAATGTCTTTATAGGGATAAAACAAATTTATGTCAATGGTTACCTTTAAGTACATGATTACATTCATTATACCATTCCAATGACGTTGCATTGGCGCTGAGCTATATCTAGCTAACATGTTACCTGAGGATGTAAAATTTAATCGAGTACATTATTATACTAAGTACAACAATGCGTCTATTGTACTTAGATATGGGAATTTCATCTCCCAACACATGTTCTTCATCTTCCTTTGGACGAAATGGTCACTTACTTACATTTGAACCTCGACTAATCATGGGAGTGCTATCAGGATGCATGTCTTTGTTAAATTGCCTGAAAAATTTAGACATATGCAAACTGGTGGAATTATATCCCACAAGCTCAATAATCGATCGAGCTTTCCCTAGATTCTTCATCTCAAATTCGGATTTTTAAATAGATTTTAAGGTTTCTTATTACATCAAGAGTACCCATCATGTCTGTACCATCGACATAAATAGCTACAATTCCAAATTAGGAACTTTCTTGTGAATACGCAAGGAAAAATAACTTACTTGTTTATCCCCTCCAAATCAAATAGCCACTTAGACAGGTATACTACATCCGCATGATTGCTTGAATCTATAAGTGAGCGTTTTATCTAACTATAAATGTACTCTGTGGTTTAGAGTCATTTGATTTGGGAAACAAAAGTCTATCAAGCACTTTTGTAAATATCTTCTATCTCTTGATTCTTTCAGAGATACGTAACAACCACATACATATGCTTCATTTCAAGTCCTTTTGAAATTACCAAGCTAACTAAGTAACGGAACTCTATAACGTACATTACAAGAGAACAATTCCAGGGATTTTTGTCAGAAACCTCGCGCCACAAGCCGAGTCTTTATACCATTAAGACTTCATTATTCTCACTGTGATTTGTGACAAATAATCATGTATGTCCACATGCTTTACACTTGGTTGGTTAGCACCACCACACCAAATACCTATATATTTGTCAAAGAATCAAATTCTACCTGGATTGTGTAGGCCAAATATGCTCTTTATTGTTGATATTCAAATAATAAGAAGCATGGTTCGATCTCATCGTGCTCTATTTCCTTTAGCAACTATATATGAAAATAATAATCATTAATATGCTCACACGATCTTTCCATTGACTCGTGTGTGTTCTCATAATCCACTTGGGATGTCATTGTTCTCTGGAATCATTAAACTTCGGAGCGTCCTCCAGTATTGATTCATGGACATAGTCAGAGACAATAAAATGAGATAATTTCATTAATGATACAAATTAGGTTGTGCCTTACTCATCTACTTCCTTTCTAGGTGAGCATTGATCGAACCTAGTGGCATCCCCATCTTCCTTTATGGAGCCACGACCTTAACTACACTTCCACCAAGTGTAGTTGCAACACCTTAGTCTATGGTGTACCCCATACTGAGGATTTCTAACCTTGCAGGAATATTTGCAGCTGGTATGTGTGATCTTGTCACTTTAGAAACATCAGTGTACATTCTGAAAATTGATTATTCTTTGTCACTTCACATTTACATTTGTGGAGTACAAGAATCAACATGAGACATAGTGGGAACACACCACGACAATTCCTGTCGTTCCCTTAGAAAATACTTTTTCTTATCTCCCCCTAACGACTGGAAGAATGTCTCATTAAAATGACAACCCACAAAACTAGCGGTAAGAGATCTCCTGCCAAAGGTTTAAAAAATGCGGATAACTGTTGGGAACTCATTTCCAACATAACTACTTAACAGTTTTGAAGACCCATCATAGTACGATGTGGATTCGTAATGGCACATATATAGTACAACCAAAAATACATAAGAACACGAATGTCAAGCTTAAATCCAGTTACCAACTGGTATGCAGAAAAGGTTGACTAATTTTGGGTTCTAAAAACGAATTAAGTAAAGATGCGTGTAATATTGCATATCCCCAAAGCAATAAAAGGTAGGTTGGTACGCATAACCTATTCCTTAGGCATCATCTGTAACCTTTGATGATAGCCTTTGCGAGACCATTGGGTATAAGATGCTCTATATTGATCCTATTAAACATGCAATATTCATCAAGTCCTTTTGATGTAAATTCTCTAACATTAACAAGGGTGGTTGGCCTTTGGACTTTGCATTGTGTAATATATGCTAGGAGTTTTCAAACGAAAATTTCTTGGGAACTATAGCTAGTCCAAAATATCAAAACATTCACCAGATCCATCAGTCACTTTAATGGTCCGCATTCTGCATGAATATTTTTCTAAAGTTCACCTTGTTTTCTTAGTAATATGGGATTTTTACCATTTTCATCTTAGGATGGTCTCGATCCTGTTATACTGAAGACTTTGTAAAAATGAGTGATATGGTTTCTTACCTAAAAGCATAATGGGAAGGGGGGTTGTGCATCTAGTAATTTAGAAAACACTTATTGAGAGATATATCGTCACTTTTCATTCTGTCAATCTTTTTCCCATTTTCGTTCACTCAAATAAAGTGATATTTGTATGAATTCTTTCAAAACAATCATCATGTCACAACCAAAGTTTCTTTATGGTTATGCTCAAAGCCTGTATGAGTCAGTTTCCAACATTTCATCGTCGGAGTCAATATGATTGAATAATCCAAATATTATAGTGAATTACATTGCACTAGATTGACTCATTAGTTTCTCAAAAATATATTGCCTTCCAAATATATTAGAGACTATAAAAGATGCAATCAATTAAATTCTAATCATTTTTGATGTTCCACATGATATCCATTTGCACGGGTTATTTGGGAATTTAACAAGGTGTGATTATCTCTTGGTACATCTAGAGATTTTGCGACGTCTTTGTTCTATGTTGGAAAAAAAATGAGCAGTGCTGCGCTCGATAAGATAGTCAATTGGCCAGGAAAAGTTCTTGTTGCCATTAAATTTGATGTGAAATTGGTTGTAACTATGATACACATACACAATATATTGTATATACCAACACCTATGACCATGTGCATTTCCAGCTCTTTTATTTATGATGGGAGCTAGAATTACATTGTAACTGATCCCATGTTCAATTGATACCTATACTTTGGTGTCATTACTGCTCCCTTTTCACATGTTTTATATGAGTCGGTACGTCTAACCCTCATTACGTAGGGGTTCTTTCCATTTTTAATTTCGCTACATTTAGCTTAATTTGAGAAATTTCTTTATCTCAATAGGCCAAGAGAATCTCACTACACATGTCAACCAATTACTTTAGGTTGAATATATTACTAAAAAAAAATAATTAATTCTCTTGTTGTCATACTTCAACATAAACCGGTTCGTTAGTATTATGGTTGAAGTAGAGAAATGAAAATTTTATGACTCATATCATCTTTTGTGAGTTCTTCCACAAAAATTGGAATACATGTGATTTTATTTGAACGTATGTTTTGAAACTATTGACATATTAACCTTCGAGCAAGTGGATATATTCCATGGAACATTCAAAAATTTTGGGAAAATATCAAGTATCCAATAATGATGCTCAAGTACTTCTAAGCCCCAAATGAATACATTGGAATTGAGTTGGTACAACCAATTAAACAAAATACACCATTCAATTATAGCCAATATCATATTCAAGAGAACAAATAGCATTAAGGGCAAAATTCTTAATGATTTAGATCAATAAAAATAATTTAAATTGACCGTTTATATGCTGTTGGCTTATTTTAAGACAAAAATTAACAAAACTAGGCATATTCTAAATATAAAAATAAATAAGCCTAGCGAGTAAATAAGCCTAGCATAAAAAAAAACTGGCGTTATAGTTACGTACCTCAAAATTTGGTTCCCACCTTATATAGCCAAAACCAGAACAACCTTGATCACGCATGTCCCGGAACCAGGTTCGGAACAGGACAGGATAGGCAACTTGGGCTAACTGGATCGTGAACCAGGTTCGGAACAGGACGGGACGGGACTGGAACTTGGTTCTGCTGGAACGGGACAGTAGCTGGATCCGGTTCTGAGTTGAATGGGACTGGATCCGGTTCTGAGTTGAATGGGACTGGATCCGTTTCTGAGTTGAATGGGACTGGATCCGGTTCTGAGTTTTTTTCTTCCATCTCTTTCACGAACATACGTGGTTTTTTTTTTTCGCGAACATACAGGGATTCTTTCATCTCTTTCTCATGAACAACAAATCCCAACCATCAAATTACATATGAGATTAATACATACACAGTGCGAAAAAGAAAAAAAAAAATCAAATCAAATTAAATAATCCCTAATCCCGATTAAATCAATTTTTTTTTCTTTGATTACAAACAATTAACCAAAATAATCTCTAATCCTAATTAAATAAATAATCGCTGCAGATTTAATATAACCAATGTATATGCCAAAACAAAAAAACATGAAAAATAAGAAAAAAAAATCAACTTAGCTTATTTGATTTCAGCGTTGATGGAAATCATTCATGTAGAAAAAAAAAATCAATCGATTCCATATGGCTCTGTGGTACAGCATCGGGAATGATAACATGTTTGAGGAGAATTGTAAGGAAGATAAAGAGGCAAATAGAGTTTCCATTAATTAGCATCAGTTGGTTACATAAAACAATGTCCTATATATACTTGTAGGAAGTAAACCCTAGACACTATATTGGGCTGCACATCCATAGGCTACAAGCCCTACAACAAACTATTAATTTATATTTCAGTTGGGCATACTTAAATTTTTTATTATCTTATAAATTTAGCGAGATTATTAATTTAATACACTGTCCCAAGTCGGGACTGGCAAAAAATATTATTTTAGGAAATTATTAATTTATCGCGGATTAATTTATCGAAGTTTTACTGCATTGAGATATATGAACAGCTCAAGATCTTGAACAAACCACCTGTCAAAACTATTAAGGTAAGAATAGTACTGTTTTCGATCTTCAATTTTGAGTAATATACGATCCTACGGATATAATAACATACGGAATTTATGGTTCTATATAGACGAATCATGGTGAAATTATCGACTGCATTGATACGAATAAACAACCAGCCTTGGACCATCATTTTCTTAAAAATTATAAGATCCGGGTATCTTCTTGTCACCATGCATAGTTCACCATCAACTTAAATTTGATCATTTTATTTCTACTTATTTTATCTATCATTCTCTAGTGTACGCTCAGTCAAGGCCTCGCTTTCCTCCAAAATATGCAAGCCACGGAACATCCTCTCGGAAGATGGTTAACTTAAGACGTCTTAACTGCCCGGAAGGAACAGTCCCCATTCGAAGAACCAGCAAAGAAGATTTAATTTGAGTTAAATCCTTCATGGAATCATCTAAACCAACAAGTCCTGGAGCTCAACCCAATTCTGACGTAGAGGAACCCACTGGACAGCATGTATGCCTGCTACCATATTCCCAAATTTCATTTTCTTTCAACTACTTACCTTACATTTTACATGGTCGTATGTGGTGGATAATTGGTTATCTTTTTTGCAGGTGGCAGTATACCACTTGCGTAACGCAACTGACGATGATCCCTCAACAAAACGATATATTCATGGAATCAAGGCCAAGATGACGGTACAAAATCCGTCTTTGCAACAAAATCAATTAAGCGCATCTCTATTGTGGATTGAAGCAGGACCTGCAGATAATGCCAGTACCATACAAGCCGGATAGATGGTATTTAATAATGGGTTTGCTTAGGTGTCACCGTTACTGTTTGGAGATAATAAGACTCGTGTTTTCGTATCTTGGTGGGTAAGTATTCAAGCAGAAATATGGTTCTCGTGGATTTATACCACTAATTCTTTTTAATGCTTGGATTTGATGAGCTACCGTTATGTTTCGTCGAAATAGAGACTTTAATCTAATATGTATTTGCCTATTTAAATGTACAAAAAGGGTGCAACAGGAAGTGGATGCTACAATATCCAGTGCCCGGGCTTCGTGCAAAAGAACCAAGACTATTATGTTGAGGGTGTTATAGAGCCTACATCTGTATATGATGGGATGCAGTACTACATGAGATATACTATCCACCAGGTAAAAAATTATCCACTCTTACTAGAAAATGGCGATTAGATGTTATTCGAAAGGCTTAGTATGTGGTTGTTGATTTTTAGTATGGATGTTATATTTAGGATGCTGGAACTGGGGACTGGTGGTTCAGTGTGTATGGTGATTTCATCAACGCAGACATCGGCTATTGGCCAAGGGAGTTGGTTTCTTTCTTAAGTACAGGTGCAACTTATATGGCATGGGGAGGGTTAGTTCACAATAATCCTCATGAAGCAAGCCCACCCATGGGAAATGCACACTTTCCAGATGGTGACTTAAACAAGGTCGCAGTAATATACGACATGCATTACCTGGATGAAAACTATGCATTGGCGGAGCCAGGGCTTTTCGATAATTATTTAAGAAGAGCAGACAGAGAAAACTGCTATACCATAACCAGCAATGGCTATAATGAGAAGGATGGGTATAACATATTCTATGGCGGACCTGGAGGGAATTGTGACTAAATCTGTCCGGAATGACTACATGTGTTCCCCAAATCATTGATGCACCAATATGTATAACGTCAGAAAATTGAGCTTAATTCCTACAGACCTGTCGCAGAGCATCTATATCGTGGTGGACCGATACTTGTTACTCTAATAGCTTTCTGCCAAAGCTGATATTGTTGTACTTGCTGATTTGGGTTGTTGGACGGCAAATGTGAATCTTGTTGGCCATAGAGTAATTTGTTGACGCATCATATGTTATGGGTCGTTGATTCAGAAATTGGTGTTAAAGGCACTTGCTATCTTTGCTGCTGCAACGCTTGATGTTGTGGTGTTTATGCACCGGCTAATGTGACATTTCTGCATTATATGATTTGTATTAAAGGGACATTATTAACAGTTGGATTTTTGGATTTCTCAATTAAGATAAAATTAATTTAAATGATCAGGTTCATGAAGACTTAACTAAATTATACCTTGGAACCAAGGAAGGTTTCATCACCGTTCAACGTGAGAGCTTTTTTTGTCAAGGACTTTAAGGAGAAGATTTGCTAGAAATACTCGTAGCTATCTACCACACAATTGTCATTTGAGGACAGTGATTAGTTGCAGAGTGGCATGCAGTGAGGAATGCCGGTGGTGCAGATAGATGAGAAATCAAAATACTTGTGAGAGCAAAACGATTTTGAAGAGTACCCTAACCAGACTAAATATCACCATGTAAATCTTCTCAAATCTCCGTTTAAAGCATCACATTATTATGCAGCACTAGTATTGCATCCAATGGGAAAATATAATTAATAGAAGAGAAAGACCAGCACGTAGGTTCGATCGGTAAGTCGCACATGAGTATTGGTGAAACACAAGCAGACACTAGAGAAAAAGTCACAGACGACCAGGAGCCATTTATTACCTACAAGACAGACATCCTTTTGAATATTATTCCCATTTGGAAATATAATAAGTTTCTGAATATTAAGATTACAAAATATTCATCCCAATAACTTTTAAACAATTTAAAAGATTGAATGACGTACAAATTCATTACGAACAACCTTAAATAAGAAAGATACCAAGCCACAAATGATTTGATCCCATATATAACATAAAACATATAGCAAACTAGGTCTGAGATGCATAAGCACCAAAGATAATGGTTGGCAATTTAAAATGCATTTTCCAGGTACTGCGTGCTCATCTTAAAGACATGCTTTGTAAGACAACACTAGGAAACGTGTCCAAGTTCACTCTCACAGAGTGAATTGTTGATTGAATGACGTACAAATTCATTACGAACAACCTTAAATAAGAAAGATACCAAGCCACAAATGATTTGATCCCATATATAACATAAAACATATAGCAAACTAGGTCTGGCAACAAATCTCTCTATCTCTCCCTACCACTTTCACGGTACTTGAGTGCAGGGGGCAGGAAGAAAGCAAGCATCAACTTGAGCAAGCTTATCCTTGATTTTTATTCCAAACTGCCTCACGCAAGAGTTATCCATAGAAGCACGCACTAACATGCATTCCATCAGCGCCACTAATACCAGTTCCTATTTCAGATTCTTGAAGTCTGCACCATCATTTGCACCATTGCCAATGGCTAGCTAGTGTGGTTATATATACCAGTTCCTAATTTCACCAGTTTTGTGACACCTACACAGGGACGGCCCTGAGATTTCGCTGCCCGAAAGCCAATGCAAAATTGTTGCCCCATCCCAATAATCCCTGCTGTGGTTGTCAAATTACCATGAAGAGCAGAAGCAACAGAACCATGTAATGAGAATGCAAAGATAAGATAAAGTCCTTTATCAAGACAACAACCCAGTAACCAAGATACATTGGGGTGATGAACATGACCAATTGTACCAATCTCTTATAGAAATTATTTCTCTTTTCTTTCATTAGTTGATGCCTTTGTTAATGCCTTAACAACAATCACTTCCTAATTTTTCATAACTCCTCTGTACGCTTCAGCATACCCACCTTTCTCAACAAAATTTTCTGAAATCATCAGAATACCAAACTCAAAAAAACATCAAGAAGCTGAAAACACACAAAAATGAAATGGGTCTTGGTCATTTACTCACCTTTAGTGAACCCATTAGTTGAATCGTAGATTTCATCGAAAGAGAAACATTTATTCCAAGTAGGTTTCCGTTTCTGAGATTGTTCTGTACTTGGAAATATATATTTGGTTTCATTCTTCATTTCATTTTCATGAACAGAATGATCACTACTACAAGTAGGATTATTATCAATAGAAGCGGAACCTAGATCTAATCTTAAGATTTGCAAACAATGCATCATTTGTTCATGTAGTTAACTACGAGCCCAGAGAATCGATTCTTATTTTTTGCGTAAATGACTATCCTAATTGACAGAACAAGAATCACCAAAATGATTATGCACTTAACTATAGTTGATAGACCAAAGAATCACCAAAATGATCATGCAGTTAATTACAGGCTTGCTAAAGTCTCAAAAGAATAACAAGTTAACGATATAGTCCCCAAACGATCTCCGTAAGTGACTTTCCTAAAAGATAAAAGAAAGAATCACCAAAAGTTCATTACCATTAATGTCGACAAGATTATAGGCAATCTAAACCTAGGGTTTGACCAAGCAATTACGATTCAAGTGCTTAGATTAACCATTAAACTAACTCTTTATTCACTATGTCCCCCTAAACCTCTTAAAAAATTGTCCTTTTTCTTTATTTGTTATCACGATTTAGTCCTTCATTTTGGTGTTTAACACAAAACCACACTAGACACTTGGACAGAAAATAGTTTTGCTGCCCCTTCATCCGTGCTGCCCGAAGTCAACCTTCGTTGACCTTCCCTCAGGGCCGGCCCTGCACCTACAAATCCTTAACCGTTCAATGAAATGTTTGCAAGTTGTAACTACTGGAAATCCAGTAGTACACCCAAATGAAGAATATAACAACTCTAAGACCACTATGGGAAAAATTATCATTGACGACTACATATTAGAGTTGAAGGAATATCTTGAACAACATAAGTAAGATATCGTGGAAACATATGTAACAAAAATTAATGGTATTATGGATAAGATTTACACGTCTCTTGTGTGAGCTTGGAACTATCTTGGACAACACATAGTTATGTTGTAAAGAAAATATTTCACAATATCTGGCTTGTGTAGTTGAAAACTGGAAGACAACATCTATTATTATTGTGAATACCACTGTTATTAAACTTCCTAGAGTTGTATAACTATACTAAACAACTCCTACTTATGTTGCAAGATTTGTTTTTACAATCACTGTGGTGTGTAGTAATTTTTTTTAACACAACACTTATTAGTATTGTGATTATTACAATCAGTACGCTTGTTGGAATTGTAGAACTACCTTGATACAAATATATTATGTGTAGTAGAAATTGTGAAAACCACTCTTACTAGTATTGTAGGATTATCTTGGACAACAAAGGTAGGGTATCGTAGAAACATATGAAACAAAAATTATTATTATTATGAATAAGATTTGCACGACACTTGTATGAGCTGTCGAACTATCTTGGGCAACACATAGTTATGTTGTAAAGAAACTATTTCACAATATCTGGATTGTGTATCGGAAATCTCTAACGCAACTGTCTATTTGTGAATAAGGTCGTACATACATTTCACTTTTAGCACTTTGTTTATGTTGTGAAATGTGAAGAAACAACTGGATTAAAATGAAACATAAACTGGCTCTGAAGCTAAAAGATTCATTCAAATTAAACCAAACCAAGTGTAACAGCATTCACAGACCAATGTAATATACACAAAACATACAAAAAAGTGGTAGTGATGATGTTTGTTACGAAAAGTTAAGTCTCCAAAAAGATCAAAGAAGATTAAGAAGTCCAGTGGTAGGATATTCGATCCTTGGGCCATGTGATAAAATTTGAAATAGCTTCACCAACTTATTTGACTTTTGAAGTCGGCATGTAGACATGACCATCCTCCACATAAGAAATCTGCACACATATAATGTATGTTCCAAGACCTATTGGTATTCCATGTATCTCCTTAATTGGATCTGTTTCACCAATTTCAGCCTCTGCAACCACCTCGCCCTCCTTGTAACATCTTAACATCTTGCAAGGTTGGAATCTCATTGGCACTTGGATCGCATTTGGTCTCCTGGAAGGACTTTGGGTGGTATGAGTTGAGTCTCTTTCATTGCAGAGAACAATCCTACTAGTGCTAGCCTACTGGTTGTTGCTGTATTTTGGACTTGACATGTGAGAGGGTGAGACTCCATTGCAGACAAATCTTGAGTTGATTCCATATATTAATACCGTATCAGCAGTATGAGGGGCATAATCAAGTTTGAATTTATCAAGGAAGTGAGAACTAATAGAAGACAAGTTAAATTCTCACCTCTAACTGCACCAGTCGATCATTCAATTCTCTATAGGATTCCTGACACTCTCTAATCATCAACTTATAGTGGGACTGAGTAACAACCTTTTTACGTGTCGCTACTAAACCAATTCCTTTAAGTCTCCCTTTAGTTTTCGTGTCCTCGCCAAAGGCCTTTGCAAGAATATCATCTATCACGGATGATCCACAATCAGCACCATGCTCTGCTTGAGATTTTTCAAGTTTCTCTTGTATAAGTGTGTAAACCATCAGATATTTCCACATTTTTCAATCACACACATAAACCACGCAAAGGAATAGGAACAAATTTCTTACAAAAGCTTCTACAACACGAGGATGTGTTGTTTATGACTAGCTTTCCATAAATTGTCTCTATCAATCTCATTGGTTGTGTTTAATTCTTTTTGCTGCCAAATAAATGTATCAATACATGACAATCATCAAGAATAGCATAACAACATAGTATCAAAGTCATGATACTCGCTAAGAAGAAACTTCAAATAAATTTCTAAGATCTAACCTTGTAGAGAACTTCATGAATAAGCCACTATCATGACCAAGACTACTGGATAACTGCTCATATATGCCTTTGAACCTAGTGTTAATAGAGGTTTGTGTATATGTAAGTAAATATTTGTAGCACTTGGTTCCAAGTGATATGAACTCCTGAACATTCATATAGATGGTAGATAAACACAAGAGTAAACCAATGACAAAATTACAAATATCTTCATGTGAGAGCACAAGCCTACCGAATTCTATGTGTGACTCATAGAATTTCACATACTACAGCTATTTATAAATTAGATACAGTTACTTTTGATGTAAACAAGCACACATTTACAACCAGATGAATTCTAGGTTGGAAATTCAAAATAAACCTGATAGCAAAAGAATTGTGAGATGTAACATGTTCAAAAGGGATCTAAATATTTGATAATTCCGCCTTAAAATATGTACACATTAGTGGCTTAGTGTGGGATTTGAATTTTAAACTCTTAAGGAAGTCAACGACCAAACATGAGTATTTTTTGTGAAACTAACATGAAAACAAATGCCAGATTACAACAATCAGAAGAGTCCTGAATTAGGTAGGCTAGTCTAAACCACAAGTCGTGATCTGAATTATGAATTGATCAATCATAAATGACTTTACAATCCACAACCATTTAAAAGGCCAGAGATCAACCTATATGAAATTGCATAAGAATATAAATGTTTGCAATTGCATAAATAATGTCACAATAACCAAACAACCAAGCAATTATATTTTTAACGATGCAATATCTTTCATGTGGTGAACATACCAAGGCCTCCTCCAATCGCGCGTAACCTTGTCGACTTATGGTATGTGGTGTGGTGTATTTTGAATGCTGTTTTTGCATTTTTAGTCTTTTGACCTGAAAAGAAAAATAGAGACATCATTCGACAGACTTCAAATACCTTTTGTGACTGGTGAAAGTTAGTATCGTTTTTCCATGTGTAATAATTATTTTTGTATCTTTTGTGCATATACTGCCATATACTGAAATATCTTTTGTGCATAGTACTCTTCCACATTTGTTTGATAGTGCGCATAGTAGTTTGGATTTTCAAATGATTATGAACCTATGGAGCCTCGACATTGCTAGTTTGGTTGATAGTGCGCATAGTACTCTGCCATGTTGTTCTTAACTCTGCCATGTTGTTCTGCACTTCATGTTGAAAATTATTTGCATCTCAGAATTTCCGGAGTGAGAATACTAATCTTTGATTCTACAAGTGTGTGCCTACTATGCTTCCAGATCCTTCACCATCCCAGTCTTGAACACTGAATATATATGCAGATGCCATAGAGTTTTTGAAACTCTTAATTGGGGCTAGGAGTTAAAGTTAAATGACATCACGTAGTTTGTCAGTAACTACTTCTATAAATAAGGTCTTATGGAGTAAATGAAGCATTATTTTGGACTGTAAATATCTTCTCCAGGATTTTGATCACTATGAATGAATCTATGTACATAAAAAACTAAACAAGATGTCTGCTATACTAGCTAAATATGCATATCTGGAATATGTATTCTCAATCACCTATTTTGTATATGTAAATATCTTACAATGTGTAACTCCAAGTTTGTAAGTTAAAAAAAAAAAAAATTTAAGTTACATCTTATGATTTTACTTATGTTGGTTATCATATTTTGATTGCGCTAAGTGCCATTAATCTTTAATAAATTCAACATTCCAACCAAAGAAGTGGCTCCAATGTTGGTTGAGAAGGGAAATTCAAAGCCTTTTTTAACGGGAAGAACTGAACAGATTTGCAAATTCAAGACATTCCAAATGATGAATAAAGATTGGGTTCACTGTCTGAGGTTAATATGTTGTTCATTGTAGAATATTTCATTCTTTACATTGGTTTTCCCTCTTGTATTACCTTATTACCGTGCTTGTATATTTCGTCGTTCTTTCATGTAGGTATGATCTTCCATATCAGGATGCCTTGTAGAATTTCATAGATATTGTTTGTCGGAAACTTGGAAATCCTTCTGAGTTCATTTGTCCTTGTGTTGATTGTAAAAACCTTGCTTTGCCCATTCCTAAAAAAACCGTATCTTCCCTTGCTGAAACGAGGTATGGATCCTACATATATTGAGTGGGTTTTTCACAAGGAGACGAATGTCACTTCTAATGATGTTATCCAAGAAGGAGCAACAAGTGGTTCATATCAGATGTATGTAGAGGCTGATGTTGAAGGTAATTCACATATCGATCAGGAACATGAGTGATTGGACAATTAGGAGGAAGAGGGGAACACACCATTAAATCCTGATTATAATACACACACAAAGTTATCTATCACTGTTGAATTGTATAGGCATAAGATAGTAAATGGTTTATTTAGGAAATCTTTTGACAAACTTCTCAATACAATTGGTTCCTTGTTGCCGCCAGGTCATTGTCTTCCTTGCTCAATATATGAAGCAAAGACGCTGCCGAAATCTTATCAATTGACTTACGAGAAAATAAATGCTTGTGTGAATGGTTGTTATCTATTTAGAAAAGACTTTAAAGATGCAGAAGATTATCCTAAATGTAATTATTCTAGGTGGAAGGAAGACACATCTAACATGGATGATTTACATGATAGACAATCCCAAAAAGAAGATATTGGTGAAGGTCCTTAGATACTTCCCCATTGGGCCGAGTGTATCAATCAGCAGAGCTGGCTGAGCAATAGATATGGCACGCGACGAACAAGAGTAAAGATGGGAAGATGTGTCATCCAGCAGATTCTTTGGCTTGGAAGCACATAGATAGAAAGTTTCCCTAGTTTTCTTCATATTCGCATAAATTGCGTCTTGGTCTTGCTGCTAATGGATTTAATCCATTTGTCAATCTTTCCCCGACCCACAGTTATTGTCCAGTGATGATCGCGGTTTATAATTTACCCCCTTAGTCGAGTATGTAAGGCGAAAACATAATTCTAAGAATGTTGATTCCAGGAAAAAAATAACAGGGTAATGACATCGATGTATACTCGCAGACCTTGATTGGTGATCTGGTTGAGTTATGGCAGAATTGCGTGCAGGTATATGATTCGTTTACTAAAACAAAATTTAACTTGAAGGCATTATTAATATGGACAATAAATGATTTCCCTTCATTTGGTAATCTATCTGGATGTACGTATAAAGGGAAGGCAACTTTCCCTCTTTGTGGTGTAAATACACTTTCAAACTGGTTGCCATTTAGTCGTAAAACTGTTTACTTGAATTATAGGATATTTGTTCATCATAATCATCCTCTTCGGCAAAAAAAAGACTGGTTTAATGGAGAGGTTGAGAAAAAGGAAAAGTCACATGTTATGTATGGTGCTGCGGCACTTGAATGTCAGAGTAGTACTGTGAATGACTTTGGGAAAGCGGAGAAGAACGAGGAGGACATAAGGAAAAATAAAGAGGAAAAGAAGAAGAATAAAAAGAGTAAGGGGCAGAGTAGTGTGGAAACAGGTGCTAATGTGGGTAATTCATAGTGTAGGAAGCGGAAAAGGGCTGTTGTTATTGATGCGGCTAGTTTTGGTGCACCTGATGATGAAACTGAGCTTCGATCGGGTTTTTAACAAACGGTCGATATTCTTCGACTTAGATTACTGGAAGGTCAGTTCTATAAATTCAAATTTACTTGGTAATAGTTTTCTTAACTTCAAATTTACTTGTTTATGTCTCAACTTTTTTAAGTTCACAAGTGTTCACCTGAAATCATTTAGTTTGCTTAACAAGTCAGAGCTGCAGCCTTACTACAACTCAAAAAAACCTGAAACTTTATTGGTAGCATATTTACTTGTTGTTGGTGCTCAAACATGTTGATATGTCCACTGAAATTTGTTCTTCCATCTCTATATTAATTCCTGGTACGTTGTATATTTACTTACCCTAAGTCTTGATTTCTGCCTAACATTCAAAAGCATGACATTAGAACTTTCACATATTGAGAAAAGTGGTTTTTTAAGTTCACAAGGGTCTTGATTTAGATCTTCAATTCCCAAAATACATTAATTTTTTCGGGATGAATCCCAAACATTGCCTAGTTGTTGCAAGATATGTTCGGAAATCTTCCAAATAAAAGGAAAACGAAGAAGAAAATGCTATACTGTCACCAAAATATTATTGCAAAATACATACATATTCACCAATGACCATCGTTATACCCCTCCTCTATAACATGGATAAAGTAGGAGAAACTTCATTCGCAGCATCCCAAATTTACAGTTTTGAGCCTCTTCACATGACCGTCTTTCACTCGCTGACGCAAGTCCTCACACTCTTCCTGCAAAAAACAAAAAAGCAAGTTGACATGAAAATTAAGTTTGTGAGTGTCTTAGTTATGGAATCGTATGGAATATAGCTATAGTTGCGATAAATCTCACAACCAAACCCTTAGTAAAATGTATGAACAGTCTAGGTAATCATCATAAGAATCATAAAAACTTTTATTAAAATATTTAGATCAAATACAAAGTTATGAGAAAACCCTAACTTGGGAAGCAAATAATCTTTCTCTCTCCCAAATATCTTGTCTAAACTCTCAAAAAGATCTCTCTTCCCACAGGATTGCTCGGCTCCTTATATAGGAGTTTACATAGTGGAAGACAGCAAATAAAGCCCCAAATTTTGGATTTGACGTGCGTTAATGTCACATAGGAGTTCACCATTGTCGCACGGTTTATTTACTGCATCATAAATCTTCACATTTTCCTTGTGATCGGTTGATGTCATCTGGTTCGTCATCTTCAATATGTAGTATGCGGCCATGTTCGTTTATTACCAATAGGGATATTTTGCATGCCCGATGAGTGTGCGGTATTTTGTACCCACATGTTGCCCCTTCTCATATATTTCCAATGTGAGAAAGAGCGGTATGAGAAATTATAATTTGTTGTTATGCCGCACCAGTTTGTCTCTTCAGATTCTTCTTGACCGACATGTCTCTGTGATATCGGCTTAACATTCTACACGTATTGACTTTCTCCTTTTCGACTGACACGTCTTGAATTGACCAGTTTTGTTTTTTATCTATTTATTAACTAGGGTGATGAGAGATAAAAAAAATTCTCTTCTTTATTTTGATCTTCTTTTTCTCTATGAACTTTCTGAAAATCTTCTTCATCTTTATCTTTTGTAATTTTCCGGTGATGTCTTTCTTTAAGTCGTATGGATTCAAGGTTAGTGTATTCTATTATCAATGTTATTTTGTTTTTCTTTCTTTTGAATTTCCAACTTCCATTGTTGATATGTTATCGTTCTTCTGTTATTGTTCTTTATATTCCCATACTGGTTTTATTGCAGCAATATCTCTTCCTCTGGTAATATTCGTATTACTGTTTCAAACCCTAAATCTTCTTCGATCTTTAAAGATGATAAATCTCGCAAGAGGAATCCTTCGCATAACAAAGTAGTAAGAAATACTTTCTTTTCTTTAAAACAATATTGTTGCCTCTATTTCTTATCTGCATTGTTCTTCGAAAGATGTTATGAGTGAAATTGATGGCGAGAAGAAGAAGAAAATCAAGAAAGTTTGCAAATCTCACACAATCAATACCTCTCTTTCCATTCTGGAGCTCAACTACAAACCAGGTTCTCAACAGCAGGTCTCTTGTGATGATGTTGTTAATATCTCTGTTAGAGATGTCATAACTCAGGTTGACGCGAATATTCCTATATTATTTATAGATACTAGCCTCCATGATGATGCTACCGGATCCTCTTTAGAGGGTTTTGTTTCCTCAGTTCCCTGGGTGTCTCTACTACTTCAAAGGAAGCTCCCGATTCCAAGGAATCCACCTTGGTTGATGACGCTACTGTTTTTTATTCTGAAAATATAGCCGCACCAGTAGTGGATACTTCTTTTTCTTCCTTTGTGAATATACCTGGCGCCTCAGCGTATATTCCCGCCTCAATAATGAATACGGCCATTCCTGTTATGGAGGATATTACTACCAAATCCTATGCAAATGTTGTAGTGACCGCTCATTTTAGTTCCGTGATCTCCTCTTCTTTTTCAAACTCCAAGACCCTTCTAGAAATCATTAACGTCGCTCATTCATCCGTTAATGACCCTTCTCCAGTTCGCCTTTGTGATGCCCTTGTTAAGTTACTCGGTGATTCTCCAGATAAATCTACTAGGAGTAAAATCTTCTCACAATTTGATCTAAGCGTTACTCTGGATTTTGATCTCCCGATAAATATTATTTCGCTCGTTTCTTTATATTCATTCGCGCTTACATATTTAAATCCAAATTATTCCGTATTTTAGGATTCTCATCGCCGCTTAGTCCAAGCTGAGGGGTTTTCTGATTCCAGTCATACTATCCAAGAGCTTCCTCGTCAAAATGCTAAGTTGAAGGCTGCTCTTCAATATGAATCTCTTATGTATGAAAGTCTCCACAATAAGAATCAAGAGCTTAGAGGTATGCTTATCTTTCTTTTTCTAATCACTTAAGAAAAATGTATACTTGCGTTCATATTTTGAGTTTCTTCGTGCGTATGTAAAGACTTAAACCAGAAGCGCGTCATGGAGAGATTTAGTTATCAATGTTCTGCTAAAGATGCTTGCACGGAGAATGAGAGATTTCATAATCAAAAATACCAATTAGTTAATAAACAATCATATTCGCTTGATAAAATTGAGAACCTAAAAAATGAGAACCTTTCTTCATTTAACCAAAATAAATTTCTGAGTACTCAAGCATCCCTTCTTTCTGGATTGTTGTATTGCGTTGATTTAAGACATCAAACTCAATCAGATTAAAGTAGGGTCTTGACCGCAGAGAAGCAATGTTTTTTGAATATTGAGGCGATATTTACGCGCCAATATATTATTCTCCAGAAGACTTGGAATGATCACGAGGAATCTCTTCGCATATTGAAAAGTCCCCATGGTGAGTCTATGAAGAAGTTAACCTTGGAAAATGATAAAGATCATCCAAATCAAGATAAATTTGACTGTGAAGATGAATAAACTTCGAGAGCAATATACACAGTTAAAGGAGTCTCATGAGATCTTAGTTAAGGAAAATGTTTCTCTTTCTCCATATGAAAAGAAGATTCGGTCTCGTCTTCAAGGTTTAGTTGGTGATGATTTTGATAAGGTTATGGGGGGATATGAAAAGTAGTGGCCTTGCTTTATCTCAATACCTCAATTCTCATAGGGAAGGTAGTCACATTAATCTAACTTCCTCAGTTTACTTGCATCTTTTAATTACTCTCATCTTGTGTCTATGAAGTTTTCTCCCTGGTAATAATTAGATGTCTTTTTTGCAGAATCTGAAAGAACGCACCAGGATACCATTTCCAAATTGAGGTATGACCTGACTAAGTCTAATAGAGAGCGTGGGATACTTTTAGTAAATGTTAGAGCATGGCTCGGTTGAACCCACCAAGCATTGGTATGTCAAGTTTGGTTGTCATATTTTACCGAACCAAAACTCATTTAAGAGTCGCTTGATTTAAATGTACTAGAGTCAACTTCGTATAGCTTAGATTGAAAGTATTAGGATTAGAGATTACAAGTATTACGAAGACTTGAAGAAGTACGCAGCTACAACCACAACATCATCCTTCCACTTGAGGTTAGTGATATTTTACTTGAACTGTTTCATTTCCTAACGTATCTTTTAGGTCGTGCATATTGAAACCATAAAACTGCGAAGCATGAACACTCTAGATAGACATAGTATTAAGGAATACAATATGAAGTTTTTTGCTTAACCATTAAACTTTGTAAATAAGATATCAACATAATCGTATGAATGCTATTGTAATTATGTATAGGTATGAGTTGAGGATTTCATCCTAGGGAACAATGTTTACATGTGTTCTAAGGAAGTAAGTTCATGATATGTGTTGTGAACCGAAAAGGAAATCGCTATGCGTTATTGGGGATGTTCTTCATTGCATATCTTATGAATTACCCATATGTGTGATTAGTATAACCGCTCATGACTTGTTTGTGTTCTTGGTAAAACTATTCACATGAGGCCTGACTTATGTATTAGTATGACTTTTATTAGTGAAACCGATCTTAAGTAATCACCTGAGGTATGATCGGGTTTGTGAGTGTCGGAAAAATATTGGAAGAGTGGGAACCGATCCTAGTAAGAGGTGCAATACATCACAAGGGAAACCGATCCTTGTATGAGGTGCAGCAAGGTTTATAGAAAAAAGGGGAACCGATCCTATGAACATGTGCAACACGTTTTTAGGCAAAGGGAACCGATCCTATGGACATGTGTAGTGCATACAAGTTAGATACCAAATATATGTGGGTAACCTATCCTAGTACCTAATCAGTCGAATTTTGGGTAAGCTAGTGTGACTATGCAGAGTACTCACATGGAAGTAGAATTGAAACTTGTTTTGGTAGAACCGTTAAACCCATGACTTGTGATTGAGTGTTACTTGATCAATCACATAGTTCTTGAAAGTCAGATGAACCAATTTTAAAATTGTTTGGAAGTGTGGTAAATCGGTTTCAAGTGAGTAAGTATGAAAAATGACTTACAAGAAGAAGATATCGACACACTTTGGACACGTGCATTAATGTGTATTCTTTTATTATTCAAAGATATTCCTCAACGGATAAGAAGGAAGTAAATCCCAAGATCGAATTTAAATAAGTTAAGAATCTTTTTAATTAAGGGTTTTTAATTATATATGGAAAATAAGAATTAGTAATGTGCATTTACTAGTTAAGATTTTCCAAGGAGATTTCGATCATAATTTTGGACAGCGCATTTACAGGAATTATGAAAACCGAATTTGGAGTAGTAATGAAAAATATCTTGAGAATATTTTCATCTTTGGAAATTCCTTGGTCTCCAAACTTCCTTGTCTATAAATACTTTGAGTTTGCATTTCTAGCAAATTAGTCCTTCGTAACAATAGACTTCCTCTTTTGTCTTTGTTACTGGTGAAGCTGCCTATCAGAGAGGAGAATAATCTAATTAGGTGAAATCTCTTACAACCGCTCAATTTAAAGTCTTCTTTGGGATTGAGAAGCTCTAGCGCTACCCGTTGGTTGGAAACTAGATATTGTGGTTTATCTTTAGTTTTCATATTGATTTAATTGATTAACGGTGGTTGAACTTTGATTGCACCTAGTTTGTTTATACTTGAGAATCTTCTCTTCTGGTATAAGATTTACTAAAAATAGTTCAAGGTTTCGACAGGGATATTTAGACTGTTGTGAGATCTAAAGATGATCTTGTGATAATCCATCGTTAACAGACTCTGTTTGTGTGTGATTGATCACAAGTGAATCAAGTAGTTTTGTGCAGGTGTTTATTGAAGATCTAAGAAGATTTGAAGATAAAGAAGAGATATAAGATTTATGACTTGGTTTTATAATCTTTGGTGTGCACAATACTTGTTTTGGTAAAAGAGGATCCAATTAATAATCGGTTTATCCTTGTGGTAGATTGGATTGATTAATTAAGAAAATCGACATCAACACAGTTCTTTGGATTAAGAGTGTTGATTGGCTTAATCTTAGCGATTACCTTTTGGTGATTGAACATAAGATAGATCTTGGAACCTGGCAAAGAAGCTTATGTTAAGATAAACAAGGGAACCTTTGCGCAACTCATATCACTTGGTTGAAGAGAGTTGATACCAAACTGATTTTTTGTTCTTTTACTGTTTGGAATACGAACCAAAGGAATTGGTCCAAGTATGTGACTTGTTTACAGGTTGGAGGCGTGGGAATATAGACGGAACTAGGTGATCTATAGGTTTAGTTGCTTGGTCTCAACTATACAAAGTTGGTATTACTTTGTATAGCGGCTTAATCCTGAGAGTATTCAATTCTGGACTAGGTCCCGGGGTTTTTATTCATTTTCGGTTTCCTTGTTAACAAAATCTTGTTGTGTCATTTACTTTATATTTCCGCATTATAATTATCTTATTATAATTAAATTAAATTAAACAAATGTTAATTCATATTTACTTGATACGTGAATCCTATCATGTTTGGTTAAGTCTGAACCTTTGTATCAAGTAAACATACTTCGTTGTTGTATTGTGTCAATCTCATATCCATAGACGATCATACGAAGTATGAATCGATTAGTTGTATTGTCTCGACTCAGTCCATAGATAATCACTTTCGGATAAAGGACTTATAGGAAGGAAAAGTAATAGATTGAGGTATATTTGGGTACTCTCGCCTTTGCAGTAACACTCGCCTCTTCCCAAGACAGAGCGATTAGGAGATGTTCATATATTGAAAACTTCATGGAAGTTTCCCTAGAGAACACCAAGAAGGGTACTGCGCAAGAAGCTCATGTTAAGGCCCAATTCTCGCAAACTGATTTTTCCTCGATAATTCACTCCCTCTAGTAGATATGGAACCTCTTGATGTGGATGCAGATAAGGAGCTTCCTGAGCCTGATAGCAATTACTACCGATGATGAAAGCTGGAAAATAGAGGCGAAGAAACTCTTATTGAGGAGGATCATCTTGAAAAGGATAGATCTTGTGGTGATCTTCCGGATGCCAATCTCATCCCTGAAGTTAATGCTGAAGAATCCGCAACAAACCAAGACGCGCCTTCAAAAAATGTTGAACACTTCTTATATGTGATTATGGATATTTGGCTATGTACTTTTGAAGCACACTTCTTATTCTGCTACTTTTATATAAGATTGTTTCTAACAAGCATGATAATAACTCTTTTACGTTATTCCCATAGTTGCCTCTATTATTCTCCTGGTTTAATATATTACTTATTCCCCCTACGTGCGGTTATATCCATGCATTACTTAGTCTTTAAGTACTCTTCTGTCTTTTGCTGCTTTTTTGTGCACTATCTTCGAGTTATGTTGTTGTTCCCTGCAAAACAACATTAGTGTCTATATTATTTTTCTCATGAGGTCTTATCGAGCCTCCCTAATTAGAGGTCTTATTTTGCCTAATATATTATTAGTTTTTATGCATAAAAATCGCGGGCGGTCTTTATATTTTCATGCAATGACCCATTGATATCGCCTTATCTTCTTCTCGTATTATTTCCTCTACAGGATGTATTGAGGTGTCAATACGACAAGCATTATTACTCCCATGAGTAAAAACCCTCATGATATTGACGTCTTTGACACAATTTATCTCCCTAATGGAGGGTGCCGTCCTTATATTCCTCATGACTGCCCCTTCAAGGAAGCTTACCCCTACCCGGTTAGGGTGGGATTTACCCATCCATTGATGCAATAATCAGTTGTTTTCGCGGCCTCTTGTCTCTTCTCCGATATGGATTATGGTTACGAGACCACACCCTAAGTGGGGTTTCTTGAAGACTGAGTGCATCATAGTCAGGATTTTCCAAGAGCTTCCAAGTACACCCCAGGTATTCTTGACTGAACATTGTACCCCAACGCCCTGATCGAGTTTTTGCACTCCTTAGAAGAGACCTTCTCACCTTAGTATTTTGACTAAGGCTCTTTTATTCTACCCCAAATCTCAGTGACTCCGGTTTCAAGGTCGGTGTAGCTTTCTCCCAAGTCATGCTTACTAGGTTTTCCCCAGTTATGACGTACATTAAGTCTTATCATTGCCTCTTGCTATCATGTGAACTAGGGTGCACGCCGCAAATGGATTCCTAGCCTCCCTAGTTAGAGGTTTTAATTTTGCCGCCTTTTATTAAGGTCGTATTATAAGATCTTATTTTTGGTTTTTTTTTTTTTTGAGATTTATATAAAGAAGATAATTTTTTCATTTTTATTCATGTGCTTGATTAGTACATATTTCTTGTGTATGAAAAACTTCGCAGCAAGCCCTCTTTCTTCACCTTCATGTGCCTCATCCGATTTCCATCTAATTTCTTTCTCAAAGTGTGTGGATACTACCGCATCACCTACAAATAATACTTCTTCAAATATAATTTGTTCCATTGATGTTCAAGTTTGCCGCCTGTGCTTCTCCCCTCAGGATCCATAAACTCATATGCTCCATTTCTAACTATCCTCTTTATTATGTACGGTACATCCCATCTCTTCTCCAGTTTTCCATTTCCCCCTTTATGATAAGGTGGTATTTCTCTCAACACCAGCTCTACTGGATGAAATTCTCTTTCTTTAACTCGTTTTTTATATTCTCGAGCTAACCTTTTGTGGTAATTTCCATGTGTTGCAGGGCAATTTATCTATTTTCTTCTAGATCATCGAATTTTTTTAAGATTAAATCAGTGTTCAGATTCTTTTACCATGCTTCTTTCTTGGTTGTAGGAATGATAACTTCAGTTGGCAGCACCGCCTGAACTCCATATGTCAGGAAGAAGGGTGACATTCCTGTAGCTTCCCTCGGTGTCGTTCTGTATGCCCATACTGCATTATGCACTGGTTCGCACCATCCTTTATTGTATCCTTCCAACTTCTACTTCAATATATCCACAATTGTTTTGTTGGTTTCTTCAGCCTTCCCATTGATCCGCGGGTATAAAGGAGTGGATTTTCCGCTTTGGATCTTGAACGCGTTAAGCAGTATTTCTATGTTTTCACCCTCAAATTTCTTTCCATTATCGGAGATTAATTGGACAGGAATTCCAAATCTGCAAATGATATTTTCAAATATGAATGTGAACACATCTCGATCTCGAATATGCTGCACCGCTTTCACCTCTGCCTACTTTGTAAAGTAATATGTTGCTACTATTAAGTATCTCCCCTGCCCCGTTTCTTGTATAAATGGACTTACAATGTCTAAGCCCCATTTATCAAATGGCCACATATTTTTTGATGAGTTTAGTGCAGCTCCAGGTGCATGTATCTTTTTTCCATGACGTTGGCATTCTTCGCATTTCCTAGATACTTCTTTCGAGTCCTCATGCATGTAAGGCCAGTAGTACCCTTGTATCTTTGTTCTGTAGGCTTATTACCTTCCTCCACTATGGTTCCCTAGGTTCCCATAATGTAATGCCTTCAAGATTTCCATTTCCTCTTTTTGCGTTAAACATCTAAGTGATTTCCATTTCCTCCACTATGGTTCCGTGCGTCCCCATAGGCTTAAGGAAATATTTTTGATAAAGTACACCATCTCTTAGTTCATAATTTGTCTCTCGACTCTTTAGCTCGACCGTTAATATAATATGAAATTCGAAACTCTTCTAAATTTGTTTGAGACGGTAACTTGATGTTTTACCTTTTTATTTAACTTGCATATACATATAATAAGCATTAGCTCATAAAAATCAACTCTTTATTATGAGATTTGTTTGAGAAAATGCACAAGTGTTTTGATGAAAACTCAAGACTTGCAAATTTATTCTTCAATTTGTCAAAATATTATTTTTTTAGTAGTTTATTACTAATGATATTAAATCACATGAGTTAATAAACCGTTGTAGAACTTATTTGGCTGAGGCCGCAAACCTAGATATATAATAAATCTTCAAATGTGACTTTTCAGGCAAAAACAAGAGTAAATGGCAATAGAGTGGGAGTGATTCGTTCTCTCCATGAATGATTTCTTCCAAAAAAATAAGAAGCTTATGTCAAAAAGGAAAAAATGAAGTACCCTTCAAAATGTTACAAACCATAAAGCAAATTATCCAACTAATAAGTTAACCATACAAAACAAATGAAGTTAAGAAGAAAATAATGATGAAAACAACTTATAAATGAAACCACATTGGATATGCAAGTGATTAAAATAAAATTATCAAGGAAATTCATAACAAGAAACAAAACATATTTTCATTAATTTAGTTGAAGAAGGAATTAATCTTGATAACCAGGACAAAGGGTATATGAGAAATTTATAGTACATGTTCTTTAGCTTTATAAAAAAATGAGTTGTTGAAGAAGAAGGTAATTGAACTTCCAACTCAGAATAAGAAATATATATCACTTTAATGCATACTATTTAAATAGTACTTTAGTATTTTGAGTTCGATATTGTACAGATGCAACAACAGTCACATACACTATCTTGCAATGAAAGGAAAGAAAATAGTTCACAGAGTTCATCTAACTGCTTCTATGATCCCGTTAATTATAGGTTCGTAAATATCAACTGGTCATATATGTACCTTGAGGTTGAGATGGACATCTATTGACTACCAAGACACCATGGTACGCAATGACATCCCGTATGAAGAACTTTCTCAACTTTCCGAAATTATCCTTCAAAGCAATTTTTGATTGGTCTACTTTAACACATCCCATTAGATTACCTATGTTGTTTCTGATTTCCCTCTTCGAGTTGGAAGCTGTTCTTCCACTTTAAAAGTTGTTTTTTATTTGTTTCGAACTATGGCTTATCACTTTAAATGCTTTAGTAATTTTTTTAACAACTCCCAAACTTGATAAAGATAAGGAGTTTCAAGAAAATGAAATCAAAGTAAAGGGCATTAGTGGTATCTTTACATGAAATAATGTTAAGTCCACTCAACAAATGATGAAGTTTTATAGATTTCTGCTTTAGTCGATTGTTTTTAGTAATATGAACACACTAAGACTTCTTATTCTTCTTTCTTTCCTTTGATGGAAATTTATAGTGAAGGTGAAAAGTGAAAACTATGGGGGAAAAGTGAAGTGTGCAGTAGAATATCTTCTTTGGAAAAAAATACGCGATAATGGGCTAGTAACGCAGTAGGTAACTGGGATCACTCTTACTTCGTGTTGCATCTAAGTGTGATACCTCTTGCATACCTAACTGTCAATAAAGATTCTAGTAGCTTGTAAAAAGTAGGACAATATTTCAACGAAATAACCATTTAAATCATATAATGACAACAAAATCTTTCTATATATACATGATAAGGGTTATCCTCCTGTTGATCAAGAGAAGGTTGAATTGTTAGCACAATAAATTTAATAGTTGTTTTACTAAATCAAAATGTGTTACAACTTAGGCACTAGGAGGTTCACAGTAGTAAGTTGTTGAGGAGGGAAATTAGTAGCTTCTTAGCAAGAAGAAAGTAAGAGTATGAAGTCCAGCCAAAATATAAATATTATTAAAAACTTTCATGTTAAAAACATATAATTTTATTTAACTTCGAAAAACCAGGGAAAAAGTGACATATATTAATGTCAACCGAATGTTAGTATAGATTTTAAGTTTGTCTTTAATATATAAAAAAGTGACTCTATATCTTATTGACTAACAACTATACAATTGACATAACATATAAGTGGAATGAGTTATTATTGATCTATTTTTTTTCTTCTTATTAGTAACATATTAAAAACAATGTTTGTACCATTTAATTTTCTAAAAAAATGAAAATATATTTATATTTTTTTAAAGAAAAAAACGTACTTAATAGAATTTTTTTTTATAAAGGGTAAAAAATGATACGTACAATATCATCTATAAAAATAAATATGAACAGTATTATTTTCTGTGAAAACTTGGGGGTTTTCTCAACTTTTCTTAGCAAGTAAGCCTAGCATTTTTTGTTATATATCTTGGATGTGTATGGTTCTCTTTTTCTCTTTCGAATTTCTCAATCGAACATGGTAGGAGGAAATATTTTGTAAATCATACACTTTGGATCTTTCTTTCTTATGTTTTTCCTCTGCAAACATAACAATAACAATATGATGAAAGGTAAATTTTATTTATACTCTTCTTTTGATGTTTTTTTATTGAAGAATTATTAAAAATATCAAAATCATCAACTATGTATACATATAATGCCCTACTTGTCTAATGAAATCATCAATTTTATTTAATAAATGATTAATTAGATGTTTCTAGAAGAAAAAAAATCAGAATATATAATACCCTCTACTTGTCTGTTTTGTTAAATTTACTTTTTATTTTATTTTATAGTCTAGATGTTTCTAGTAGAAATCATCAATTTTTCTAACTATATATATATATATATATATATCGTGAGAAATAACTGACAAGGAGTGTTAGAGCATAGCTCGATTGAACCCACCAAGAGTTGGTATGAGGTTGATTATAATATTTTAGTACCAAAACTCATCTAGAGTCGCTTGATTAATTACTAGATTCAACTTCATTTAGGTTAGACTAGAAAGTCTAGGAATGTTGAGACTTATAAGTATTCCTATGAATACCTGAAGAATGTGAACAAGTAAGAATACAACGAAGACATCACCCTTCCACTTGAGGTTAGTAATATTGACTAGAACTTATTTCCATTCCTAATGTATATTTCAAGTCGCTTTTGATTTAAAATATAACATGCGAAGTTATATATTTATGAAACCCTATTATTAGACTTGGTCATATTATTATGATCAAAGTGTCAAGGAAGTATATTGAATTACGAAGTATAACGCTTATATTTTGAACTTCGTAAGTGCGACATCAACATAATATATATTGAATGTGTATGAGTTAAAGGTGTGATTTTTCTAAAGTATCTTCGTTTCGCTTGCACTGCAACCATTGTCACTTTTCTAAGTCTCGCCAAAAATCAAATAAATATAAAGAAGCTGGTACGATTGATTCCAAAACCCTCGAATTGTGTGGTTAAGTTTTTGATAAGATCTGAAGACACTTAAGAATACTTTCAGTTTTTCATTGTTGTGGTTCTAATATTCGTGAGGATCATTCAAGAAGTCCCTTTGAGAGTGTTGCAAGTATTATATATTAGTTTTATCTCTTATGGAATGTGGAGAATAGTGTTATGCACAGTGTCCACTTGATGCACAAACTTGCTTATAGGTTGTTTGCATCCTAGTCCCTTGTGGATGATCCTCGAGTTCGAACTTTGGGGGTAGGCTATGTTGAATCTTTTAAATACTTGCCACAATCACTTTCAAGGAAAGATAGCATAACAGCAGACCAAACATTGACACGCTTCGAGGTGGACCAGCCCACATTCATATCTTTTTACCTACACCTTGGATACACTGACGGACCTATAAAAAAACTCATATGTTCTTTGATTTTTCATTTTCCAACTTTACTCTTTCAATTTCCTACAGTACCAAATAAACCCCTCCATTTTCCACCATTAGTAGTGCTATATTCTCAAATCCTAAGCATAAATTATTGTTTGTTTCACTCCGTAAACATCAAAATGGTTTTGTTTTGATGGAGTATTTGAATTTTCTTCCCTAAGAGATATTATTAAACATCTTAAGTCGATTTACGATTGAATCAACTTTAGAGTGCAATTGTGCAAATTAGTATGATTAAATTGGATAAATATTGTTTCTCATCAATCATTATCCTCCAAAATGCACTTACCTCATCAGCTTAATCATCCCGCTTCTTCTAATTCTGGTAAGTTGGATTTTCTTGCTTTGACTAAGTATGGTAATTTTTACTATTTTGAGTATAACGAGAATCATTATCAGTCGCCAACAACATCCATCGAAATAACTACAAGATTTAATTCCACCCTTCCGTTCCCAAATAGTTGGATTATTGGTTGTTGTAATGGTGTAATCTATCTTGCTGGAGACTGTAGTTGTGATAAATCTCACAACTACACCCTTATTAAAATCTATAGAACAATCTAAGTTAAATCCATAGAAATCACAAGAACATTCATTAAGATCTTTAAATTATATTAAGAGAACTCTAACTTGGGAAGATAATAATCTTTCTCTCTCCTAAAATACCTTGTCTAGACTCTAAAAAACTCTCTCTTACAAGGTCGCTCGGCTCCTTATATAGGAGTTTTACATAGTGGAAGACACCTAATAAATCCCCTATTTTTGGATCTGGCATGCGTAAACAACACACGCTTACATTGAATCTTCTTTCATGCTCTCTAACATCGCACGACCCTTCACACTTTTCCTATGATTAACCTGACATCATTCGATGCGTCATTTTGGATAAGCCATACACGATCACCTTCTCTCAGCCTTGACGTTCAATATTTCACACGCTTAATTGGTGTGCGGTATTTTGTATCTACATTTTGCCACTTCTCATGTTGTTTGTTCGGAAAAAAATATAGCGATATGACAAACTTCAATTCAAACATCCGCACTGGTGGAGTATTCATGGAAACAAAATATGCTTGCATATTTCTACTATTCTTTAATTTATTTTAATAAATGTAGCAGAATATATTATAATTAATTAAGTTATTTTCATTTATTAAGTATATTCTAGAAATATGATAATTTAGTTAGGGATTTTATATTAGTTAGAAATATCTCTTAGTTTTGGTAATAAGCATTTTGATAATTTATTTAGGAAATATTTGATTATTTGAAAAGGAGTTATCTATATAAAGAGCTCCATGTTTTCATATTGGAGGAGAAGATTTTGATTAATGAAAAAGTAGTGTTTTTCCTTGAGAGTGGTATCTCGAAAACATGTGGTTTTAGTATTATTTCTATTCAACGCTTCCGCCCTGCATCAGTTGGTTCAGAGACAGGCAACGATCCAGCATCATTCTTCGAGGAAGAGATTATGGTGTTGTTCGAAGAGCCGCTCTCAGCGATGAGAAAGATCAAGCGGTAATAGATGATCTAGAACGGAAGGTTAAGGCGGTCACCCTCCAATTAGCTGAAATGCATCATCATCAAGAGCCCCATCATGGTCCTAGCCTACAGCGAGTGGAGGAAGTGACCGGTGATGAAAACAAAAACCTCTTTGGCGACAAGGAGAAAGGATTTCAAGGAGTTGCACATGGTCCGCGAGATTCGTTGGAGTCCGGATTAAATCTTGAATTCCAAAGGTTTGATGATATTTTTTCTTTTTCTGTAATTGAAAAATATCAAGTTATCGTGGATTGGGATTCACCACCAGTCTATGATGTTTACCCTGACGATAAGGTTTCAGTATGTTCTAAATGCATTGATCCTTATTTTCTTGAAGGAACATGTATTGTTAGTCCATTGCAAATGTCATTATCTCCAGTAACAATTTTGGAAAGTTTGCATTTGCCGAAGAATTATAAGAATTTTCCTCAAAGAACCATGAATGCAAGCAATTATACTAGCAAAATTCGAGGACGAATTTTTTCTGAGAAGGGGAAAATGGTGGAGTATTCATGGAAACAAAATATGCTTGCATATTTCTACTATTCTTTAATTTATTTTAATAAATGTAGCAGAATATATTATAATTAATTAAGTTATTTTCATTTATTAAGTATATTCTAGAAATATGATAATTTAGTTAGGGATTTTATATTAGTTAGAAATATCTCTTAGTTTTGGTAATAAGCATTTTGATAATTTATTTAGGAAATATTTGATTATTTGAAAAGGAGTTATCTATATAAAGAGCTCCATGTTTTCATATTGGAGGAGAAGATTTTGATTAATGAAAAAGTAGTGTTTTTCCTTGAGAGTGGTATCTCGGAAACATGTGGTTTTAGTATTATTTCTATTCAACGCTTCCGCCCTGCATCACGCACCCACTCATCTTTTCGTATTCTCAACTGCCGACATATTTTCGTGTTTTAACCATGAGACCTTACACGTTTCCCATCGACCATTCGTTAGCTGACACTTCTTTTGTAACTTTTTCTTCTTATCCGTTCACTTTCAATCGTCGCAATAATTGGGTAAACTCTTGGGACTTGGGAGTAAAATTTCTTATTTACTCTCGACCTTCTTCTTCTTCTTCTTTCTTCTTTCTTCTTTTTTCTTTTTACCCTCTCTTCTTTCTCTCTTCGATTATTACTTTCTACTGTTGTTATTCTTCTGATTTCACTATCATCTTTTCCCGTTTCACCATCCCCATCATTCCTTTCTATTTTATTCCCTTATATCTGCACCTCACTCTATTCTTTCCCTTCCTGATCTTTGATTTGATCATCTTGTGATTCTATTATATTCCCATTCCCATACTGTCAAAAATGGTTCTTCAAGCAGGATAAAAATTCAGACGTAATTCGAGAGAATTCAAGAAGAATTTAAGAACAGAGGCTTTGCATTATCTATCACTTCTAACTCAAAACCCACTTCCAGTCTTAGTCCTAGATGGTTTTCTCTCGATCACTAGAATGGTCAAAAGATCATCATCTCAATTGGTCAAATCCTTGTCGGTCTCCTTATTCCTCTTTATAATCTTGAAATTTCTATGTTCTATAGGATCATCTCAGATCCAAGATTATTGTTGAATTCGCTCGACATGCGGCTGGATTAGCATCCCTCTATCCCAAAAAGTTTAGGAAAGAAGAATATGATGATATGGAAATTATCCATGGGGAATATATATTTGAGACTTTCTTTTCTAACTATGACTTCGTTATAATGAAGAACGAGTCATCTCGCTGGGGAATTCGTCTTCAAAGAAAGGAAGGCATCGCAGAAGGTAATAGGATTATGAGAGATGTCGATTTCCATGACACAACTAATAATACCGCACGCAAGTCAAATGACTATCATTAGAATGTTTTTCCCATCATTCTATAAGGTCCTTACATTTATAGCCTTAATGCTGATGGGTCAGTCGATCCTCTTCCCGAGGATTCTCCCGCTTACATCCCATGGGAGTTCAGCTGGAAAGAGAGATAAAATGTGGTATGTTTACTCATAAATTCACCAACTTACTTTTCACTATTCATCGCACCCTTTATCTTGGCGTGCGATATTTTGTTCCTTGATTTTACTAATTCTCTTAAATTTAGATTACTAAGTTAAGAAAGGACTTGAGGACACTCGGGAAGCCAAGCACATTGGAAGCACTGTATTTAATCACTGATGAAGTAAGAAATACTTTCTTCTATCTTTTAACAATATTGTTGCCTCTGTTTCTTATCTTTATCTGTGTGCGAAGGTTGAAGCTAGATATGTTGCTTGGCCGACTGACAAGCAAACGAAGAAGCTCGCAAAGGGATCATCTCGAGCGACACATTCACGATATATTGAGGTAAGAAATACGGGTCGGGATCATGGGATGTCATATTTTGACAAAGGGTTTTGACACATGATAATAGCCACATATCAACTTTCATCCAAAGGCTAAAACACGGTTGATATGGCGAAGGGTTTAGTTATGGATCAGAGGAGTTTAACTGAGTCAATCAACTGGTTACTTAAACCACCACCACGAACATTTTACTTTTTTCTCGTACTTCTCATTGTATAATTTGTTTTCAATGACTAAACCTAAGTGTATGTACCCAAAATAAATTCTAGGCACAAAACACGATTATTTGATGATGGTTATATTCAAATTAGGGTTACAAGAGAATTAGAGATAAATAAAGAATACAAAGATTTACGTGGTTCGGCAAGTGTTGCCTACATCCACGAGGGAACATAGAAATATTTTATTGATTGTGATGATACAAAGGTTTTTCTCCGGGTTAGCTAACCTAAAATTCCATGTAGGAATAGAAATTCCATCCTCCATGTAGGAATAGAAATTTCCTCCCCCGAGTTGGATTTTTAGCCTCTTATTTATAGGCAAAAAACCCTAATCTAGTTCCATAATAACCCTAGATTTGTAGTTATCCAAAATAACCACATGGATTTGTACTTATCCTTTAATATTTATGTCTATCCTTGAAGATCCATGTCTATCTCGAGAGATCTTTGTATATCTTCACATGATTTGATTTTATCTTGAAAGATCCTTGTTTATCTTCATAGAATTTGTATCTATCTTGGAATATCCTTGTATATCTTCATAGAATTTGTATCTATCTTGGAATATCCTTGTATATCTTCCCAAGATTTGTGTCTATCCCAAAATGACTTCTATAATAAGTCATTTGGGCTTCCATAATAAGTCCTCTGGGTTTCCTCAATAAACCCAAGTGTTGGTTTCCTCAATAATCCTCCGGATAAGTCCGGTCTGGGCTTTTGGAATCTTCTTTAACGGGCTTTTTGGGGTTGATTCACGGGCTTCTAGTGTATTTTATACACAGTACAAACACTAAGCAATATATCTCAGCTTTCTCTCTCGATTAAATCTTGTTGAAAATTTGATTCAATCACATGTTTTATAATCGGGATTGCTTTATGGGGTATAAATTTTCAGTTTTGAGTCTGATTTCTTCTCTTAAAATCCTATTCCCGTTTGTCCAATTTCTCGAAAAATTAAACAAATCTAAACCAGTCGACTGTTTGTTGAAGGGATCCAATCTGAAACAATCACTTCAAATTTTACAATACTAATCAAAATTGCATTTGGCCCACTTTACAATACTTAATCCAAATTTTGAGAAAATTTAATCTAATCAATTAATCAAACATAATTCCTTAAGGGTATCAAGGGATCCAGTTTGAAACATTTTTTAGAGTGTTTCTAATCACCTAATTAGATTCATTGGGATGTAACAAATCTTTCACTAGAGGAAAATGAGTTTTTAACCACTTCCCGGGCTTCACGAATACTACTGTTGTTGGGCAGACGTAACTATAGGTGCTGTGTGTCACAGTCGTTTTATTGGGGAAAAAAATAAAAAAATAAAACTTATCTCTGACACAGTTGTTTTTTTCTTATTTATGTAGAAATATGGAGTTTTAAGAACCACTGTGAAATCAAATAGTTTCAAAAAAAAAAAAAGATCCACAGTGAGAGCAAATAGTTTCTATAGCCCCAGATTTATACTTGGTTATCTCGCCTGAAACTTTATCTCTTTCTCTATGTTTTAAATCTAACCCAGATGCGCTCTCTCTTCCTTCTTCTTCATCTTTTCTCCCAAACTGAATCTACCAAACCTTAACCCTGAACCCCTCGTTTCATTATGATTCGTTTTTACTGATATACATAATTCAAACAAAACCATAGTCGTTGTCCCACAATTCGTTTCTCCCTGAACCATAATTCGATCTATAACTTTCACTAATTTCTTCGATCTATAAGGTTTTCTTATTTCTTAAATTTCTTTGATTTGTAGTGTTTTCTTCTTTCTTCAATTTCTTCGATCTATGATATTTTTTTTTTTTTTCAATTTCTTCGATCTGTGATTTTTTTTTAATTTCTTCGATCGGTTCAATCAAAGAAGTGTACAACGAAAATCGGTGATGAAGAGGTTTTGGTTTGTGATTCTATTTGTTTATGTCTTTTGGAATGGACATGAACTTTCTCCCGGGAAGGTGAGTTTTTTTGCTTTTTTTTTTTTTTGATGTGATTTTGTTTAGTAGTTGATAGATTTTGAAGAGGGGATGAGTTTGGATTTTGATTATGTTATTTGAAATTGAAATTGTAGTATTATTTCGATAAGCTATGGGATTTGGTCAAGTTTGAAAAGATTGTTCAACAAGAAGGGGTGTATTTGATTCTAAGGATTGGTCCATTTGTTGCTGCTGAATGGAATTTTGGGTAATGTCTTCTTAAGAATTTTGGGTTTTCATAATTCAATTTTTAACTTTTTGTTTGAGTCGGAAATCATACGGTGTATACTTTTGATGACAGTGGGATACCTGTTTGGCTGCATTATGTGCCAGGAACCGTCTTTAGAACTGATAACGAGCACTTTAAGGTAATGCAGCATAATTTGATAATTTCATTTGATTTTTTTGTGAATTTAAGTTCTCTAATTGGTGGAGTTTTCGTCTTCTCTTTTGGGGTTCCAGTTTTTTATATGCAAAATTTTACTACATATATAGTGAACTTGATGAAGAAAGAGAAGCTTTTTGCATCACAGTGAGGCCCTATCATCTTGTCCCAGGTAACTTTTTCAAACTGCTAAATGGACTGTTCTAATTATTTTCCACCAGATTCTGGATTTTTGCTAACATGTTTAAAATGTATGGGAATTGTTCCATAGATTTCAAATTCACAATGTTAGTGTCTTTGCACATACCTGCATTTTCCCAATACGAGTCAATAGGCATAGGTAGAAGATTGTGCTTGGTACTACATTCTTTTAGATCTTGTAGGTTACTTCTCTTTTCACATTTTTTCCTGTCTTATTTTTGAGGTTTCAGTATGATATTTTACATTGCAGATAGAGAATGAGTATGGAGATATCGAAAGAGTGTATGGAGAAGGGGGAAATCCATATGGAATGTGGGCTGCAAAGATGGATGTTGCTCAAAATATAGGTGTACCTTGGATAATGTGCCAGCAATATGATGCACCAGATCCCGTGGTAAGCATAATGTCAGTTTAACAGAACAATTTTGTGATCGAAACCATTGACTAATGTTGATGTTCTGTACACCACATTTTGCATATGTGGTGTCTTATTATAACTTAACTCATGATTTTACCTTAATATGCATGCAGATCAATACCTGCAATTCTTTTTACTGTGATCAATTCAATCCCAACTCCGATAACAAGCCAAAAATTTGGACTGAGAACTGGCCTGGGTGGTAATGTTTCACATTTATGCTTCCAATTTTAGCTGAAATATTTTGTCATCTTTGTTATTCAGAATTAGCTTCCTATTCTATCACGGAAATGGTTCACTTTAAAAAAAAATTCTGTAAATTATGCTAAATCCTAAGTAGTAATGTCTTGTCAGAGTGATTATCTGATATGTGAATATATTTGTTTAGGGGGGGCTGTTTTCTCATTGGCAAGCAGATGCAACAACTTATTCATACTATCATGATGCCTTAGTATATATAGTTAGACAACTTAAGCATCTTGGTTGGCGTGGCTCCTAATGAGTACACTTACACCGTCATGATTAATGGGTACTTTAAAATGTCTAATCAAAAGGAAGCTATGAAACTTTATGGGCAAACAGCTCCTGACGGGAAGAGTCGAAGTTGCAAGTTCTGTAACCAAAGCTATCCTGTTCCAACAGCCTATGGTAATCTCTATTTTTTTTTATTTCTACTGAATCACTATAACTAGCCAAAAGAATTAGATATAATCAAAGAAGTTTTCATTTAGTGTACATTTTGCGCAAAGCTGTCTTTATTAATGTCTGCTTTCTTGTTCCGACAAGGGAATTTGGGAAGGCATTTAAAATATCTCCATCCTGAATATGATAAGATGGGTGATGTCCTCTCCATCCCATCTGCGCAACACACTGCAACTGTATCACAGAGGGCTGATAAGATGTGTGATGCTATCCACATCCCATCACCACAGCCCATTGCAATTGTGACGGAAACAGCTGCGAAGAATCCTGAAGCCGCCACCCGGCCGTCGCTGGGAAGATAAATTGAACAAAAGATGGTGGATTTGAGCTGCCTGGACCACAGGTAATAAATTCAAGCTATTTTTGAGGGTTTTTGTGCCGTATTTCTGCTGTTTTTGTTTTGGCAGCACTTGGTATCCGATATTTCCAAAACAGTTTTAAGCTTACTTGTGGATAATATCATGATATTAATATCAGCAATACATTTATTTTCTGATGGATAACGTCATCTTTGCAAAGCTTTGGCTGTAAATTATCGGGTTCTAAGGGTTTCTAATTCTGTTCAGTTGATCCAATGTCAGCTATCAATTTATAGTGATCAAAGTATCATATTTTTATGATGCTAAGGTTCTATGGGGTTTAATTCAACATGTACTTATCATAGCTTGGTTGATTGTTATTTGAATTTCGGTTAATAGGGAAGGCAATTTGTTATGAAACTTGTAGTATGATCCTTTTAAGTTACTTCTGTATTTCCTGCTAACTATGCATCAAATTTGCATCCGAACGTTTTGCTATGAGAATGCTTTTAACTTTGCCCTTTTGCTCTTTTTTTCCCCAGCTTTTTTAACTGAAATTTTGTTGATTGTTTACCAGGGACCTTACTACTGCGGTACTGATGCGGACAAGGCATTCAGACTTGACATTGTTGATGCCCATTACAAATCCTGTCTGTATGCAGGAATTAACATCAGTGGAATCAACGGAGAATTTATGCCCGGACAGGTGCATTTCATTTTAGTTTGATCAGTTTTTTCTATTCGGCTAGTTGGTTTTCACCTGTTTTGTGTGTTTTCCTTGAACAATTTGGAAAATAGAATCCTGATTATTTTTGTCATACAGTGGGAATTCCAAGTTGGCCCTGCTGTTGGTATCTCTGCTGGTGATGAGATATGGGTGGCTCGTTACATTCTTGAGGTAATTAGTACATCAATTTGCAAACATTAAGTTTAATCTATGTTTTTACTCATGTTAGACTGTTTATGTTTCTTTACTTCAGTTGGACTTATAATATTTTCTCTCCATCTAAACAGAGGATCACTGAAATCTTTGGAGTCATTGTTTCTTTGTTTTATTTATACCGAAATGCTGCGTAGTTTAAATATGGCCTTTTATCCTTACTGTTGGTCACTTTCAATGTTATAGGGTGACTGGAACGGGGCTGGTGCTCACTGTAACTACAGGTAATTTAATTTTACAGACATTTACCACTGAATGAGTAATATAGTCCTGCTCCCTCTTCTCCTGTTAGTTGAATACCTGATGGTAGCTCTTACACTTTTAGGAATTTTTTTTCACTTCCAATATCTTATGCAAGTTTGTTTTGTCCAGTACTAATTCCATGAGAGAGGATGGAGGGTACGAGGTTATCTTAAAGGCAATTGAAAAGCTTAGCCACAAACACAAGGAACACATTGCTTCTTACGGAGAAGGAAACAACATGGAATTGCAGGGTGGTTGCTTGGATGTAGATAATGGGGATAGTTCGAGTTGCTGCTGTCGTTTAGGAAGGAGAATGCTCAGGCTTACAACCTGCAGTGAGCTGGAATTGAATGAAGTTGTTGATCCTGCATTGAAGCTGTGGAGAGTCAATTGATACAGGGAACGGAGGGCATGTTGCTGGTGCTCACAGTTCACAAAGGTTGACATGACTGAGAAGATGGGATAAGGTTGATTGAATTCAAGTATTGCATATCGAGAAGTGGAATCAGGAAGAACAGGAAGATGAAGGACTTGATTTGATCTAGTTTGTCAGAATATGAAGGTACAGATGGTGAAGTCTTACTTTCAACTTAGTGTTGAAATTTTATTCTTGTAATCTTGTAATAGGAATATGTGTTAAGGATTTCCAACTTAGTTTTAGAAGATTCTGGACTTGGAGCTCGCAAATTTTAGATAATTGAAATTGTAAACTGAATTCACTTTTCAAATAAAAAATGAGTTTTAAAGTCACTATTAAATTCTGTTTTGAAGCCATTATTAATTTAATTCTGATTCAGTTTTTAGTTTTTGATTCAGCTGAATCAATATCAATTTTTTTTTATGAAATATCATAAGAAAAACTACTTTTTCTGTCAGTTTTTATTCGATCTACTGGTAAAGAAAGTTGTTTTTTCAAAGAATTCAACCTTTGCCAGAAACAGTCGTTTTGGAAAAAACCACTTCTAGATTCCAACTGATGGACACAGTCGTTTTTAGTGATATTACTTCTTTTCCTGACAGTGGTATAACTTCCATTTTCCACTAGTGTTTTCTTGGTTACAAATTCAGTAAAGAATATCATCATGAAAATGCCTTCCATCAATTATCAGCAATGTTGTCGGCATAAATAGGAAAAAAAACTCCTTCAAATCGTGGAGAAAAGAAAGTCGTACCATCTCACGATTCTCACCGATATTGTATTGGCTCGGTTTAGTTCCTGAATAGGTAAAATGCTTCGACGTCAACAAATTAATACCCGTCGGATGAAAGTTAATATATGGCTATCATCATGTGTCAAAACCATTTGTCAAAATGGGACGTCCCAGGATCCCGACCCAAGAAATACTCTTTATCTAATTTTGACAATATTGTTGCCTCTGTTTCTTATCTCTCCTTATTCACATAGGTGGAAGCTATAACTGCTAAAGATAAATGTAAAGATAAATCCAGAAATAAGAAGACCGCTTCTAAATCCTCTCTCGAGAGTCTGTCTAAGAAGCGAAAGAAATTTTATCCTTCCTCCTCAAGTTATTCTTCCAGTAATGATGACATTCTCCTCACTGAAGATCCATCAATATCTTCTTTTATGGAATAACTATCTAATCTCTTTGATGACTCCATATCAGCGGTTGGGAATGAAGATCTGACACATACTTTTGGAATGGTTTCAAAGATATGCGATGCTCCTTCTTTAGACCATGAGTCTCTTCGCGGAGATGCTTCAATACTAAGTCCAAACTTTCAATTTTCACTTGGCTCCCTGGTAATCTTTGTACGTTCGCACCTTATTTAATAATCCCCTGATGTTTTTTATGATGATGATCTTTAATGTTCATATTACGTTTTCACAGATGGCCCGCATGCCTTGTGGTTTCATCAGATTATCAGAGAAAACTTCGCAATCTTGAGGATGAAAATATTAAACTCAAGACCCAAATTTCCACTCATAAGAATGATGCATATGACCTTCACAAGAGGAACGATTAACTATAAGATGGAGTCTCCACTTATAAGAATCGTGTGTCTGATCTTCAAAAAAGGAACGATCAGTTAGTGGTTGCGTAATTCTTTATTTCTTGTACTACTTTGTTTGTTCGTATCTTTGGATCCTTTTGTAACTGTCAAGGGGAGCGAGATTTAGCTTTAAGAGAAAATAACATAATCATTGAACGGGTAAATTTAATCCGCTCTCGGCTCCTTATAGAAAATGATGCAGAGTTCAAACGGACTGCTATGGTCTTAGATAATGCTACAGAAGACTTAGCTGTGAATGTTAGCATTGAATCCAATCATACTCCATTGGTTAGGAATATTATTTCTGAAAAAGAAGGTTGTTCATAATTCTTGTTCCTTTTTTATTTCCTAATGGTGATTCTCATGTGGATTTTACCTCATTGTATTTTCTTCGCAGTTACTGAAAATGAGCTCCACAAGGAAATTGAGTATTTGAAGACTAAACTTTCCACTCGTAATTCTAAGTATCGCAGGCTCGCGAAGAAGCTTATTACTGCAGTCTCGAACTTGAGAAATGATATTATTTTCCTTCGTGATTCAGCCATCAAAAAAGTCTGTGCGGATAATGATATTCCTCTCACAACTTATAGGTTCACCTAAGTCCCTCCATATGAAGAAGACTTTGATATCTCAAATAGTGAAGGAGAGTCCGAGTATGAGGAAATTGAAGAGGAGGATCACAATTCTGAGGCTGATGAAGAAGACACAAGTGGAAAATGACTATTCTTTCTGATGATCTTTTCCTTGCACTTGTAAAAGTTTTACCAATTTCTTGTATGCTTAACTTTCCCCATGCAAACTCTTAAGCATTTGAGGCTCTTTCAATGTAAATTATCCTTTCCCTACATCATATATATATATATATATATATTAAAGTATTATATTTATTAGCTTGTGCGTGGATCTATCATATAGAGGCGAATAACACTCCTCTATATGCTTGAATTTCCATACTTGCCTCTGTTAATCGTCTCGAAATGATTAGGAAAAGGACATGTCCTTACCTCCTCATATGTTTTCGCATGATGCCTCAACCGTGTGCTGCATTATTAGTTTTTTCCGCCCCAAATATTCGGAATGTCAAAAAGTTTTTTTGTCTTTTCTTTACCGTATAGAATTCGCATGTTTAATTTCTTCTTCCTACAAAAAAAAAACGAATTGTTGTTCTATTTTTCCTTCCTAATTAAAGTTCTTATTTTGCCTAAAATTTGATTTTGTTTATGTGCGACGAAATCGCGAGTAGTTATTACATTTTCATACAATAACCCATTGATATCGTCTTATCTCTATAGTATTATTATTGCCTCTGCAGGTTTTATTTTCTCACAAATACGACAAGCCTTAATACTCTCGTGAGTAAAAAACCTCATGATATTTGCGTCTTTTGACACAATTCATCTCCCTAATGGAGGTTGTCGTCCTTGTATTCTCCCTCATTTCCCCTTCAAGGAAGCTTACCCCTACCGGGTTAGGGTAGGCTCCGCTCATCCAGTTATGCAACAACCAGTTTTTTTCGCGGCCTCTTATCCCTCAGCTGATATGGTTTATGGTTACAAGTCTGCACCCTAAGTGGAGTTTCTTTGGACCGAGTGCATCATAGTCAAGACTTGTCAAGAGCGTCCAGGTACTCTCTTGACGCCCCATGCACTCTTGACTCAACCGTGTGCCTCGGTGCCCTGATCAAGTTTCTGCACTCCTTAGTAAAGGGCTTTTTACCCTAATTTTTCAACTAAGGCGCTCTACTGGATTTGCTTCACCACAAATCTCCATGACTCAGGCTCTAGGTTCGGTGTAGCTTTCACCTGATTTGTGTTATCTAGGCTTTATTTATTATGATACGCGTTAGGTCGTATTGTTGTCTCTTGTTGTATGCAAACTAGGGTGCACGTCATAATAGGATACATAGCCTCCCTAATTAGAGGTTTTACTTCTGTAGCCTTCTATTAAGGTCTTATCATAGGTCTTATTTTTACCTTTTCTCCAGTTAAATAATTGATATTTTTAAAGAACATTTTTCATTTGCATTCAATCGCACGATCAATACAATTTTGCTATCTTTTATTTTTATTTTTCATTTGCTTCTACAATTAACCATTAATTGAAGAATTCCACAATTGGGATACGTTTTTGATATCTTTTACCCCCTATATTTTCTTCAATTCGCATATGCTCTCCTTGATACTCTATCTTATACGTTCTCTTGCATTTGGTTTGCTATGACTACCGCACGGACCATATCCCTTCAAGTACATTTGATTCCAAAGTTCATTAGATGGATTTCGTTTCTTTTCAACTTCCAATTTATTCATTGCATCGTCAATCACCTGTTTGAATCTATATGGTCCATCCCATATGTTTTCCATGCGTCCCCCATTATTTTTCTGATATGGAGGTTTCTGCCTCAACACCAGTTCGCCTACTTGAAATATGCTCTCTCTGATTCGCTTGTTGCTTTTCTGTGCAATAGTAATCGCATCAGCAGTTATTTTGTTAATTTCATCATCTCTAGATATCGCATCGACGATGAGTCTCTCACTTCTTTTTCTTTCTTGTATCTGTTTTTTTACAGTATCTTCGTTTACTTGCACGCTCTTCACACTTATCCACATCGATGTCATGGAAATTATTTCCTTCAATCGGGTTTCCTCTAATGATTCCTACACCTGGAGGCAAAGGAAACTTAATGCATTGATGGTAGGTAGAAGCCACACCAAGAATTCTATGTAACCATGGCCTCCCAATCAAAGCATTATATAAGGATTCCATAACAACTACAATGAATAAAATTTTGGTTTCCATGTTGTTAAGGGGAATTTACATTGTTACCTCTCCTTTTGGTTTGCTTGCCGAGCCATTAAAAACATAAATTTTTTGCGTTGAAGGTATAAGCTCATCATCTCTTCCACCCATAGTTTTGTAGGTACGATAAAACAGTTTATCCACAGAAATTCTTGGATCTATCAGTATCCTATTTATGTCCCATGTATATGCGTCATTCTTCGCTTCCTCCTCGGTTTTTCGCTTTTAGATATATGCCTAGCCTAACCAACAGTGGTCTTTCATGTACCTCTCCACCTCCCGGTACTTCTTCTGCAGTGAAGGAAATAGATTGTTTCTGCCAATTTTTTAATCGTAAGACCTTTGCCAAATTTAGTATTTTCCTTCCCTCATTATCTCACGCATAGACTCTGCTTAGGACATTGTCATGAATTTTTTTATATTTTTGAATGAATGTATTATCGAATTACAATATATATTTTTTTCCTTCGCACCTAATTCGATCAAGTATTTATTCTTTCGTGCTTCTCTATCTTGCACACGCCCTTCAGGTGGTAATGGCAGATACTGTTGTTGTTGAACTAAGAAGTGTCTAATTTTCCTTGATCAATCATTCTCAATATGATTTTCTTCACATTTTTACAATTGTTAGTTGTGTGACCATGGAAATGGTGGTAGGCAAAAAAGTCATTACTTCTTCTTCCTGGTTGAGGTTCCTCTCCCATATTTGGTGGTGCTAGTATTTCTTCCATCGGAATTACTGTTTCCTAGATTTTTTCTACTGTCGTGTTTAGATGTGGCATCTTTATATGTTCCCAGACTACATTGTTGCTTCCTTGGCCTTGGTTAAAATGTTTCTTTCTCTCTCCATATCCACGTGGCTGGTAAGCGAGTCTCTGAATCTTGTAATTTCCTCCACGATTATTATACTGCCTCTCTCTGTCAAACTCCTCTTGGTCTCTGCTATCCATAGCCACTATCTTTTGTTCTTCTTCCATTACTTTGTTTCCTTTGTTTCCTTGAGATCTATCTGCCACTGCGTTTGTTATTCTTGGGAGTAAACTAGCATATCCTTCTTTATCATTTGTTATCCCCACTGGATAAAACTCCATTTCTCTTTGCTTTCTCAAGAGCGATATACTCGTCTTGATATTCACGCAAGTCATCCATAGTAATCGTATCTTTAATTCCAAAGATTTGCATATGCAACAAATCCGTAGAGAAAAGTGCATTAATGAAAGCTACAATAAGATTTCTCTCACTCACTCTACCACCTATTTTGCTACACATGCTACGCCATCGCTTGGTAAGGCCAGAAAAACTCTCATTTGTTCTTTTTCGTAAACTGAACACTTTTTCTATACCCGGCCTTAACATGTTATTACTTATGTATTGTCGTAAGAAGATGTTATGCAAGTGGTGGAATTAGCGAATAATCCCCACTGGCAGTTCTTCAAACCACTGTAATGCTTCACCTGTCAGACTTGTTGGGAAATATTTGCACAACACCTCATCATTCTCTTCCCACTATAATAGAGATCTGTTATACGCTCGGATGTGTTGCGCCGCACACGTATTTCTATCAAACATGCTAGTAAACACTAGTAGATTGCATTTAGGTGGTATCATGGCAAGTTGTATTTTTTTTGCAAATAGTGTTTTCCTGCTTCTTTAATTGCTTCATCCAACTGCCTCCTTCTTTTTGCACCGTTATCATTACTCGCATCTCTGCTAACTCTCTTCGGAATTCTTCGTTTACGATTTGGTATGCGTCTTTTTGCATAGGTCTTTTCAATCTCGCCTGTCTTACTCTATTGTCATGCCTATTTTGGCGCATAGCTTCCTATAGTTCTTTCTCTTCAGCCGCTTCTCTTCTTCTTATGTGTTCTTCTCAGTCATTTCTCTCATGTGTCTGTGCGACTTCATTTCTTTCATCCTGTTCATCATTGTTACGTAGGTTTCTTAATATCTCCCTTCCATCCAATATTATCCTAGCTTGCTCTTCATCATTTCCATCTTCTGGATATCTATTCATGCGGTCATTATCTAAATGTTTCTCATTGCGGTTTCTTCTACGGTAATTATCGCCTGTCTGCACATCATGATGTCTTTATTTGTTCTCCCTTACATGTATTCTTGCTTCATTATGCCTATCAACTTCCTCTTCACAATCATTTCAAATTATGAGATCTTGTCTGCCTTGCAATGATATTATTCTTTGTTCTGCCTCCTCATCATTACCTTGGTCGTGATGTGCGCTATACTGTTCACCTTGTTGCTCACATCTATTGCCTCTACGATCTTGACACATATGATGATTGTTCTCACGCGGTATAAATCTATCATGATTTTGTTGTTGTTGTACGCGGAGTCCTTCGCATATGCCTTGTAGGTTATCATTCACCTCAAAATTTTCAGCGATATCATCTAGAGGTTGCTCCTGTCTAACATCTCTATAACTAGACTGACCACGCCTTGATGTACTCCTACTTGTTCTTGACCTTGAACTCTCTCATGTTTTACTTCTGGACCTTTGTTCTTGTAATTTGATATTTTCTTGTCTTAACTCATTTTTCTGACGCGTTAAGTTCGCACGTTCCTCTTCTTACCTTGTCCTTGTTGCAATTAATCATTGTCGTAGTTCTTCGATTGTCATATTTTCTTCGTTGTCTATTGTTGGTCCTCTATGTTTATTTCCTTGTTCATATTCTTCTGTTGACTCCGTTTGTGTGATATTAACACTTATTCTATCATAATCGATGGTATTGTTCTCCGCTTGTTCATGACTTATCTTTCTTGATTATTTGTTTCTCCCATCCTTGAGGATTCATCTTTTTCACTTCTCCTTCTTCCAGCGATTCGCCCAATCCTTCTAATTGCTATTTCTTTTTCTGTTGTTGTTGCTTGCCTCACCATCTTGAGTGATTATAATTTCTTTTTCACTTGACAAACTCTCTAACTCTACTGATTGTTGATTCAAACTTAACTAACATCCGCGTCTCTAAAGTTTGTTAAAATTGTGAGTAAAATTAAGAGAATTTGTAACTGGCTTTCAAAGAAATTCATCGAAAGGAAGCATTATCCCAAGCTGATTTCTAGGGACAAACTGTAGTTCCGAGAAATCTCACAACTACACCCGTATCAAAATCTATAGAACAATCTAAGTTAAATCCATAGAAATCATAAGAACATTCATTGAGATCTTTAAAATTTGATACAAAATATTAAGAGAAGTCTAACTAGGGAAGCAAATAATCTTTATCTTTCCTAAAATACCTTGTCTAGACTCTGAAAAAGCAGGGGTCTAACAACCACACCCAATAATTCGTTTGGAAATCTGTATGGAACAAACTTCAATATAATCTCAAGAATAAAAACTCAATTGAGAAATTATATTAAAGAGATTTATCTCCTACTCAACACAGTCAATAGTTAAACATAACCAAGTTCGTAAACTTGATTTTAGTGCGAGGTTACTTGAAACAAGCTTTTGGGATAATCACAACCTATTCAATATCCACCGTGTATAGACCTCTTTAAGCAACAATCACTAAAGGAATATTTCAAAATGGTGTCCACTTGAAACATGGTTAGTCCAGACTGGTCTAACAATGTGAAAATATCAAAATCAATTTTCCAAGATCAATCAAGTCTTATCCAACAAACAAGGTCAGATTTATCTACGCTGCTATTTCTAGACAAACACTCTTTTAAGATCGAGTTTTCTTCTTCTAAACTTTTGACCTTCTCAAGCGCAATAACTAGACCATTCTTGGAAGATTCACATTGAACTTTGAGATCTTCCCGTTCCATATCAAATAACAAGTTTATCTCGACGTTCTCCAAGTAATCTATCTTTGCTTGAAGAATGATTTCCCGATCTCAACCTTCGGCAATTTATTCTTTAAGCTTTCATATTTCGGTGAGATAATCTCTTGCACAAATAGAATCAAGTTGGTCTTGCAATTCTTTATTCCGACTACGGAGTCTTTCATATTTAACTTTCTCACTGAAAATGGTGCTTTCAGCTTCCGAGAGTTTCTTAAGACATTCCTTAAGAAGATTGTTTGCAACTGGATCACAATGGAACACTTCTTAGTCAGAATTAGAATCAGTATATGAAAGAATTTTTCCAGAAGCTAATGCAACCTATACTTCCAACTCTTGAGGATTATAAAATTCAGATCCATCATCAAGAGTGGTTGTTGCTGCATATGCCGAATGTCTACGGCTCTATCTAGGACATACTGAAGACAAGTGCCCGAAACCAAGACAGTTATAGAATTGTATATCATCATTAGGAGATGTTTTACCTTTAGAAAAACTCTTTTTCCTATCTCTCAACAGTTTTTTAAATGGTCGTGGAGTAACATTCTTAGTATCTGGTGAAGCAGATTTATCCTCAGATGATTCAGAATTGTTACAGATTTAAGAGAAATCACCTCTTTTCTAGATGCGTGTTCATTATCAAAAATCTTAAATTTTCCAAAAAGATTATTTCTGGAGAGTGTAGAAAGATCGTTTTCTTCTTCAATGGCATGTTTCTTAGAAGAGACCTAAGAATTTTGCACACAATAACTTTCTCTGGATTAGTTCTTCCCAATGAAAATGAGGCGTTAACTGATTGAGAAAGTCTTTGGTTAAACTCATCAACGGTTTCATCATCAGACATGCGAAGGTTTTCCCAGTCACAAGCTAGATTTTGAAGCCTTGCTTCTTTTTCTAGCGGCATTCCCTTCGAATACGGTTTCTAAGATATCCCAAGCATCTTTAGACTTATTACACGTAGTAACGTGGTGCTGAAGATATGGGGTAATGACATGCATGATAGCATTTAATCCGTCAGAATTTTTCTTTGCAGCAAGAATCTCAAGATCACTATATTCACCAATATCCTTTGCAACAGTTACACCGTCTACTGTGAGTGACTTTGAACTCTCTAATGTTGCACTTATGGACCTTTGTTCTTGTAATCTGATATTTTCTTGTCTTAACTCATTGTTCTGACGCGTTAAGTTCGCACGTTCCTCTTCTTCCCTTGTCCTTGTTGCAATTAATCTTTCTCGTAGTTCTTCGATTGTCATATTTTCTTCGTTGTCTATTGTTGGTCCTCTATGTTCATTTCCTTGCTCATATTCTTCTGTTGACACCGTTTGTACGGTATGAACACTTATTCTATCATAATCGATGGTATTGTTCTCTGCTTGTTCATGAATTATCTTTCTTGATTATTTATTTCTCTCATCCTTGAGGATTCATCTATTTCTTCTCCTTCTTCCAGTGATTCGACAAAACTTTATAATTGCTATTTCTTTTTCTGGTGTTGTCGCTTGCCTCACCATCTTGAGTGATTATAATTTCTTTTTCACTTGACAAGGGAAAAGATTCTTTTACGACATGTACTCTCTAACTCTACTGATTCTTTATTCAATCTTAACTAACATATGCGTCTCTAAAGTTTGTTGAAATTGTGAGTAAAATTTAGAGAATTTCTAACTTGATTTCAAAGAAATTCACCGATAGGAAGCATCAGTCCGAGCTAATTTATTGGGCCAAAATGTAATTCCGAGAAATCTCACAACTACACCCATATCAAAATCTATAGAACAATCTAAGTTAAATCCATAGAAATCACAAGAACATTCATTAAGATCTTTAAAATTTGATACAAAATATTAAGTGAAGTCTAACTTGGGAAGCAAATAATATTTTTCTTTCCTAAAATACCTTGTCTAGACATTGAAAAAGCAGGGGTCTAACAACCACACCCAATAATTCGTTTAGCAATCTGTATGGAACAAACTTCAATATAATCTCAAGAATAAAAACTCAATTGAGAAATAATATTAAAGAGATTTATCTCCTTCTCAACATAATCAATAGTTAACACAGAAGCAAGTCCGTAAACCTGATTTTAGTGTGAGGTTACTTGAAACAAGATTTTATGATAATCACAACCTATTCAATATCCACCATGTATAAACCTCTTTAAGCAACAATCACTAAAGGAATATTTCAACATGGTTTCCACTTGAAACATGGTTAGTCTGGACTGGTCTAACAATGTGAAAATAAGAAAATCAATTGTTCAAGATCAATCAAGTCTTTTCCAACAAACAAGGTCGGGTTTAACAACTATGATTGATTAAAGTACAACCTGTATTATTTCAATTATAAAGATAAACAATATAATGCGGAAAATGAAATAACACACACACAACAGAAATTTTGTTAACGAGGAAACTGCAAATGCAGAAAAACCCCGGGATCTAGTCCAGAATAAACACATACTGACTATAGGCTGTTACACAAATTTCCTACTACCTATTCGGACTAGATATAATACCTTCTTCAGTTGTATTCTTATAGAACACCTAGTAGAACATCGATCATGTTTAGGAACTCTTCACCCAAATCTTCTAGCAGAACCCAAGGCTCTCTTTAGAAGATACAACAACATGATTGATATGATTCAATATTTTGTTTGCACAAAACACAAGTTTGATTTACCTTTAGATGTAAATCAAAGTTTTGGAAATCTTGTAGATTAGGGTTTTAACTTACAATCAGTATGCGTACTCACAAGAAGTCCGTGAACCTGATTTTCGTAAGTGAACTTGGGTGATTCCAAAGATCAATTTCCAAGTTAAGAAAACCATAATAATTCTACAACAAGAACAACTAGATAAATCTAGAGATATCTTGTTTAAAAAAATTCTCAAGGATTTTTACGAGATGCCTCAATAGAAGTTTTTCTTTCTAGTCTCCAATTTCGACTAACAAGTGTTGGTATACGATCGGAAACTGAAATCTATCAAAACCTAGGGTTTATGATCGATAACTCTTGAATGGTTTTATATCATAAGAGAAAACCTTAAAAAGGACAAGAGGTGAAAAACCAAGATTACAAGTTGTATAATCAATCACGAAGACTATATTCAACTTGGCTTTGTGATCCTTAATACAAAGACTTTTATCTCACGCTTGTTCACGAAGAACATAAGACATGGAAAACAACCTTATGAAACTAACACCAATTTTCCAAAGGGGATGAAAACCATGTAGACTCATGAACCCTTTATTTATAGTGAACAATAGCTTGGAAGCTAAGCAAATAACTTATTTAGCTATTTTCCTTTTACAAGACTCTACTAAAAATAGGAGTCTTTCCCAAGTTAAAACTCTTGCCAAACTAATTAAATAAATAACTTATTTAGCAAAAATTATATTTATGTGAATAAATCACATTTTATTTAGGCAGGAATCATAAACACTTTAAATGATATTTATGTGAATAAATCACATTTTAACTTAGGCAGGAATCATAAACACTTTAATATGGTAATCAAAAGTGTTTGGACCAATAGCTAACTTGCCTAGATAAAGAAACATCACCAACATGACCAAAAATCCCTTTTAGTCTCGTACTGGGCCCAAGTTCGCGGACTCAAAGGCCCATGGAACGTTTCCTACTAATGAACTTAAATCACTCATAACTTCATCGTTATAACTCGGAATTGAATGATTATAGGATCGTTGAATTCACAAGCTCATTCACTATTATATGAGATCCTTTATAGAGATAAAGGTTATTGTCACCAAGGTCATGAATCAAATAACCTCAAGTATATATACATAAATGTACATTTACCGTCATTGGAAATGTTCCATAGAGTGAGCATTTATCTCGATAGATTAGAAAGGTATAATTGAACAAGATTCCAAATAAAATCAATCACATACCTTTGTTGATGAAGTACTTGTTGATGTCTTCTTGTAGTCTTCAATCTTCAATCTTCATCCTTTAAGGATAGCTTCGATTCAACTTCTTAGACCTAATCTAGTCCGAAACTATCTTTAGTATGCTAAATCAAGAATGCATTTTGGAAACTAAAATTGACAACTAACTTTACATACCAACGCTAGTGGGTTCAACCGAGCTATGCTCTAACAATCTCCCCCTTTGTCAATTTTAGTGACAAAACCATTTACATATGGTTTGAACTTGTTAAAGGAAAAATCGACAATGTTGATTTCCTCGGTTCTTCAACTCTACGTGTGTTCATCCTATACTCGTTGAAGATCTATCATAGTATTATTACACAACATCAAAGTTTCATTGTATCACAACTTTGACAATAATACTACGGTGATATGTATCACTCCCCCTTAGTCAATAATCCATCTCAACATGAAAACCACCCCCCCCTTACATAATGATATGTAAACCATATGCATTTTTAGTATGTACTACACATTAATTCTCCCCCTTTTTGTCAATATAAATTGGCAAAGGTACGAAAACTAGTGGGATCCTCATGAAATTTTCACGGAGACATTTCATGACCAAAAGAAAGAAACATATCAACTTTGTTTAGACGATATCACATAGACGAAACTTAGTGACTGCATCAAGAAGTTTAATAAGATACAAGTTAACCCCTACATGTTCCACAACCGCTTCTCTCCTCAAGGATATAACAATTAAGCACAAGTTCATTGAGGAACTCTCCCATATAAAATGTTATTCGCTAAAGAACAACAAGAGTGACCTTTCTCTAGGGAAAAGGATTTATATATTGGATTTTAGAAATCCTACAAGGAGATACGATTTAAGAACCAATCATTGAAAGTCTCTCATTAGATTGTGTTACTAAAAAATTAGAACCATCTCATGGTAATAAAACCAACATCCATGCTTTTGATAATTGCTTCTAACCTTAAGAATTTCAATCACAAATCAAGTTAGGTAATGAAGAATCATACGCGTCGTATGAGCACTTTCATATCAACCTTATTCTTCTTTATCATAACTAGTCCAAATGAACTAGTTAGAGAGTTGTTCAATTTCTATGAGATCTGATGTACTACACAAGACACAATTGAAGCAAAAACGATGTGATTCACTCGAATCGATTCATGAACTATAAATCCACGTTTGAAATAGCATTTCTTAGATAATTTAGATAAGTTCACGAAAAATGTTTTCAGACATAACCTCTTGAGTTCGTGGACTCAAGCTAACCGGTTGAAGTTAATAAACTCCAGCAAAAATTCTCGGGTTGAAAACTTCCGCCAGTTCGCGGACTGCACCTGTGCTTCAACTCCAGCAGATATTCTCAGTTACGATAACTTACGCCAGTTCGCGGACTGAGTTTCTACTCACTTTCTGGTTCCACTTGATCAACAAAGTTCGTAAACTTCGGTTCAAGTAAGGACTTATACATATATGTGTTGCCACAACAATATTTATATCCTACAATGGTTATATAGTCTAAACTCTCATTTCAATCATTGAAACATTCTCAGAGGGCGTTATATAGTTGTTATTCACAAACTATTTTTTTTCAGAGCGGTTTCCAAAATGATTGAAACATAACATGACTTTCGTCACTAGGTAAAGATGAACTCGGCTAAAGAGAAAGTTTACCAACATAATTTGTGTGCCCCAATTCTTTTGCAATCCTCACCGTATTTATAAGGGCTTTTTGGTGAGGATGCACTTTCAACACAATTAGGTTGTGTTGAGGTGAACAAAATCTTGCTCACCACAGGTATTTGAAACAAAATCATGCACAAACTCTAGGAATTTAATAACTCCCTTAAAACTTTCAATAACTGTTTCATACCTTTTTAAGATGTTATCCCTTGTCGAACTCTTGTCTGGGAGATCTTTCTTACTTGTTGCTTGATTTATCTTCTTTGGTACCCATTTCTGATTAACTTATGGAGCAACGTATTACTTTTTCTCCCTAATGTAGTTATGAAACTTCTTCGAGGGAATACGAGAAGAACTGAATTTATGAGACTCAATTTTTCTCCGGTTTGGAATATCATATCTTGTCTTCTTAACATAATTAGATTTAGATTTATCTCGTTTAAGAAATCTGCAATTCCTTTGCAAGTGACCTGGTTTTCCACAATTAAAGCAATGTTTAATATAATGGGAAAAGTTATTTTAGTGTTACCTGAATGTGTATGTGCTTGATTTGGAACTTGCATGATTTCCTCTTTTCGTTATCAATAGTTGATCGAGATACTTTATTTTTGTCAACCGTGGAAGGTTTTGATTGAGAAGAATCTTTATCTTTGACAAATTTTACATTTTTGCAAATATTAGGAGCGTCTATTCCTTCATAGATCAATCCTCGTGTATCACGATAAATTCTACATGCTCCCAATATCGAGGTTAATTTATCTGAGATGCTATTTCTTGACAAACTCTCTTTTAAGATCGAGTTTTCTTCTTCTAAAGTTTTGACCTTCTCAAGCGCAATAACTAGATCATTCTTGGATGATTCACATTGAACTTTGAGATCTTCTCGTTCCGTATCAAATAACAAGTTCATCTCGATGTTCTCCGAGTTATCTAGCTTTGCTTGAAGAATGATTTCCTGATCTCGACCTTCGGCAATTTCTTCTTTAATCTTTCGTATTTCGTTGAGATAATATCTTGCACCACTAGAATCAAGTTGGTCTTGCAAGTCTTTATTCCGACTACGAAGTCTTTTATATTTAACTTTCTCATTGAAAATGGTGCTTTCAGCTTCCGAGATTTTCTTATGACATTTCTTAATAAGATTATTAGCAACTGGATCATCATGGGACACTTCTTCGTCAGAATCAGAATCAGTATCCGAAAGAATTTTTCCAGAAGCTAATGCAACCTCGCCTGCCAACTCTTGAGGATTATAAAATTTAGGTCCATCATCAAGAGTGGATGTTGCTGCATATGCCGATTGTCTACGGATTCAGCTAGGACATACTGAAGACAAGTGCCCGAAACCACGACAGTTATAGCATTGTACATCATCATTAGGAGATGTTGCACCGTTAGAAAAACTCTTTTTCCTATCTCTCAATAGTTTTCTAAATAGTCGTGGAGTAACATTCTTAGTATCTGGCGAACCAGGTTTATCCTTAGAGGATTCAGAATTTTTTGCAGCTTTAAGAGAAATCACCTCTTTTCTAGATGCGTGTTCATTATCAAAGATCTTTAGTTTTCCAACAAAAGTATTTCTGGAGAGTGTAGAAAGATTGTTTGCTTCTTCAATGGAATGTTTCTTAGACTCGTATCTTGACGGTAGAGACCTGATAATTTTTCACTCAATAATCTTTCTCTTTCCTAAAATACCTTGTCTAGACTCTGAAAAAGCGGGGGTCTAAAAATCACACCCAATAATTCGTTTGGTAATCTGTATGGAACAAACTTCAATATAATCTCAAGAATAAAAACTCAATTGAGAAATAATATTAAAGAGATTTATCTCCTTCTCAACACAATCAATAGTTAAACAGAAGCAAGTCTGTAAACCTTATTTTAGTGTGAGGTTACTTGGAACAATCTTTTGTGATAATCACAACCTATTCAATATCCACTGTGTATAAACCTCTATAAGCAACAATCACTAAAGGAATATTTCAACACGGTGTTCACTTGAAACAGGGTTAGTCCGGGCTGGTCTAACAATGTGAAAATAACAAAATCAGTTGTCCAAGATCAATCAAGTCTTATCCAACAAACAAGGTCGGATTTAACAACTATGATTGATTAACGTATAACCTGTATTATTTCAATTATAAAGATAAACAATATAATGCGGAAAATGAAATAACACAGACACCAGAAATTTTTTTAACGAGGAAACCGCAAATGCAGAAAAACCCCGGGACCTAGTCCAGAATAAACACACACTGATTATAAGCTATTACACCAATTTCCTACTACCTATTCAGACTAGATGTAATACCTTCTTCAGTTGTATTCTTATAGAACACATAGTAGAACACCGATCCTCTTTAGGAATTATTCACACAAATCTTCTGGCAGAACCCAAGGCTCTCTTTAGAAGATACAACAACACGATTGATATGATTCAATATTTTGTTTGCACAAAACACAAGTTTGATTTCCCTTTAGATGTAAATCTAGGTTTTTGAAATCTTGTAGATTAGGGTTTTAACTTACAATCAGTATGCGTACTCACACGAAGTCCGTGAACTTGATTTTCATAAGTGAACTTGGGTGATTCCAAAGATTAATTTCCAAGTTAAGAAAACCCTAATAATTCTACAACAAGAACAACTATATAAATCTAGAGATATCTTGTTTAAAAAACTTCTCAAGGATTTTTACGAGATGCCTCAATAGAAGTTTTTCTTTCCAGTCTCCGATTTCGACTAACAAGTGTTGGTATACGATCGAAAACTGAAATTTATCTAAACCTAGGGTTTATGATCAACAACTCTTGAATGGTTTTATATCAAAAGAGAAAACCTTAAAAAGGACAGGAGGTGAAAAACCTATATTACAAGTTGTATAATCAATCACGAAGACTAGATTCAACTTGGCTTTGTGATCCCCAATACAAAGACTTTTATCTCACTCTTGTTCACGAAGAACATAAGACATGGAAAACAACCTTATGAAACTAACACCAATTTTCCAAAGGGGATGAAAACCATGTAGACTTATGAACCCTTTATTCATAGTGAACAATAGCTTGGAAGCTAAGCAAATAACTTATTTAGCTATTTTCCTTTACAAGACTCTACTAAAAATAGGAGTCTTTCCAAAGTTAGAACTCTTGCCAAACTAATTAAATAAATAACTTATTTAGCAAAAATTATATTTATGTTAATAAATCACATTTTAACTTAAGGCAGGAATCATAAACACTTTAATATGGTAATCAAAAGTGTTTGGACCAATAGCTAACTTGCCTAGATAAAGAAACATCACTAACATGACCAAAAATCCCTTTTAGTCACGTACAAGGCCCAAGTTCGCGGACTCAAAGGCCCATGGAACGTTTCTTACTAATGAACTTAAATCACTCATAACTTCATCGTTATAACTTGGAATTGAGTGATTATAGGCTCGTTGAATTCACGAGCTCATTACTATAACATGAGATCCTTTATAGGGATAAAGGTTATTGTCACCAAGGTCATGAAGCAAATAACCTCAAGTATATATACATAAATGTACATTTATCGTCATTGGAAATGTTCCATAGAGTGAGCATTTATCTCGATAGGTTAGAAAGGTAGAATTGAACAAGAATCCAAATGAAATAAATCTCATACCTTTGTTAATAAAGTACTTTTTGATGTCTTCTTGTAATCTTTAATCTTCAATCTTCATCCTTTAAGGATAGCTTCGATTCAACTTCTTAGACCTGATCTAGTCTGAAACTATCTTTAGTATGCTAAATCAAGAATACATTTTGGCAACTAAAATTGACAACTAACTTGACATACCAACACTAGTGGGTTCAACCGAGACAGGCTCTAACAATCTCCCCCTTTGTCAATTTTAGTGACAAAACCATTTACATATGGTTTGAACTTGTTAAAAGCAAAATCGACAATCTTGATTTCCTTGGTTCTTCAACTCTATGTGTGTTCATCTTGTACTCGTTGAAGATCCATCATAGTATTATTACATAGCATCAAAGTTTCATTGTATCACAACTTTGAAAATAATACTACGGTGATATGTATCTCCCCTTAGTCAATACTCCATCTCAACATGAAATTTTTTGAAGCTCTCTGAAGAGACACAAGATGAAAGCCTTTCGCTATTATGAATAAGTTCCCCATTCCCGCATAGTCACTGGATTCATGATTCTCAACTCTTCTAACACTTACAATACTAAAGTTTGTTTGCATTCGTCTGTAAAACTTTACAAGAATATTAGAATCAACTTGGCAGAATTCTCTGTGATGAGTGATGGTACCTTACATACTAATATTAGGACATCAAATAATGGTTTTGTTTGCAGGCTTTAACAGAACATTTTCATGCCATTACTACGTACTCTACCCATGCGTTTTCCTCAACTTCGGGTTTCAATGAGAAACTTTATTAATGTGCTCCCATTGGAGATCTTGTTTGAAATTTTCTCTTGTTTGACAACTGATTCTGTTTTGGAATGCAAATTAGTATCTAAACCTGGAGAAATCTTATTCTACATCTACTGTTTTAACTGTTGCACTTGAAATATCTCAATGATGTTGATTCGGCTCATGATTCTGGTAAGTCGAGCTTCATATTTTATTTAATTGGGGTTGAGAAACAATTTTCTTACACCGATTATGATGAGAATTTAAACCTTTTTAGTAGAACAACAAGGATCAACTTAATACCTCCTTTTGAAAATTATTACATTCTCGGTTCATGCAATGGTTTAAATTGCATGAATGCATGTTGTGATAATACCCACTACGTACTTTCTTGTATCTATAATCCAATCACCAGATAACATATTGTCCTTCCAAAATCCCAAGCAAAATAATTCGTAACGAGATTTGGTTATAGTCCTTCAACCAATGAGTACAAGGTTGTTAAAATCTATAAATCGAGGGGAGACTCAGATTTTGGACTTGTTCAGGGATACACTCTTGGAAGTGGCATTGGATTGATAAATATGGGAAAGATGGACTATGATGTGAGGTATATTAGATACCATTGCGTGTTAATGAATGGAGCTATTTTTGGGTGGACTGCCAAGGAGCCATTTTTGCCTTTGATTTGGCTGAAGAAGAGTTTCACAAACTTCCATCACTACCTGGTTTCCCACGAGCTAGTAATCTGTTACTTTCTGGTTTTAGATTGCATGTTTTAGGTGATTTTCTATGTGAATATTGTATTGATTCTAATGGTTGGTACATGAGGTTTTTAAAGTCGTTGACAAATTATCAAGATGCGATTTGGAGTAGGAAAGAGTTTGGTGACGTTTGTCATATATATAAAAAACCGATCACCTTAACAAAGAGTGGTAGGATTCTATGCAACGATTCTTTTGACAAATATGTATGTTTATCTTTATGCTCCAGAAGCTTCATAATCCAGATTACTACTTGTAGGTTCGGATGAGAAATTTCAATTTGGTGTCCCTCACAATTTATTGCTGCCGGGATTAAATTCCATATGACTTTCCCAGAATTACTAGCAATGCAACTTCCCAACCAGGAAAGAGCTAAAGCATAAATGGAACTGGGAAAAGCCCATGCCCAATAATTATCAGGTGTAACTGCAGACCAAACAGCATGTGCCACCTTACAATGAATTAAGATCTGATCTTCAGATTCTATGCTATCTCCACAAAGGATACAATAATTGTCCATGTTCATACCTTTTCGATGCAACATATCTATCGAATTAAACTTCCCATGAACAACACACCACATTATAAAATATATTTTAGGAGTGATACAAGATTTTCATACTGTAGTGTATGTATCTTTAATACGGTTTAGTATTCAGTTGGGTCGATCCATTTTCCTAACCCGTTTGACCGTTTACCTTTTGAGCAAGAGAAGGAATTAGGAGACAAGTTTTCTTTTGTGCAAGGAAAGGTATATATTTTGTACAAGGGAAGGCATACCTTTTGTGCAAGAGAAGGCATACCTTTTGTGAAAGAGAAGGTATCATGAGATATAAGTATTCTTCTCATCCTCTTGTTTTAGTAAGAGAAAAACATATGCAACTAAGAGAGAGTGTGAGGCAGTGTAGGCTTAATCTTGAGAGGGGGTTTTGAATCATACTTTTGTAATCTTATTTGAATCATAGTGAAAACGTTATCGTCGTCTTCCAAAGTGGATGTAGATCATCTTGATGGAACCACTATAAATACTTGTGTTGTGAGTGCTTGTTTTACTTTTGATTTCATTTCTATTTCAATTCTTGATTGATTTTTCTTGGAGAGCCATTGTTTCTAACAAATTGGTATCAGAGCTCCGGGTGGAAGCGATCTACGATGGAGGCAAAGTATGAGATTGAGAAATTTGATGGAAGGAATGATTTCAATTTATGGAGGCTAAAGATGAGGGATGTTTTAGTGCAACAAGGTTTGGTGAAAACTTTAAAGGGGAAACGGCTCTAGTAACAACATTGTCGGATAAAGCAAAGGAAGAACTCATGGAGAAATTTTATTATGTTTGGGCAACGAGGTCCTGAGAGAAGTTGCGACGGAAACGGCACCGGACGGGCAATGGAACAAGTTGGAGAAGAGGTATATGACTAAATCCGTAACTAATCATTTATATCTTAAGAAGAAATTACATACTCTTAGAATGCATGAAGGAATGTCTATTATAGATCATATTGATGATTATAATAAAATTCTCTTGGATTTGGAAAATATTGATGTTAAAATTGAAGATGAAGATCAAGCATTGGGTTTGCTTTATTCCTTACCACCAACTTATGATAATTTTGTTGATACCGTAATGTATGGAAAAACCACAATTTCCATGGAAGATGTTAAAGCGGCTTTGAACTCTAAGGGGTTAAATAAGGCGGGTATTGATGGTAAATATAATTCGGGAGATGGGTTATTTGTTAGAGGTAGAGGAAACCAAAAGGGAAGATTTGATAGGAGTAGATCAAAGTCAAGGTCTAAATCAAAATCCGGTAAATTCTATTGCTTTCATTGTAAGGAAAGGGGGCATTTCAAGAAGGATTGTCCAAAATTGAAGAATGTTGAGAAGAATTCTAACCAAGGCACCGAAGAAAATATTTAAGTAGAAACTGATGATGGAACGGTTCTCACGGTTCATACCGAAAGCTCGGAAAATGGGTGGATTCTTGATTCGGGGTGTACTTTTCACATGTGTCCTCATAGAGAGTGGTTTAGTACTTATCAATCTAGAGAAGGTGGTAAAGTTCTTAAGGGAAACAATGTCATTGTAAAGTGGTGGGTGTAGGTAGAATTTAAATTAAGATGTATGACGATATGGTGAGGACTTTAACTTAGGTTGGGACCTGAGAAGAAATCTGATTTCTTTGGGTACACTTGATTCAAATGGCTGCAAGTATCAAGCTGAAGGTGGAGCTATTCGTGTCTCAAGAGGAAGTCTTACAATTATGAAGGGCGAGATGATTAATGGTCTTTATACGATGCAAGGTACTACTGTAACGGGTGATGCAGCTATATGTTCTTCAAGTTCTGAAGATGATACTACCAAGTTGTGGCATATGCGGATAGGGAATATGAGTGAGAGGGGATTGGATGTTTTGAGCAAGCAGGTATTACTTTGTGGTCATAAAACATGCAAGCTTGATTTCTGTGAACATTGTGTCTTTGGAAAGAAGTGTAGAGTCAAGTTTAGTACAACTATTCATAACACCAAGGGTATTTTGGATTATATTCATTCTGATCTTTGGGGTCCTTCTCGGGTTGATTCACATGGTGGTCGTAGATATATGTTGATATTCATTGATGATTTCTCAAAGAAAGTATTTTATTCATACTTAAACACAAAGATAAAACTTTTGTCAAGTTCAAGCAATGGAAGACTATGGTTGAGAAGCAAATCGGAAGACAAAAAAAGTGCTTGAGGACAGACAATGGTTCAAAATATTTTGGGGGTGAGTTCAATGATTTCTGCAAGGAGCAAGGGATTGTGAGACACCGCAAAATCAGAAAAACACCACAGCAAAATGGTGTTGCAGAAAGGATGAACAGAACCATAATGCAGAAGGCACGGTGCATGCTCTCCAATGCAGGGTTACCAAGGAAGTTTTGGGAAGAAGAAGCAAACACATCATCTTATTTAGTGAACATATCTCCATCGACTGCCATTGAGTGCAAGACTCCAAATGAAGTTTGGACAGGTTTGAATGATAACTATGAAGACTTGAAGATTTTTGGATGTCCAGCCTATGCTCATGTGAATGAGGGGAATCTAGAGAAAAGAAGTGTATATTTCTTGGGTATGCAAAGGGTGTGAAAGGCTACAGGTTATGGTGTCCTGCAGAAAGATCAAACAAGTTTCTTATCAGCAGAGATGTGAAATTTGATGAACAATCGATGTTGAAGCCAGAGAATGGAGAACTAGATGGAATAATTGAAGAGGGTGTTAGTGATAAGGTGGAATTTGGTGACAAGGTGGAACTTGAGATGCTAGTTCAAGGAAACAATGAGACTGTTGTTTCTGATGATGACGATGATCAAGATATTGTGCAAGAACCTTCCCAGGAAGAAGAAGCAGAAGGTCATCAGTACAATCTTGTAAGAGACATGGCCATGTTGACTTGGTTACGTATGCACTTGCAGTGGGTGAGACCATAGATAAGGATGATCCAAGAACCTATGAAGAAGCAATCGGTGGTGAAGAATCAGCAGAATGGGGAGCATTTGCAATTGAAGAAATTGAGTGTCTTGACAAGAATGGCACTTGGGAGATAGTTGCAAGACCAAAAGGGCAGAAGATTGTTGGTAGCAAATGGGTCTTCAAGAAGAAACAAGGTACTTCAGATGGTGAAGGAACAAGGTACAAGGAAAGGCTTGTGTCAAAGGGGTTTACACAAAGAGAAGGCATTGACTACGATGAGGTATTTTCTCCTGTTGTTAAAAATAGTTCTATTATAACATTACTTGCTATAGTTGCCTTGAAAGATCTAGAATTAGAACAACTAGATGTTAAGACAACTTTCCTTCATGGTGATTTGGAAGAGCGTATTTATATGCAACAACCAAAAGGGTTTGAAGTTCCTGGCAAAGAAGACCATGTATGTTGTTGAAGAAATCTTTGTATGGTTTGAAGCAATCTCCAAGGCATTGGTATAATCATTTTGATACGTTTATGTTGGAAAATGGATACAGTAGGAGTAAGTATGACAGTTGTGTATATCACAGGAAACTCCAAGATGGCTCATTAGTGTATTTACTCTTGTATGTTGATGATATGTTGATCGCTTGCACAGACATGTCAGAGATACAGAAGTTGAAGGTTTAGTTGAGTAGTGAGTTTGAGATGAAAGACTTGGGTGCATCAAAGAAGATATTGGGAATAGAGATTCATATAAACCGAGGTGAAGGCAAGTTGCATTTGTCCTAGATGGCTTACATCGAGAAGGTGTTGGAGCGGTTTGGTATGAAATATGCAAAATTAGTAAGTACTCTATTGGCAGCTCATTTTAAACTTTCGAGAAGGCAATCACCTCAAACTACATATGAGGCAGAGTATATGTCTCGAGTTCCATATGCAAGCACAGTTGGTAGCATCATGTATGCTATGGTTTGTACAAGGCCGGATATCGCACAAGCCTGTGAGTGTGGTAAGTAGATACATGGGAAGTCCCTGGAAAGCTGGCAAGATGTGAAATTGATTTTGAAGTATCTAAGGGGAAGTACAGATGTTGTTTTAGTGTTTGATAAACACTATGGTGATTCGACAAATGTTGTGGGTTAAGTTGATTCTGATTATGCATGTGATCTTGATAGAAGAAGGTCATTGACAGGTTATACTTTTACATTGTGTGGTAGTAGTATTAGTTGGAGGTCGGTTTTGCAAAGCACAGTTGCATTGTCTACAACCGAGGCAGAGTAAATGGCAGCCGTGGAAGCAGTGAAGGAAGTTATATAGTTGATGGGTTTGGTTGGTGATTTAGGTTTCAAGTAAGAGAGTGCAACTTTGTTGTGTGACAGTCAAAGTGCCATTCACCTGACCAAGAACCAGATGTATCATGAGAGAACGAAGCACATCGATGTCATGTATCATTTTATCAAGGATGCAGTTGAGGAAGGTCGGATAGCGATGCTAAAGGTTCCTACAACGGATAACCCTGCGGACATGTTGAAGAAGCCGGTTCCAAGTATCAAGTTCAAGCACTGCTTGGACTTGGTTGGTGTCAACATGTGTTGAGACCCCTTGAGGGGCTGAGAGAAGACGATGATGATGATTGGTGATGGTATTCAAGTCAAGGTGGAGATTTGTAGTGTATGTGTCTTGAATATGGTTTCGTATTCAGTTGGGTCGATCCATTTGCCCGACCCATTTTCCCGTTTATTTTTTGTGCAAGAGAAGGCATCAGGAGACAAGTCTTATTTTTTGCAAGGGAAGGTATATCTTTTTTACAAGGTAAGGCATACCTTTTGTGAAAGAGAAGGCATACCTTTTGTGCAAGAGAAGGTATCATGAGATATAAGTATTCTTCTCATCCTCTTGTTTTAGTAAGATAAAAACATATGTAACTAAAAGAGAGTGTGAGGCAGTGTAGGCTTAATCTTGGGTGGGGGTTTTGAATCATACTTTTGTAATTTTGTTTGAATCATAGTGAAAACGTTATCGTCGTCTTCCAAAGTGGATGTAGATCATCTTGATCGAACCACTATAAATCCTTGTCTTGTGAGTGCTTGTTTTTGGAAGAGCCATTCTTTCTAACACATACAAACCTCCAAGTTAAATTATTCACACCATCTTCTGCAGTCACCTTTGTGTATAAGGACTTGACAGAACTCCAGAAGTGTCTAGACTCCATCTTCTTGTGTCAGGAAAGTTATCCAAAGTAGGTGGAGTAGAACCAATAAGGAGGAATATAGAGGCTAACATGTTGACTTTAGAATTGGATAACTCTCTTTTAGGATCAAACATCCAGGCGCCTTCTGCAGAAATATGAGTATAAAGACACTGCCATCTTTTAATCTATCTAGTTTGTGATGCAACGAGAACTTCACATCCAAACTTGAGTCACCCACCCACTTATCATGCCCAAAAGATATCTGTGAACCCGAATGAAGACTTAAATTGGAGTTTCTAAAAATCAATTGATTCATCTCAGCAATGGTTCTCCAACAGGAGACACCATGAGCTTCCTTTAATCTACCAGGTACCCAAAAAGAGAAGAAAGAACCATAATTTTCAACAATGATTTTGTACTAGAGATGAGATTTTCCTAGACCAAATCTCCAACACCACTTGGCTAATAAAGCTTGGTTCATAACCCTTAAATTAAGAACACCCAAACTATGTTGTAAAAGGAGAGCGCCAAAGGCGCACTAGGCGTAAGGCTGGCGCCTGGAAAAAAGAGGCCCCCAGGCGCCAAATTATAGTTGATTTCCGTTTTTTCTAATAAAAAAGCCCTTGCCTAGGGCGCTAGGCGCTGGGATTGGCGCCTCGCCTTGCCTAGCGCCTTTTATAACATAGCACCCAAACCACCTTTTGCTTTGGAAGAATGGACTAAATCCCAATTGACCAGATTAGAGACTTTAGAATCATCTCCTGTTACTCATTCTTTAATCGTATTCCCTGTAATGAGTATCCAATATCCACCAACTTGTGCAGTCCATCAAATTTTTTTTCCGAACATAAAATGATTTCAAAATCATCTGGTTTAAAGATCCTATGCGCCAGTGTGACCACTCATCAAACAGTAGCGGTAATTTATCTAAGCCTCCTATGCGCAATGATTTACTTTTTCTAAGGAAATGTACGTGCAAGCATTTGTGATGAGTATATCTCTCCCTCTCCCATGCATTCAAAGATGTTAGTTATCTGACAAGGAGACCGTGTCGTGGTTCCATTCAAAGCTCAATATCTCATGTTCAACAACATATTTACAAAGAGGATTGTCTATGAATGATTCAGACGAAAGTGGGGTTTAGGCCTGGTGGCTGCTGTTGTCAGTACTTGCGAAGTGAAAATGTCGCTGATATCTTGCGGAAGCTTCCCGAGGTTGTTGTTCGAGGAACCGTTGTTGCTTATGTTCCTCAGGTTTCATGGATCTAAAATGCATCAGTCAGGTGGAGTATTCTGATGTCTGTCTCCTTAATTTGATTTGAAGGAAGATCCACTATCCTTTTGATATTTTCTTATTACAAATTGCATGCTTTACGAGTACCTATAAGAGTGGACGATATTGTCACATGAAATTATACGGATGTTGGGGATATGAGATATTATCTTGCAGCCATCACCAGTACAGTTCGCTTCCAGATCTTTAAAGTAATTGATTTGTAATGTTCGGAGGTTGTGCAAGTCTTGTATTTCTGTTGGCATGTGTCGCCACTGACACTTACTATATCAAATCTTGGGAGTACCTTAAGTTTTCCTAGTGGTGACGGTGTATACAAAGATATTATGGTACGAGAGAGTTGACGCGGCAGGTACTCTAAATTAGGGAAAAGGCTAATCTGATGATTCGAGTAACCACGATTTCAAATTCAGAATGCCCGAAAAATCGAGTCGGGAAACACTGCCTCCGTTGTAGTTTGCATCAGTGCGGAGCCCATAAAATTTAGGCCCAACGTGCACCAAATTTTCTAATTCCCATAGTTCAAGTGTTTCAGGAGAAGGCAGTTTCCCTAGAGCAGGAAATGTCCTCAGTTTCAGACCTCTAATGTGTATATCACGAACATGCGGCATATCATGTTAACTTCTGCATCCATGTCTACTTCAGCTCTAGGTTTATACATTCCATGTGAAGGGATAGCAAATTCGGAAATGATACCTCCAGTTGAACCTCCATAAACCTCATTTCCAATTTCTTTCAAACAATCCATATGGTTTCGATAGAGGATTTCAAGAGACTTCAGTTTCCCCAACGCACCACAAAATGAAATGGATACTTTATGAAGACAAGGCATATTGGTGATATTATCTTCTGCTCCAAAAGCCCATTCCTCCAAGCTGTCTGCTCCCCAAATTTGAAGAGTTTCCAACTCCTAGAAGGCCACTCTGTTAGCATGATCACGGACACTAGAACCATAAAATTCAGATCCAATGTGTTTCAAATTGTTCAGATGTCTGATTTCTAGCTGTTTGAGCAACGGAATTTTTCCCAAAGCTGGTAATGCTCCAATTAATTCACCTAGGCATGGCATAACATCAAACCCTTCTGGAACAGCTCCTACTGTCGCAAAAGCTTCCCACTCCTCCAACATATATGCTCCTTGTATCACAAGCCACACTGCAAGCATAACCACCACCATCACCATAAAACGCAGTCCCGATGTGCTTCACATTATCCTGACCAGAAATGTGGAGATGCTCAAGGGACGTTACGTTAGTTTCCCAAAAGCGGGTAGTGCTTTCGGATTTTCACAATTACAAAGCTCAACTTTATGAAGTAATGGAAAGATGTCAAAACCTCTACTACTTATTACTGTGAAGTCTACCAAGCCACTTGCTTTCGAAGTGTTTTCAGTTGTGGAAATGCCACCCTGTGACCATGAACGCATTAAATTCAAGCCCGGCGTGTTTCAGTTCGTGCATAGAAATCATCTTGAGATGTTCAAGTGATGGTAAATTCACCAATGCAGATAATTACAGTGATCGAATTCCAAATTACGAAGGTTAGGCAACATTTCAACACTTGCAATCCAGTTTGGGAAATTGGAACCTCTGTAATTCATTATGTGAAGACTAATGGAGAAGACTCTCCTAATAATTCTCACTAGCGTCATCACTCTGAGCTAGTATTATGGCAGAGTCTACAGCCATACTCTACGGCATGATAAGTCTTTAGAATTTGTTATTTTTGTTAAACAAATCTGTAACCAAATCCTGAATAACTTTGAGTATAAATACTTATGCTATCTGCACATATTAAGTGTGGAAGCAATTCACCTCAAATCTCTTTCTAACTTGGTATCAGACTTGATCCAAGCCACCTTTCGCAAACAAAATCCAAAAAAAAACACAAAAAAAAAAAAAAAACTCAAAACCCTAAACATGGCAGATGCTACCAATACCCTTCGTCAAGTTCAGATTCACCATTTGGTGACCTTAAAGCATACTGAAACAAATCATTTTCTGTGGAAAGCACAGTTCAAGCCCATCTTAAAGGGTTATGATCTTACTGGTTTTGTTGATGGAACCAAACAAAAACCACCTAGAACTCTACCAAACAGTGAGGCAATCAATCCGGAATTCACATCTTATGAAGCACATGACTCTCTTATTGTCGGATGGTTAAACTCCACCTTCACTCCAAAAGTGCTATGCAATGTGGCCAGACTTGATACATCAAAGGAGATCTGGGATAAATTGGAAGCGGAGTATGCACCAAAAACTTTTGCTCATCAGATGAGCCTCAAAAAACAACTTCACAGCATGTCCAAAGGTAATAAATCATTGAAACAATATTTGAATGATGCTAAAAGTTTATTTCATCAATTAGCTGAATCCGGGTGCACAGTATCTGCTGATGAAAAGAAACAAGCAATCAGCAACGGTCTAAATCAAAGTTACGATCCAATAGTAACTTCTTTAAGTACTATGGAGGGAATGGAACTGGAGACCTTCTACTCTCATTTGCAGACTTTTGACATGAGGCTTGAGACACAGATGTCATTGCTGCAAACACCTATTGCTAATGTCGCTGTAACGAACTCTACATCATCTAGCAGACAAGATCCAAAACGATTCAACAATCAACAGAAAGGATCATACCAGTCCAGCAACAATCAACCATATCGTTGGAATCAGGCTCAACAGGGGAACACCCAATTTGTGGAGAAGTGTCAGATTTGCAAAAAGAAGGGTCACCAAGGTGACAGGTGTTGGTTCCGTTATGAAAAGCCAAACAACAACAACCAGCGAGCTCCAGCAGCATACATTGCTTTACCTGGAGATCATGAGAACAACCAATGGGTAACAAACACCGGAGCTACCAATCATCTGACTGCTGACATGCGCAATCTGACGATTCCGCATGAATATCATGGTACTGAACAAGTGCATGTTGGAAATGGTAATAGACTTCACATTTCACATGTTGGTAATTCGTCTTTTACACATAATTCACGGTCTTATCATTTGAACAACATTTATCATGTTCCAAACATCAAAACTAATTTGTTGTCAGTCTCTCAATTTTGTAAAGACAATGATGTTTATTTTGAATTTCACACTTCCTTCTTTGTTGTAAAGGACATGCGCACGGGGATAATGCTGCTGAGAGGGCTCAATAAGAATGGGTTATATGTTTTCGATGAAGTAAATCTGTTAGAACGTCCAATAAAACCACAAGCAATGGTCTCCTCTTCACTTCCACTATGGCACCAGCGATTAGGTCATCCAATGCTACGTACTGTTTCCAAGATATGTCATCAATTTTCTCTTCCAGTCCAAAATAAAAAATTTGAGTCTTGTCATTCTTGCCATGTGAGTAAAAGCAAGAAGTTATCATTTTCTCTTAGCACAACAGTTTATGACAAGCCTTTGAGCTTAGTTGTCTCAGATATTTGGGTATCACCCTCTTTATCAAGAACTGGTTTCCGATATTATATATTGTTTATGGATGTTTATTCTCACTATACCTGGGTTTTTCCATTGGTTCAAAGATCTGATGCATTGCACACTTTCATTCTTTTTCGTAAACAAATTGAAAGTCTCACAGATCATAAAATAAAAATCTTTCAATTTGAAAATGCTCTAGAATATAAGAAGTTCACTTCTTATCTCAATGAGTCTGGCATACAGCACAGATTTTCATGTCCTCATACGTCTCCCCAAAATGGTCTAGCCGAGCGTCGCATAAGACATGTCACAGAGTCTGGTTTAGCTATTCTATTCCATGCACATATGCCTAGGTCTTACTGGGCAGATGCCTTTGTTACTGCGTGTTACCTTATCAACAGGCTTCCAAAATCCAGTTCTGAGTCCAAAACTCCATTAGAATTATTGTTCAACAAGTTGCCTAACTACTCATTCTTGAAGGTCTTTGGATGCTTAGCTTATCCTTGTTTACGACAGTATAATAGTGACAAGCTTGAACCCAGGTCGCTTCCATGCGTCTTCATTGGCTACAGTAATGCCCACAAAGGCTATCTCTGTTTACATAGAGAAACCAACAGACTTTACATCTCTAGGCATGTGCGATTTGAAGAACAATCGTTCCCATTCTTATCTCTCAAGCAGCAATCTCTGTTGCCAAATCCAGGTATTGTACCATCTAGCACTAGTGTTTTCATTAAGAAACCTTTTAGTAGCTGTCGTTTGCCTTCACTCTCGGGTGCTAGTACATTGCAGTCACCAGTTCAGTCCAGTTCAGAACATGTTGTTGTGCCAGGAACAAATTCTGAAACAGCTTCTTTACCATCAATTGCATCAACTGTTTCTCCTGCAATCAGTCCTGCGGCTTAAGTTGCAACCAATGCTTCCACTGCACAAGACTCTGCAGCTACAACATCTCAAGAAGTGCAAAGTCAATTAACAACACATCCCATGGTAACAAGGGTTAAAGTTGGTATTCACAAGCCAATTCAGAAACTTTGTCTCACTGCATCTAAACATGCCTTGCAAGATGAAGAGTTTATGGCGCCAACATGTTTTTCCGAAGCGCGAAAGATTCCAAAGTGGAGAACTGCGATGGATGTACAGATAAATTCTCTAATTTGCAATGGTACTTATTCTCTTGTCAAATACGAAAAAGGGATGAATGTGGTTGGCTCGAAATGGGTTTACAGGGTGAAGCAAAACCCAGATGGTACTGTTGAGCGCTGCAAAGCTCGTTTGGTGGCGAAGGGGTACAATCAACAGCAGGGTCTTGACTATGGTGAAACTTTTTCACCAGTTGTGAAACCTTGTACCATACGGCTTGTACTATCCATCGCCGTGATGAATCAGTGGCCAATCAAGCAACTTGATGTTGAAAATGCATTCTTGCATGGCAATCTGGAAGAAAATGTCTATATGCAACAACCACCAGGCTATGTGGATGAATCATATCCTAATCATGTGTGCAAACTGCACAAATCACTCTATGGCCTTAAACAGGCTCCAAGAGCTTGGTTCTCCAAGAGCTTGGTTCTCCAAGCTTAGTAACTATTTGGTCAAGTTGGGATTCAAGGGTTCCATTGCAGATACTTCCTTATTTATTTGTCAAACATCAAACTCTACTTTATATGTTCTCGTATACGTTGATGATATCATTGTAACGTGATCAAACACAGCTGATATTTCTCAGCTAATTATGGATCTTAGTGATGTTTTTGCTTTAAAAGATTTGGGAGAAGTTCTTTTTAGGGGTTGAAGTACTCAGGCAGGGTTCGGAGCTCATTCTATGTCAGCGCAAGTACATTACAGATCTTCTGAAGAACACAAAACTTGATGGTGTGAAGCCAGTCAGCACCCCATTGGCTACCACTGTGAAAATCCAGAAACAAGGCACCAGAAAATTTGAAGATGCTACCTTATATCGAAGTGTAGTGGGTGCGCTTCAATATTTGCATCTGACAAGACCTGATATATCTGTGGCAGTTAACAAGGTATGCCAATATATGCATGATCCTTATGTAGAGCATTGGGAACTTGTTAAGCGAATTATCCGCTATCTCAAAGGTACTATAGATTATGGACTTCATATTCGTCCATCTAGGGATTATACCTTGCAGGCATATTCTGATGCGGATTGGGCTGGGAGTTTAGATGATCGGCGTTCCACGAGTGGCTATTGTATCTACTTTGGGGGTAACTTAATTTCATGGAGCGCAAGGAAGCAGAAAACAGTATCTAAGTCTAGTACTGAGGCAGAATATCGGGGTGTTGCTATTACCACTTCAGAGATTATCTGGATTCAATCACTGCTAAAAGAACTTGGTCTGACTTCTCCACCACCCATTCTGTGGTGTGACAATTTAGGCGCTACATATCTGACAGCCAATCCGGTGTTTCACGCACGTACCAAGCATATTGAAATTGACTATCACTTTGTCCGTGAACGTGTAGCTGATAAACAACTTCATGTCAGGTTTATCAGCACCAGAGATCAGCTTGCGGACATCTTTACAAAAGGACTACCAGCTCCAAGATTTCAGTTCATACGTACCAAGTTGCATCTTCGCCAGCTACGGTACAACTTGAGGGGGAATGTGAAGACTAATGCAGAAGACTCTCCTAATAATTCTCACTAGCGTCAGCACTCTGAGCTAGTATTATGGCAGAGTCTACAGCCATACTCTACGGCATGATAAGTCTTTAGAATTTGTTATTTTTGTTAAACAAATCTGTAACCAAATCCTGAATAACTTTGAGTATAAATACTTATGCTATCTGCACATATTAAGTGTGGAAGCAATTCACCTCAAATCTCTTTCTAACTCATTATCTTCAAATTCCCCAACAATGAAGGAGGCTGTAGGGCAGCAAACACATCAACCACCGTCTTTACTGGTGCTATCTTATAGTCTTCCGATTCAACATAGCTGTAAATCTGCAAGTTATACAGACTACACAACTAAATATGAATTCGTTGGCTTATAGTTGGTATAATTCTGGTTTTTCTAGTGATGGAAAATTGATTTGGGACCTTATCCCGGCGGCAGTCACTAGGATTTTATGGAGGGAAAAGGAACTGTAGAATTTTTGAAACTAAATATAGCTTCAAAACGGACATGGAACTCTGCACTGAAGTTAAAACTCTTATTCTTTCGTGGGCTCCTGCAATGGGAAACAAAATTCACGTCAATTCTCATACACTATAAACAACTGGGACTTAGTTTTTAACTAATGTTTTCTCCTGTTGGTTTCGTCTTTGTTTTTTTCTTTAGTTTTCTTTTAGTCTATCCTTTGTAGACTCTGTAAATTCTTCTCTTTTTAATATATGTCTCTCTTCCATTCAAAAAATACAGACCACACAACGAATCCGTCAATTCCGTCAAACAGATGTTATTAGACAAATCTAGATATCTTAGGTGTATTATAATTTTTCTGTCTCAGTAGGAAGTCATTCCAAGTCGCTTTTTTTTTTTTTGTAATAATCAACACCCTGAGATATCTTAGACGATGGAGTAAGTCGGGAAGGATAGTTTTGAGTAGGAATGGGTTTTCCCTTTTTTGAAACCCGAGTGGGAATTTATATAGTAATAAATTCAATACTAAGAAAGTTCTCAGTTTTTTCTGTCCATGTGAAATAGAAGACATAAGGGTGCGAATGAATTTTCAAAACAAAAGAAAGTTTAGTACTCCATATCGCTGCTAGTATCTTCCAGAGTAAGGTAATTTGTGAGAAATTGTGCAAAATCATGCACAAGATCATACATATCACGGTGTATGATATTACCATCCAAGTCTTGCTTGAAATTCTGGAAAAATGACAGAGCGCCGCCATCCACATTCTGATTAATTCATTCTTACGAATTACGTGACCTATAGGAAAGATCGCGCAATACAAAAAGCACGCTCTTACAGGTGGTGGTAAATCATAGTAGTTCAACAAGAGAGCAGGCTTTAAAATACCGTCTTCAGCTTTTTCTAGTTCCCAAATGGATTTGTTATCCATCACCCTATTCACGCAAGAGATTTCCTAAGACTTTCGCAGAGAGGGGTACACCTCTTCGCTATTACGGTGCCAATTTTTATCCAAGCTTTGCTACATTCTTTATCCGCATTTTTTTCCCTGAAAAGCTAGCCGACTTAAAAGGCGCCAGCAGTATTTCTCAAGGCAAGTCTAAAAGGATCCCACTTGCTATTGTCCTCCGTCCACATATCATCAAGAACAAGTAAAAATCGCTTCTTCTGGAAAGCTTTACACAAAAGCTTGTGCAATTCATCATTCCATTCAGATAAATATTCTGGGACATGAACACCTGCCCCGCGGATGATCTCCTTGGAAATCCTGATGCGATCAAAATAATAAAGACACAACGTTATCCTATCCTGTTTGCATACTAGTTGAGCAAGAGTAGTTTTTCCCAGTCCTCCCATCCCAATTATAGATATAATAAAAGGGTTGGTAGGAGTAGTAGCGCTACTGTCGCCCAATAGCTTGGGTAATATGGTTTCTTGGTCGTAGTCACGACCAACAATATCGGATTCATCAATGATGGATCTAGTAGGTAGTATCTCACCAGCACGATGCTCGTTAGACGCAGGAACATTGCTGATCCACGACAGGACATCCTCCTCGCGAAAAATAGCATCCAATTTTTCTCGCAGCTCTTTGATTCTCGATCCAGTTTCATGGCGCTGAGCAACTTTACCAAAACAAGAGCAAAACGAGAAAACACAAGAACTCATCTTGTTGTTTTTGCGAATCGTCTTGTTGATATTGCTGCTGGCACCATCAGTAAGGTTGTCAATTTGAGATGTTAAAGTTTCAGTAATCCACTTGTCTATTATGTTGTCCATCTCATAGGCTACATCTTTCAATCGTTGCAACCAAAAGTTCACATTTGTGTCTGTCATCTTCTTTATCTCTGCATCATAGAGCAGAGCTTGGATGGCTTGAAAGAAAAATTTGAGCTTCTCCACCTCATCTTTAGCACCCATCACAAACTGAAAATGTTCTTTCAGCTTGTCCAGGGCGAGAGAGGCAATATGCTCAAGAAGTACCGAAGCAATTGCTTCTGCAGCCATGTTAACAATAACCAAGGGCTAAACTGATGCTTAGAGATGAAGAAGAAGGAGGAGCAAGGAATAGTAGGAGTATGTTGTGTGTGCACTTTAAATTTCTACCGGGTCTGTTTATACTAAAAAGAAAATAATAAAATGTCAAATTTGAACTGAATATCCCATTTGGTTAGATCACTCACGCCGTTAAAAATGTACGAGTTTTTTTTATTTTTAGTTCACAACTTACGCATTCACTATGTTTGTGTTGCATGCCAGCGATGAGTTCAATATTCTCAAATTAATAGTATTAAACAAAGAGGAAATAAAAGAAAATTAATGCCACCATTGCAAATTCTGCATTTCAAACAAATTGAGTTCGTACAGCTTCGGAAAACTGCCTCCGTTGTAGTTACCACATTATCCAAATCCGAGAGCATGAGTGTTTCAAGAGAAGGCAATTTTCCTAGAGCAGGTAAAGTCACCAATTTCAGACCTTGAATATATCACGAACATGCGCCCCATAATCATGTTAACTGCATCAGCCTTCCCTCCTTTGTCTTCTTCTGCATCTGTTCCGAAGGCCCACAGTTCCAATTTTGCATTCAGGGTCAGGGATAGCAAATTCGGAAATGATACAAACTTATTATTACCTCCAGTTGAACCTCCATAAAACTCATTCCCGATTTCTTTCAAACTACTCACTTTCATTACCTAGAGAGTTTCAAGAAACTGCAGTCTCCCCAATGCTGGCAACTTCTTTAACGCACCACATAGTCGAACATCTACTTAACAAAGACAAGGCATAATGGGGATCTGATTGGCACATTCTTCTGCACCGAAAGCCCATTCCTCCAAGCTGTCAGCTCCCCAAATTTGAAGAGTTTCCAACTCCAGGAAGGTCACTTTATTAGACAAATCTAGCGAGCGGATTTGGCATGTGCCAATGGCACGCACGGCCAAGTTGACTTAGGTTGCACGGTTTGCAATCCTAGGATACCAGCGAGCGGATTTGGCATGTGCCAATGGCACGCACGGCCAAGTTGACCTAGGTTGCACGGTTTGCAAGCTAGGCTACCATCGAGCATGTTGGCATGTTCCAATGGCATGCGTGGCCAATTTGGCCTAGGTTGCACGGTTTGCAAGCTAGGATACCAGCGAGCATGTTGGAATGTGCCAATGGCACGTGGCGGCTTGGTCCCTTGGTTGCACGGATTGGCAAGCTGGGAAGAGGGCGCTTTTGGCATGGCGCGGCTAGCTTGGCTAGGTGCGGGATCAAGCTATAGTTTTTGGGCCAAAGGCCATGAGGATACCTCAGACGGTCAGGATTTTCTCCTGGGATTGAAGGGAAACCGTTGATTATTGCACGCCTTCACTTTGGTAGCCGCAACTGGGAAGCTGGTATGGTGGAACAGTTAGGGCCAAGGTAAGGGTGTTTGGCTTGGCGTGGTGTGACTAGCATATCTAGGGCCAAGGCAAAGTGTGTTTGGCATGGCGCGGCTAGCTTGGGCTAGGTGTGGCTGGCATGATTTGTCATTGGCACAGAGGTGCGGCTAGCATGGTTGGCATGCTTTGGCGCGTTTGGTGTGGCTGGCATGATTTGTCGTTGGCACAGGGGTGCGACTAGCATAGTTGGCATGCTTTGGCGCAGTTAGTATGACTAGCATAGCTAGGGCCAAGGCAGAGTGTGTTTGGCATGGCTCGGCTAGCTTGGTCTATGTGTGGCTGACATTATTTTCCATTGGCACGGAGGTGTGGCTAGCATGGTTGGCATGTTTTGGCGCGTTTGTTGTGGCTGGCATGATTTGTCGTTGGCACAGGGGTGCGGCTAGCATGGTTGGCATGATTTGGCGCAGATGGTGTGACTAGCATAGCGAGGGCCAAGGCATAGTGCGTTTGGCATGGCGCGGCTAGCTTGGGCTAGGTGTGTCTGACATGATTTTCCATTGGCACAGAGGTGCGGCTAGCATGGTTGGCATGCTTTGGCGCGTTTGGTGTGGATGACATGATTATCCATTGGCACAAATGTGCGTCTAGCATCGTTGGCATGCTTTGGCGCGTTTGGTGTGGCTGGCATGATTTTCCGTTGGCACATGGGTGCGGCTAGCATGGTTGGCATGCTTTGGCGTGGTTGGTGTGACTAGCATAGCTAGGGCCAAGGCAGAGTGCGTTTGGCATGGCGCGGCTATCTTGGGATAGGGGTGGCTGGCATGATTTTCCATTGGCACGGAGGTTCGGCTAGCATGGTTGGCATGCTTTGGCGCGTTTGGTGTGGCTAGCATAGCTAGGGCCAAGGCAGAGTGTGTTTGGCATGGCGCAGCTAGCTCGGGCTAGGTGTGGCTGGAATGACTTGCTATTGGCACAGAAAGGAATTAGGGTTTTTCTCGTTGTAACCCTAATTTGAAAAAATACCCCCCATTAATTACTGACTACATGCATTAAATGTTCTAATAAATGTGTCACCGGTGACATTAGGTTATTCGGAGTTTTACAATTTTACCCTTTGTCTAAAAACCACCACCAACAATAGTCTAAACTCTCATTTCAATCATTGAAACATTCTCAGAGGGCGTTATATAGTTGTTATTCACAAACTATTTTTCGTCAGAGCGATTTCCAAAATGATTGAAACATAACATGACTTTCGTCACTAGGTAAAGATGAACTCGTCTAAAGCTAAAGTTTACCAACATAATTTTTGTGCCTCAATTCTTTTGCAATCCTCGCCGTATTTATAATGGATTTTTGGTGAGGATGCACTTTCAACACAATTAGGTTGTGTTGAGGTGAACAAAATCTTGCTCACCACAGGTATTTGAAACAAAATCATGCACGTACTCTAGGAATTTAAGAACTCCCTTGAAACTTTCAATAACTGTTTCATACCTTTTTAAGATGTTATCCCTTGTCGAACACTTTTATGGTAGATCCTTCTTACTTGTTGCTTTATTTATCTTCTTTGGTACCCATTTCTGAGTAACTTTTGGATCAACGTATTTATTCTCCCCAATGTAGTTATGAAACTTCTTCAGGGGAATTCTAGAAGAACTGAATTTATGAGACTCATTTTTTCTCCAGTTTGGAACATCAGATCTTGTCTTCTTAACAGAACCAGATCTGGATTTATCTCGTTCAAGAAATTTGCAATTCCTTTGCAAGTGACCTGGTTTTCCATAATAAAATCAATGTTTAGTGTAATGGAAAAATTTATGTTTAGTGTTACCTGAATGTGTATGTGCTTGCTTTGGAACTTGACAGGCTTTCCTCTTTTCGTTATCAGCAGTTGATCAAGATACTTTATTTTTTTCAACCGTGGAAGGTTTTGATTGAGAAGAATCTTTAACTTTGACAAATTTTACCTCTTTGCTAATACTAGGAGCGTCTATTCCTTCATAGCTCAATCCCCGTGTATCACGATGAATTCTACATGCTCCCAATATCGAGGTTAATTTATCTGAGCTGCTATTTCTAGACAAACTCTCTTTTAAGCTCGATTTTTCTTCTTCCAAACTTTTGACCTTCTCAAGCGTAATAACTAGATCATTCTTGGATGATTCAAATTGAACTTTGAGATCTTCTCATTCTGTATCAAATAACAAGTTCATCTCGATGTTCTCCAAGTTATCTAGCTTTGCTTGAAGAATGATTTCCCGATCTCGACCTTCGTCAATTTCTTCTTTAAGCTTTCGTATTTCATTGAGATAGTCTCTTGCACCACTAGAATCAAGTTGGTCTTTCAAGTCTTTATTTCGACTACGAAGTCTTTCATATTTAACTTTCTCACTGAAAATGGTGCTTTCAACTTCCGAGAGTTTCTTATGATATTCCTTAAGAAGATTATTAGCAACTGGGTCATCATGGAACACTTTTTTGTCAGAATCAGAATCTGTATCCAAAAGAATTTTTCAAGAAGGTAATGCAACCTCGCCTGCTAACTCTTGTGGATTATAAAATTCAGGTCCATCATCAAGAGTGGTTGCTGCTGTATATGCCGATTGTCTACGGCTCCAGCTAGGATATACTAAAGACAAGTGCCCGAAACCACGATAGTTATAGAATTGTACATCATCATTAGGAGATGTTGCACCTTTAGAAAAACTCCTTTTCCTGTCTCTCAAGAGTTTTCTAAATTATAATGGAGTAACATTTTTAGTATCTGGCGAACTAGATTTATCCTTAGAGGATTCAGAATTGTTTGCAGCTTTAAGAGAAATCACCTCTTTTCTAAATGCGTTTTCATTATCAAAGATCTTTAATTTTCCAACAAGAGTATTTCTGGAGAGTGTAGAAAGATCGTTTGCTTCTTCAATGGCATGTTTCTTAGACTCGTATCTTGACGGTAGAGACCTGAGAATTTTGCACACAATAACTTTCTCTGAAATAATTCTTCCCATTGAAAATGAGGCGTTAACTATTTGAGAAATTCTCTGGTTAACCTCATCAAAGGTTTCATCATGAGACATGTGAAGGTTTTCCCAGTCAGAAGCTAGACACTAATCTAGAAGGGGATATAAATAACGATCGAAGTCTGTTATTAAACATCGTTTATCACGGTTTTTGTTTGTTATTCGAACCGTTATATATTTGGTGTGACTCTTTATAAATGACAAACAAAAAACATTATTAAGTATGACGAATAAAATTTGTGACTTAAAATCACGTACAGAATCTGTTATTAAGTATCACGGTTATTATATGTAAAATACAATAACAGTTAATTTATGCCATAAATAAAATATTTTTATTTTAAATTAATATTATTCATAAAATTACTATTTATTACAAATAAAAATGTCCGTAGCACGACCCATATTCATCGAAATTCAAAATGAATTCTAATTCGGCTGAATCAGGACGTAAAACATCTAAATCTGAAGAAGAAGAAAATCTAAAATGCAAATTCATTTAAAAGAGAATATAGCTTAATTTTATTTAAAATATGAATTTAAGTTTACATTAACAGCCCAAACTCATACACAAACAAGGATAACTTCATCCTACATTAACTACCCAAAATTACATCCAAAACAACATTAATACTGAATTCAGTTTACTTAATTTTGCCACTCCAGTTAGGTAGCTTTCTTATATGATTTATCCAAGTTTTTGGCCACCTACTAAAATATCTCCAAGTACTCCATATCCATCGCATTCACCATTGTTTCATCATTCAACTCGTCATAATCATCATTGCTTTGTGGATATCCCTTTCTAAAATCAATAAAACACTTGTAGCTGCTCTTTTCCTGAAGTTCTTTAATAAAATGATTAAAATCATAATAATATGCATGCACAGATGAAACACAAATAAAATTTTATCTAAATTACTTATTGATCTATGCAATAAGACTGGAGTGGAGTGAATTTATCCTAGCAAGACCTGAGAATGGCACTACTTAATCAACAGAAAAAATATGCGTTTTTAAGATACATCTATACCTGGGAGTCGCGTATCTTCAATTTAAGTTGTTGAAATCATGATTCGTCTCTGTTTTCCGATGGATACATTTGACTTGCAGCTTATATTTAGAGAAGACGGCAGACTGAAAGTAAGAGATATTTTTTCTATTAAAGAAATATTGGCTACAGAAGCATAGACTGAACCAGGGGATCAAAGTACATGCATACATGTAAAATTTGTAAATTATACATCTTCTCAAGAAATTAACATTACAAACCTTATGTAGTGGAGGATGAACTGACTTCTTCTCAAGCACTAATAAATATACTTCCTAAAGCACAAACCCGGTCCAACGAGGAGGATTCAGTGATGGTGGGACACCAGCAGCTATACTTGTTTTAACACAAATATAAAGGAAAACCAACTCAATAAACCTATGAATAACATGGCAATGAGCAGGTATTAAACGATAGATAACAACATTTCTGCATCACTGGTGAATTAGATTATATATCTCAATTTAGCAAAGCAAACTTAAATGAAGTTGTCTTTAAATAAATTAAGATCAAATAAGAATCTCATACTTCAGAAAGGAGTACCTTCAACAAGCATGTTGTGTTCGACTCACAGAATCATAAAAAAAACTATTTCAAAGGTCCACCATATCCTTGGCACTACTTGGAAGAGTTTGTATAACCAACAGAACATCTCAAAAGTCAATTAAATAATAGTAAACCATGTTATTAAGAAGATAAAATCCTACCTTGAATGACAATTGAAGACCATCAACTTTCTTTTGAAGTCTATGCTCGGAAGTCGTCTCTTAAGAACTTCCTTAGAGTACTTCATGAAATGGTTCTGAAGTACAAGTCCAATCAGTATTCCACAAAATTAAGGATTATAAAGAAGTATGATATGGAAATACAATCAGCCATAAAGACTTCATAAGGAGTTACATTCGATAAAACATGATCCCATTTCATTGGTTTCGATTCTTCTAAAAATTAGTGAGGAAGACCAAAAACAGAGAATAGAACACAAAAGCTTAATAAATATTGCACCTCTTCCTTTGTCTACATCAACTAAGATAGAAAGAGATGAAACTGCAGGACCATAACTCAGGGATTTTATAGGAAGCTAGTATTTAAACTTAATTGATCATTATCACCAAAAAGTCAATGATATTTAGTTATCATCAGCGTCATAAAACCATCAGCAACAAACATATAACGATATTGGTTGTAGAATCAATACCTCCACTAACTTCAAATTTCATATTGGTACAAGTGATAACTATCATAAAGAAGGAGAAACAATTTTACAAACCCATATCTGAAGTACAATTTTCAACAACACTACAATCTCAACTCAAACCCTAACACTACTGTGAACCATCACCATCATCAAGTTTCTTTTGAAAACAGTATAAACTCTGGGCAGATAATGATCAAGTAAAGCACATACCTCATTGATCACCCAGATAATAACCCACATGTGTTCGATCCTGCAAACCAAAATATTAACTCGGTCAACTTGTAATCCACAATTGTGAAACCCTCGTAATTTCCGAAAACTGACTGAAACCCAATTTGAAGAATCGAAGCCCTAACAAATAAAATTGTGATGGATCTTGTCATTAGAAATTGAAGAATCGAACTAGCACCCCTAGCAATCTAACTTGAAATGGATCTTTCCACTAGAAACTGATGAATCGAAGTAAAAAACCAAATCTGAAATTGACTGATACCTTAATCAGTGTTAGCTAGGGTTCTTAACATTTAAATTATTCGTGTAATATCTAACAACACCATAAAAGGGGGAAGGAATATAAATTTAAGTTTAAAGATTAAAGATGAGGAAGGAATTGAAACTTACTCGATCACCTCCTCCGCCTTCTTCCGATGAGTTTGAGATGAAGCAACTGTGACCGAGAGAGGAAAATATGTTTATAGAGATAGCACCTATGTCCATAACAATCATATTGCTTCAAACACAGACTTATGAGGTCTTAGCATGTTTGACTGCTCTGATACCAATTGAAAAAGTGGGGCTCTAACAACCACACCCAATAATTCGTTTGGAAATATGTATGGAACAAACTTCAATATAATCTCAAGAATAAAAACTCAATTGAAAAATAATATGAAAGAGATTTATCTCCTTCTCAACACAATCAATAGTTAAACATAAGCAAGTCCGTAAACCTGATTTTAGTGTGAGGTTACTTGATACAAGCTTTTGTGATAATCACAACCTATTCAATATCCACAGTATATAAACCTCTTTAAGCAACAATCACTAAAGGAATATTTCAACACGGTGTCCACTTGAAACAGGGTTAGTCCGGACTGGTCTAACAATGTGAAAATAACAAAATCAATTATTCAAGATCAATCAAGTCTTATCCAACAAACAAGGTCGGATTTAACAACTATGATTGATTAACGTATAACCTATATTATTTCAATTATAAAGATAAACAATATAATGTGAAAAATGAAATAACACAGACACCAGAAATTTTGTTAACGAGGAAACCGCAAATGCAGAAAAACCCCGGGACCAAGTCCAGAATAAACACACACTGATTATAAGCGATAATACCAATTTCCTACTACCTATTCAGACTAGATGTAATACCTTCTTCAGTTGTATTCTTATAGAACACATAGCAGAACACAGATCCTCTTTAGGAATTCTTCACACAAATCTTCTAGCAGAACCCAAGGCTCTCTTTAGAAGATACAATAACACGATTGAAATGATTCAATATTTTGTTTGCACAAAATACAAGTTTGATTTCCCTTTAGATGTAAATCAAGGTTTTTGAAATCTTGTAGATTAGGGTTTTAACTTACAATCAGTATGCGTACTCACAAGAAGTTCGTGAACCTGATTTTCGTAAGTGAACTTGGGTGATTCCAACGATCAATTTCCAAGTTAAAAAAACCCTAATAATTCTACAACAAGAACAACTAGATAAATCTAGATATATCTTGTTTAAAAAAATTCTCAAGGATTTTTACGAGAAGCCTCAATAGAAGTTTTTCTTTCTAGTCTCCGATTTAAACTAACAAGTGTTGGTATACGATCGAAAACTGAAATCTATCAAAACCTAGGGTTTATGATCAACAACTCTTAAATGGTTTTATATCAGAAGAGAAAACCTTAGAATAGACAAGAGGTGAAAAACCTAGATTACAAGTTGTATAATCAATCACGTAGACTAGATTCAACTTGGCTTTGTGATCCCCAATACAAAGACTTTTATCTCACTCTTGTTCACGAAGAACATAAGACATGGAAAATAACCTTATGAAACTAACACCAATTTTCCCAAGGGGATCAAAACCGTGTAGACTCATGAACCCTTTATTCATAGTGAACAATAGCTTGGAAGCTTAGCAAATAACTTATTTAGCTATTTTCCTTTTACAAGACTCTACTAAAAATAGGGAACTTTCCCAAGTTAAAACTCTTGCCAAACTAATTAAATAAATAACTTATTTAGCAAAAATTATATTTATGTGAATAAATCACATTTTAACTTAGGCAGGAATCATAAACACTTTAAATTATATTTATGTGAATAAATCACATTTTAACTTAGGCAGGAATCATAAACACTTTAATATGGTAATCAAAAGTGTTTGGACCAATAGCTAACTTGCCTAGATAAAGAAACATCACCAACATGACCAAAAATCCCTTTTAGTCTCGTACTGGGCCCAAGTTCGGGGACTCAAAGGCCCATGGAACATTTCCTACTAATGAACTTAAATCACTCATAACTTCATCATTATAACTCGGAAATGAATGATTATAGGATCGTTGAATTCACAAGCTCATTCACTATTATATGAGATCCTTTATAGAGATAAAGGCTATTGTCACCAAGGTCATGAATCAAATAACCTCAAGTATATATACATAAATGTACATTTACCGTCATTGGAAATGTTCCATAGAGTGGGCATTTATCTCGATAGATTAGTAAGGTAGAATTGAACAAGATTCCAAATAAAATCAATCACATACCTTTTTTGATGAAGTACTTGTTTATGTATTCTTGTAGTCTTCAATATTCAATCTTCATCCTTTAAGGATAGCTTCGATTCAACTTCTGAGACCTAATCTAGTCTGAAACTATCTTTAGTATGCTAAATCAAGAATGCATTTTGGCAACTAAATTGAAAACAAACTTGACATACAAATGCTAGTGGGTTCAATCGAGCTATGCTCTAACAGACTCTAAAAAACTCTCTCTCTTACAAGGTCGATCGGGTCCTTACATAGGAGTTTTACACAGTGGAAGACAACTAATATATCCCCTATTTTCGGATCTCGCGTGCATTTTTGACGCACACTTACATTGAATCTTCTCGCATACTCTCTAGCATCGCACGACCCTTCACTCTTTTCTTGTGATTAACCTGATGTCATTCGATGCGTCATTCTGGATAAGCCGTACGGGGTCACTTTCGCTCAGCCTTGACGTTCAATATTTTGCACGCTTAATTGGTGTGTGATATTTTGTATCTACAGAGACTGCAGAGAAATTGTTTGTAACCCCATCACCAAATAGTATGTTGTGCTTCCAAATATCATGAAAGATTCTGATATGTATTACTCGTTCGGATTTGGTTTCCTTTCTTCCAATGATGAGTATAAAGTTGTAAGAATACATTATCATCGGATTACCGAGTTTGAACAAGTCCACATTTACACTCTAGGTAGTGGCAATGGATGGAGAAACGTTGAAAAGTTGGATCTTGATTTCAGCGGGTGTCTTTAGAAAGGCATTTTTTCCAATGGAGCGCTTTATTGGCTGAGTGAAGAATTAGAAATGATCACTACTTTGGATTTGGTGGAGGAAAAGTTTTGTGAACATCTTTCACCACCTCCTTTACCACCATAAAATGATTGGGGTGGGGTTTTAGTTCACTATGCGTGTTATTATGGACTTGAGCTTATTTTGATGGGAGAATCTGATGTTTCTTTACTGACTTCTTTCGTTCAGGGGAGTCGAAATAAGCAACTCTAGAATGCAGGAACAATCTTTACTATGAGGGAGTTTTTTTGTTTCCTTACTTTTTTTGATTGAGTCAACTAGTGTTGTGTCCGCTAGCCATGGTTGTGACATTTTAATTAGCCGTAAGCTCTTAGGTGTTTAAATTTTTGAATCTCTCTCAAGATACACAGGATGAAATCCTTTCACTATTATGAATAAGTACCCCATTCCAGCCAGCATAGTCACTGGATTCATGATTCTCAACTCTTCTAACACTTACAACACTAAAGTTTATTTGCATTCATCTGTAAAACTTTACAAGAACATTAGAATTAACTTGGCAGAGTTCTTTGTGATGAGTGAAGGTACCTTGCATACTAATACTAGGACATCAAACAATGGTTTTGTTTGCAGGATTTAACAGAATATTTTCATGCCGTAACTACGTACTCTGCACATGCCTTTTCCTCAACTTAGGGTTTCAATGAGCGACTTTATTAATGTGCTCCCATTGGAGATCTGTTTGAAATTTTCTCTCGTTTGACAACTGATTCTATTTTGGAATGCAAATTAGTATCTAAACCTGGAGAAATCTTATTCGACATCTACCATTCGAACTGTTGCACTTGAAACATCTCAATGATGTTGATTCGGCTCATGATTCTGGTAAGTCGAGCTTCATATTTTATTTAATTGGGGTTGAGAAACAATTTTCTTACATCGAGTATGATGATAATTTAAACCTTTTTAGTAGAACAACAAGGATCAACTTAAGACCTCCTTTTGAAAATTATTACATTCTCGGTTCATGTAATGGTTTAATTTGTATGAATGCATGTTGTGATAATACCTACTACGTACTTGCTTATATCTGTAATCCAATCACCAGAGAACATATTCTCCTTCCAAAATCCCAAGGAAAATAATTCGTAACTGGATTTGGTTACAGTACTTCAACCAATGAGTACAAGGTTGTTAAAATCTGTAAATCGAGGGGAGACTCAGATTTTGGACTTGGTCAAGGATACACTCTTGGAAGTGGCATTGGATTGAGAAATATGGGAAAGATGGACTATGATGTGAGGTCTATTAGATACCATGGCGTGTTTTTTAATGGAGCTATTTATCGGGTGGACTGCCAAGGAACCATATTTTGCCTTTGATTTGGCTGAAGAAGAGTTTCACAAACTTCCATCACTACCTGGTTTCCCACGAGCTAGTAATCCGTTACTTTCTGGTTTTAGATTGCATGTTTTAGGTGATTTTCTATGTGCATATTGTACCGATTCTAATGGTTGGTACATGAGGTTTTTAAAGTCATTGACAAATTATCAGGATGCGATTTGGAGTAGGAAAGAGTTTGGTGACGTTTGTCATATATATAAAAAACCGATCACCTTAACAAAGAGTGGTAGGATTCTTTGCAACGATTCTTTTGACAAATATGTATGTTTATCTTTATGCTCCAGAAGCTTCATGTTCCAGATTACTAATTGTAGATTCGGATGAGAAATTTTAATTTGGTGTCCATCTCAATTGATTGCTGCCGGGATTAAATTCCAGATGACTTTCCCAGAATTACTAGCAATGTAATTTCCCGGCCAGGAAAGATCTAAAGGATAAAAGGAACTGGGAAAAGCCCATGCCCAATCCTTATCAGTTGTAACTGCAGACCAAACAACATGTGCCACCTTACAATGAATTAAGATGCGATCTTCAGATTTTGTGCTATCTCCACAAAGGATACAAAAATTTTCCATGTTCATACCTTTTCGATGCAACATATCTATCGAATTAAGATTCCCATGAACAACACACCACATTAGAAAATATATTTTAGGAGTGATACGATATTTCCATACTGTAGTGTATGTATCTTGAATACGATTTAGTATTCAGTTGGGTCGATCCATTTGCCCGACCCATTTTCCCGTTTACCATTTGTGTAAGTGAAGGCATCAGGAGACAAGTCTTCTTTTGTGCAAGGGAAGGTATATCTTTTGAACATGGGAAGGTATACCTTTTGTGCAAGAGAAGGCATACCTTTTGTGCAAGAGAAGGTATCAGGAGATATAAGTATTCTTCTCATCCTCTTGTTTTAGTAAGAGAAAAACATATGTAACTAAGAGAGAGTGTGAGGCAGTGTATGCTTAATATTGAGAGGGGGTTTGAATAATACTTTTGTAATCTTGTTTGAATCATAGTGAAAATGTTATCGTCTTCTTCCAAAGTGGATGTAGATCATCTTGATGGAACCAATATAAATCCTTGTGTTGTGAGTGGTTGGTTTACTTTTGATTTCATTTCTATTTCAATTCTTAATTGATTGTTCTTGGAAGAGCCATTGTTTCTTACAAATTGGTATCAGAGATCTGGGTGGAAGTGATCTACGATGGCGGCAAAGTATGATATTGAGAAATTTGATGGAAGGAATGATTTCAATTTATGGAGGCTAAAGATGAGGGCTGTTTTGGTGCAACAAGGTTTGATGAAAACTTTGAAGGGGAAAACGGATCTAGTAACAACATTGTCGGATGAAGCAAAGGAAGAACTCATGGAACAATTTTATTGTGTTTGAGAAACGAGGTCTTGAGAGAAGTTGCGACGGAAATGACACCGGACGGGCTATGGAACAAGTTGGAGAAGAGGTATATGACTAAATCCGTAATTAATCGTTTATATCTTAAGAAGAAATTACACACTCTTAGAATGCATGAAGGAATGTCTATTATAGATCATATTGATGATTATAATAAAATTCTCTTGGATTTGGAAAATATTGATGTTAAATTTGAAGATGAAGATCAAGCATTGGGTTTGTTTTATTCCTTGCCAACATCTTATGATAATTTTGTTGATACCGTAATGTATGGAAAAACCACAATTTCTATGGAAGACGTTAAAGCGGCTTTGAACTCTAAGGAGTTAAATAAGACGGGTATTGATGGTAAATATAATTCGGGAGATGGGTTGTTTGTTAGAGGAAGATGAAACCAAAAGGGCGGATTTGATAGGAGTAGATCAAAGTCAAGGTCTAAATCAAAATCCGGTAAATTCTATTGCTTTCATTGTAAGGAAAAGGGGCATTTCAAGAAGGATTGTCCAAAATTAAAGAATGTTGAGAAGAATTCTAACCAAGGCACTGAAGCAAATTTTGAAGTAGAAAGTGATGATGGAACGGTTCTCATGGTTCATATTGAAAGCTCGGAAAATGGGTGGATTCTGGATTCGGGGTGTATGTTTCACATGTGTCCTCATAGAGAGTGGTTTACTACTTATCAAGCTAGAGAAGGTGGTAAAGTTCTTATGGGAAACAATGTCAATGTAAAGTAGTGGGTGTAGGTACAATTCAAATTAAGATGTATGACGGTATGGTGAGGACTTTAACTAAGGTTAGGCATGTTCCAGACCCGAGAAGAAATCTGATTTCTTTGGGTACGCTTGATTCAAATGGCTACAAGTATCAAATTGAAGGTGGAGTTATTCGTGTCTCAATAGGAAGTCTTAAAAATATGAAGGGCGAGATAATTAATGGTCTTTATACGATGCAAGGTACTACTGTGACGGGTGATGCAGCTGTATGTTCTTCAAGTTCTGAAGATGATACTACCAAGTTGTGGCATATGCGGCTAGGGCATATGAGTGAGAAGGGATTGTCTCTTTTGAGAAAGAAGGTATTTCTTTGTGGTCATAAAAAAGGCAAGATTGATTTCTGTGAGCATTGTGTCTTTGGAAAGCAGTGTAGAATCAAGTTTAGTACATCTATTCATAACACCAAGGGTATTTTGGATTATATTCATTCTGATCTTTGGGGTCCTTCTCGGGTTGATTCACATGGTGGTGGTAGATATACGTTGACATTCATTGATGATTTCTCAAGGAAAGTATGGGTATTCATACTTAAACACAAAGGTGAAACTTTTGTCAAGTTCAAGCAATGGAAACTATGGTTGAGAAGAAAACCGGAAGACAAATCAAGTTCTTGAGGACAAACAATGGTTTGGAATTTTGTGGGGGTGATTTCAATGAGTTCTGCAAGGATCATGTGATTGTGAGACACCGCACAGTCAGAAAAATACCACAGCAAAATGGTGTTGCAGAAAGGATGAACATAACCATAATGGAGAAGGAACGGTGCATGCTCTCCAATGCCGGGTTACCAAAGAAGTTTTGGGCAGAAGCGGTAAACATATCATCTTATTTAGTGAACAGATCTCCATCGACTTCCATTGAGTGCAAGACTCCAAATGAAGTTTGGACAGGTTCGTATGCTAACTATGAAGACTTGAATATTTTTGGATGTCCAGCCTATGCTCATGTGAATAAGGGGAAGCTACATCCTAGAGCAAAGAAGTGTATATTTCTTGGGTATGCAAAGGGTGTGAAAGGCTACAGGTTATGGTGTCCTGCAGAAAGATCAAACAAGTTTCTTATCAGCATAGATGTGAAATTTGATGAGCAATCGATGTTGAAGCCAAAAAATGGAGAACTAGATGGAATAGTTGAAGAGGGTGTTAGTGATAAGGTGGATCTTGGTGACAAGGTGGAACTTGAGATACAAGTTCAAGGAAACAATGAGACTATTGTTTCTGATGACGACGATGATCAAGATATTGTGCAAGAACCTGCCCAGGAAGAAGAAGCACAAAGTCATCAGTATAATCTTGTAAGAGATAGAGAGAGGAGGGAAGTTAGACCACCTCAGAGATATAGACATGGTGACATGGTTGCATATGCACTTGCAGTAGGTGAGATCATAGATAGGGATGATCCAAGAACCTTTGAATAAGCAATCGGTGGTGAAGAATCAGCAGAATTGGGAGCATCTGCAATTGAAGAAATTGAGTCTCTTGACAAGAATGACACTTGGGAGATAGTTGCAAGACCAAAAGGGCAAAAGATTGTTGGAAGAAAATGTTTCTTCAAGAAGAAACAAGGTACTTCAGATGGTTAAGGAACAAGGTACAAGGCAAGGCTTATGGCAAAGGGGTTTACACAAAGAGAAGGCATTGACTACAATGAGGTATTTTCTCCTGTTGTTAAATATAGTTCTATTAGAAAATTGCTTGCTATAGTTGCCTTGAAAGATCTAGAATTAGAAAAAATAGAGTTAAGATAGATTTCCTTCATGGTGATTTGGAAGAGCGTATTTATATGCAACAACCAAAAGGGTTTGAAGTTCCTGGCAAAGAAGACCATGTATGTTTGTTGAAGAAATCTTTGTATGGTTTGAAACAATATCCAAGGAAGTGGTATAAACGTTTTAATATGTTTATGTTGGCAAATGGATACAGTAGGAGTAAGTATGACAATTATGTATATTATAGGAAACCTCAAGATGGTTCATTTGTGTATTTACTCTTGTATGTTGATCGCTTGCACAGACATGTCAGAGATACAGAAGTTGAAGGTGCAGTTGAGTAGTGAGTTTTAGATGAAAGACTTGGGTGCAGCAAATAAGATATTAGGCATGGAGATTCATAGAAACCGAGCTGAAAGCAAGTTGCATTTATCCCAGAAGGCTTACATCGAGATGGTGTTGGAGCGGTTTGGTATGAAAGATGTAAAATTAGTAATCCTTTGGCAACTCATTTTAATATTTATAGAATGCAATCACCTCAAACTGCAGATGAGGCAGAGTATATGTCTCGAGTTCCATATACAAGCGCAGTTGGTAGCATCATGTATGCTATGATTTGTACAAGGCCGGATATCGTACAAGATGTGAGTGTGGTAAGTAGATACATGGGAAGTCCATGGAAAGCTCATTGGCAAGCTATAAAATGGATTTTTAAGTATCTAAGGGGAAGTACAGATGTTGGTTTAGTGTTTGATAAAAACTATGGTGATTCGACGAATGTTGTGGGTTATGTTGATTCTGATTATGCAGGTGATCTTGATAGAAGAAGGTCATTGACAGGTTATACTTTTACATTGTGTGGTAGTACTATCAGTTGGAGGTCGATTTTGCAAAGCACATTTGCATTGTCTACAACCGAGGCAGAGTACATGGAAACCGCAGAAGCAGTGAAAGAAGGTATATGGTTGATGGTTTTGGTTGGTGATTTGGGTTTCAAGCAAGAGAGTGCAACTTTGTTCTGTGATAGTCAAAGTGCTATTCACCTAACCAAGAACCAGATGTATCATGAGAGAACGAAGCACATCGATGTCAGGTATCATTTTATCAAGGATGAAGTTGAGGAAGGTAGGATAACGATGCTAAAGGTTCCTACAATGGATAACCCTGCGGACATGTTGACGAAGTCGGTTCCAAGTATCAATGTCAAGCACTGCTTGGACTTGGTTGGTGTCAACAGGTGTTGAGACCCCTTGAGGGGATGAGCGAAGACGATGATGATGAGTGGTGATGGTATTCAATTCAAGGTGGAGATTTGTAGTGTACGTGTCTTGAATACGGTTTCGTATTCAGTTAGGTCGATCCATTTTCCCGACCCGTTTGCCCGTTTACCTTTTGTGCAATAGAATGCATCAGGATACAAGTCTTCTTTTTTGCAAGGGAAGGTATATTTTTTTTACAAGGGAAGGCATACCTTTTATGCAAGAGAAGATATCATGAGATATAAGTATTCTTCTCATCCTCTTGTTTTAGTAAGAGAAAAACATATGTAACTAAAAGAGAGTGTGAGGAAGTGTAGGCTTAATCTTGAGAGGGGATTTTGAATCATACTTTTGTAATTTTGTTTGAATCATAGTGAAAATGTTATCGTCGTCTTCCATTGTGGATGTAGATAATCTTGATCGAACCACTATAAATCCTTGTCTTGTGAGTTCTTGTTTTACTTTTGATTTCATTTCTATTTCAATTCTTGATTGATTGTTCTTAGAAGAGCCATTGTTTCTAACACATACAAACCTCCAAGTTAAATTATCCACACCATCTTCTGCAGTCACCTTTGTGTATAAGGACTTGACGGAACTCCAGAAGTGTCTAGACTCCATCTTCTTGTGTCAGGAAAGTTATCCAAAGTAGGTGGAGTAGAACCAATAAGGAGGAATATAGAGGCTAACATGTTGACTTTAGAATTGGATAACTCTCTTTTGGAATCAAACATCCAGGCGCCTTCTGCAGAAATATGAACAAAGACACTGCCATCTTTTAATCTATATCTAGTTTGTGATGCAACGAAAACTTCACAACCAAACTTGAGTCACCCACCAACTTGAGTTGGACAAAATATTCTGTTTCTGTTGCAAGTTATTCAAGAAAGGTCATCATCATGGTGGGTTGGTAAATGAAGGATATGATGATTGGGGACATGCTCATGTTGCACTCGGTAAACATGAAATTACTACGTTCAAGCTTGGTGCGAGTTACGTGTAAGGTTGGGATCAAACAAAACAATAGATAAACACGTTCAAGCAAGGATTAATATTGAGAAAGAACATTGGAAGAATTTATTACGACGAATTATTTCTGTTGTGAAATATCTTGCTAAACATACTTTGGCTTTTCGTGGAACCAATGAGAAGATTTATCAAAGTAATAATGGAAATTTCTTAGGTTTAATTGAGATGGCTGCAGAATGGGATAAAGTAATGATGGATCATGTTTGTCATATTGATAATAGCTAAATTCATTATCATTATCTTGGTCACAGTGTTCAAAATGAGTTGATTGGCATGTTGTCGAAGGAAATCAATCAAAGAATCATTCAAAAAATTAAAGCAGTGAAATACTTTTCAGTGTTACTTGATTGCACACCAGATACGAGCCACCAAGAACAAATGTATTTGATTATACGGTGTGTAGATGTTTCTACAACTCCAGTAAAGGTGGAAGAGTACTTCCTAGAATTCATGCAAGTGAATGGTTGTACAGGAAAGGGACTTTTTGAAGAACTAGAATTTTTTTTAAAAATTCTTGATCTCAATATCGATGATGTACATGGGAAAGGGTATGATAACGGGGCATATATTAAAGGAAAGCATCAAGGTGTACAAAAAAGGTTATTGAATATAAATCCAAGAACATTATACACTCCTTGGGGGTGTCAAAGTTTGAATTTGGCACTTGCAGACATGGTAAAGTGTACTTCCAAAGGAAAAAACTTTTTTGTTGTTCTAAACATGGTGTACAAAATGTTTTCCAAATCTGTGTTAAGTTGGAAAGTATTCAAAGACCATGTACCCGGATTAACTCTCAAGCCTTTCAGTGACACCAGATGGGAAAGTCATATCCAGGCGGTTAAAGCAATCATGTACCAAATAGTGGAGATAAGAAATGCTTTACTCAAAGTAGCTGAAACAGATAACGATGATATAGCAAGGATTCAAGCAAAAACTTTTGCTACAGGTTCAGTTGGCGGAATCGGTAACTCTGAGTTTCTATTGAGCATGGTTATTCGGTATGATATATTGCATATGATTAACACAGTTAGAAAAACTTTGCAATCCAAAAACATGCTCATTGACGTCGCTATTGAACAAATCCAAGGACTAATTACATACTTCAAGAACTATAGAGACACTGGTTTCGAGAATGCCATAATTGTGGCTAAAGAAATAGCTACTGAAATGGGAATTGATCCAGTGTTATTCTTAAATTGTGCGACACAAATTATTTCGTTTTGATGCTATTAAGTAGATTTTATTTATGTGTTAAAAGTTTTTTGGAAAAAAAGGCGTTCCGATCTCATTCACACAAGGTCGTCGAAATTTCAAAGACGTCCCTGAGCCCAAAGGTAGTCTTTGATTGTGATTGTTTAAGTAAACCTCCAGCATCCGACCAGCTAGTGACCCATAGTGGCCTATAATTAGATCAAATAGGTAGTTCACCTGTCATTTGAAGGAGTGACACTAGCCGTTGCTCTAATGCTATCATTTGTGCGTAATTAAAATTTTATTCTATGATGTGAACCTAAAATGCGACCTTAAATTCTGACATTGTGAACTACGAATCGTTAGTAAAACAAATTATTATTCACCCATTTGGCGCAGATTTGCATTACTCCGCACGCTAACCTACTACCTGCTTGGCGCTAGACTCTTCCATATATTACTCTCTCATTCTAGTTTCTGATTTCAAATTTCTTGTAACACAACATACATAAGAGAAGAGTTGGTATAAATTTTATATTAATTTTATAATTTTTCATATGAATTGTAAAAGTATACGAGTACATTCCCCTAATTGATACAGAAACTATAAAAGTATACAGAAGATAAAGCCTTGTAAATGCTGGATAATGCTTGACTGCAAGAGTAACAGTTTTTCACATTAACTTGACTAAAATACTAGACAACTTATAACACCAACATCTTTGGAAATTCTGAAAATATTCAAGGAAATAGTTCATTTTCCGCTTGGACCAACCATTCAAAAAGTTAGGGTCCACAATTCATAGTAACCTCTTGATTCTCACAAATCAAGCGTTTCATTTGATTGATTAAAGTTGGATATGGGTTTCATTACAAACTCTTTGCTTATAAACCTAGATATCTCTACCAAATATAATAACCACTATGTGGTAGCATCTCTACCCTCGATTATAATCACTAATAACAATCATTATTAAGCTAAATACTACCGATATACCTAAAACTAAATCTGGCAGACAACTTGATATTGAGACATCCTTTTTTCTCATGGCAGGTACTTGATATTCCCTACTCCTTCAATCCATCCTTGTTCTCATGGATGAAGAATGTGAGATGAGTTTGGCTGAGGGAACATAAATGTCGGAGCTCCTTTTCGAAAAAAGAACAACATGGGTGACCTTTGAGACTTGTACAACAAGTGGATCGATGAAATGGATTCATAACTTATTGAATGTTAGGAAGTAACTGAGGCATCACTATCAACTACATTCTTGTCATTACAAGAAAAATTTAAGGCTTATCTCGTACACACTCCTCATAATAAGTCAATTGATATTTGTTGAGATATTAAAAGAATTTTAGACACTTTTGAAATCTCTTGTTAGTCAATAGAGAGCTTTTCAAAATCTCAAACAATTTCTGCATTTAGATCGT
>JAJJWX010004807.1:0-191529 GCA_023529315.1 Papaver bracteatum | reverse complement strand
GATCAACAAAGTTCGCAAACTTCGGTTCAAGTGTTAAGGACTTATACATATATGTGTTGCCACAACAATGTTTATATCCCCAATGGTTATATAGTCTAAACTCTCATTTCAATCATTGAAACATTCTCAGAGGGCGTTATATAGTTGTTATTCACAAACTATTTTTCGCCAGAGCGATTTCCAAAATGATTGAAACATAACATGACTTTCGTCACTAGGCAAAGATGAACTTGGCTAAGCGAAAGCTTTACCAACACCCATTTCGAGAAATAGATAAGTAAGATATACTCAACTCGAAATGTCACATGTGCATATTCTTAGTCTATATAGATAAACGACTTTTGTCTCAAGATAGGAGATAAAGTAGATAGACTTTTGAGTGATAGATAAGTTCAAGTCTCCACATACCTTTTAGTCGATGAAGATCCACTGGTTCCTTGAGTAGTCCTTCGTCTTGTATGATGATCTCCATGGAGTTCTTGAGCTCAACTACACTTTCTATCCTAGTCCGAGACTTTAGCTATAGTAGACTAAAAATCAAGACTATATAGTTTTGATCACTAAGATTGACAGACATGCTTGAGATAGCAACGTATGCGAGTTTGACAGAGCTGTGCTCTAACACCATGAGTTGCTACGACCCAAATTCGAAGACTTTAATAAACAAATATGTCCCACACATAAAAGTATACAAGGATAGATAAATTTAAGCCTCACTTAATAAACTTACAAGTTTTGTCTGCCTTTTGATAAATCAAGGTGAAATGTGAACCAATTGATAAAACTAGACTTATATTCTAAGAACAATTATTTCATCAATCACCTCACACAAACTTAATCGACGCAACTAGTTAAGATTATCGAGGAATCACAATAAATGCACGAAGATATTTAAGTGACTACTTTTATCTTGCTTATCAGAGATAGAAATCTCAAGCCAATTATTACAATTGTACTCGTATGATAGAAAGAGCAAGATCAGATCACACAACTACAAGAAAAGTAGTATCGGCCTGGCTTCACAATCCCAATGAAGTATTTAAGTCATTAACCCGAATTTAGAGAGAAACTCAAGGTTAAAGGGAGATCGACTTTAGCTTAGAGAAAACTAGTATCAAACAAGAAAGGTAAAAGGGATTATTTTTTCCAATGGCTAGAGTTCTCCTTATATAATCTTTCAAATCAGGTTTGCAATCAATGTTAGCTTGCTAACAAAGCATTCAATATTCACCTGTTAGATGAAAAACCTTAATTAGATACAAGCTAATATCTCTCAACCGTTAGATCGAAAACTTAGCTTGCCATGCACACAAGTACTTGACATATTGGGTTTATGTAACCGTACCCAAACGTGTACAATGGTTGGTTCAATATTAGTCAACCAAATGGTTAGCCAAATGATAACTTTCATATCAACCATATTCTTCTTCACCATAACTAGTCCAAATGACTCAAATGAACTAGTTAGAGAGTTGTTCAATTGCTATGAGATCCCAAGTATTAAAAAAGACACAATTGAATCAAAAAAGATGTGAATCACTCGAATCATTAATCATGAACTATAAATCCATGGTTTGAAAAAGCATTCCTTAGTAATTTAGAATAACGTTTTCAGACATAACCTCTGAGTTCATGACTCAAGCTAACCGGCTTAAGTTATAAACTCCAACAGAAATTTTCAATTTCGAGATTACGCGCCTTGACTTAGTTGTTGCTCACGTTCCAGTTCCACTTGATCAACAAAGTTCTCAAACTTCGGTTCAAGTGCTAAGGACTTATACATATATGTGTTTCCACAACAATGTTTACATCCCCCAATGGTTATATAGTCTAAACTCTTATTTCAATCATTGAAACATTCTCAGAGGGCGTTATATAGTTGTTATTCACAAACTATTTTTCATCAGAGCGATTTCCAAAATGATTGAAACATAACATGACTTTCGTCACTAGGAAAAGATAAACTTGGCTAAAGCGAAAGCTTTACCAACACCCATTTCGAGAAATTTATAAGTAAGATATACTCAGCTCGAAATGTCACATGTGCATATTCTTTGTCTATATAGATAAATGACTTTTGTCTCAAGATAGGAGATAAAGTAGATAGACTTTTGAGTGATAGATAAGTTCAAGTCTCCATACACCTTTTAGTCGATGAAGATCCACTAGTTCCTTGAGTAGTCCTTCATCTTGTATGATGATCGCCATGGAGTTCTTGAGCTCAACTACACTTTCTATCCTAGTCCGAGACTTTATCTATAGTAGACTAAAAATCAAACTATATAGTTTTGATCACTAAGATTGACAGACATGCTTGAGATAGCAACGTATGCGAGTTTGACAGAGCTGTGCTCTAACACCATGAGTTGCTACGACCCAAATTCGAATACTTTAATAAACAAATATGTCCCACACATAAAAGTATACAAGGATAGATAAATTCGTCTCCCACGAATAAACCTATGAGTTTTCTTCCATCTTTTGATAAATCAAGATGAGAAGGAACCAATTGATAAGACCAGACTTATATTCCTGAAGAACAACCCAGATTTATCAATCACCTCATAATAAACTTAATTGACGCAACGAAGAAGATTATTGAGGAATCACAAATAATGAGATCAAGATATTTGTGACTAATTTTATCTTGCCTATCGAGATAGAAATCTCAAGCCAATTATTACAATTGTACTCGACGTTATAGAAAGAGAAAGATTAGATCAGATAACTAGAAAAGTAGATTCGTCCGCTTCACAATCCCAATGAAATATTTAAGTCGTTAACCCTAATTAGAGAAAAACCAGGGTTAAAGGAGATCGATTCTAGCTTGTGAAAAACTAGTATCACACAAGACCAATGGCTAGAGTTCTCCATAGACTTTTTAAATCGTTTGCAATCAATGTTAGCTTGCAACAAAGCATTCAATATTCACCGTTAGATAAAAACCTAATTAGATACAAGATAATATCTCAACTGTTAGATCGAAAACTTAGCTTTCCATGCACACACATCGCATTGACGCTTTGGTTTATGTAACCGTATTCCAAACGTGGTACAATGGTTGGTTCAATATTAGTCAACCAAAATGGTTAGCCAAATGATAACTTTCATATCAACCATATTCTTCACCATAACTAGTCCAAATGACTCAAATGAACTAGTAGAGAGTTGTTCAATTGCTATGAGATCCCAAGTATTACAAGAGACACAATTGAATCAAAAAAGATGTGAATCACTCAATCATTAATCATGAAATATAAATCCATGGTTTGCAAAAGCATTCCTTAGTAATTTAGAATAACGCTTTTCAGACATAACCTCTTGAGTTCACTTCGACTCAAGACTAAACCTAGAGCTTGGACTAGGTTATAACCATGATCCAACTTCAAATTTTCGCCCGAGAACACGCTAGTTCGATACCGAAAGTTATTGCTCACATTCCCGCTTTACTTGATCAACAAAGTTCTCAAACTTCTCGTTCAAGTGCTATGACTTATACATATATGTGTTGCCACAACAATATTTACATCCCCCAATGTTTATATAGTTAAACCTTATTTCAATTCAATAAACATTCTCGTAGGGCATTATATAGTTGTTATTCACAAACTATTTTTCGGCTTTGAGTTTTACTTTATAAAATGATTGAAAACATAACATGACTTCACACTAGGGAAAGATAAACTTGGCTAAAGCGAAAGTTTTTACCAACACCCATTTCGAGAAATTTATAAGCTAAGATATACTCACCTAAATGTCACATGTGCATATTCTTAGTCTATATAGATAAACGAAGCTTGTCTCAAGATAGAGATAGAGATAAACTTTTAAGTGATAGATAAGTTCAAGTCTCCATACACCTTTTAGTCGATGAAGATCCACCCGGTTCCTTGAGTAGTCCTTCCTTGTATGATGATCGCCATGGAGTTCTGAGTCTAACTACACTTTCATCCTAGTCCTAGACTTTAGCTATAGTAGACTAAAATCAAGACTATAGTTTTGATCACTAAGATTGACAGACATTCTTGAGATAGCAACGATGCGAGTTTGGACAGAAATGATTCAACACCATGAGTTGCTACTGCACCAAATTCAAGACTTTAATAAACAACATGTCCCACACATAAAAGTATACAAGGATAGATAAATTCGTCTCCACGAATAAACCTATGAGTTTTCTTCCGTATTTTGATAAAATCAAGGTGAGCAGGAACCAATTGATAAGACTAGACTTATATTCTCGAAGAACAGCCCAGATTTATCAATCACTCCCAATAATCTTAATTGATTAATCTAAGAAGATATTGTGGAATCGTAAAATAATGAGCACGAAGATGTTTGTGATCACTTATCTTCCTATCAGAGAGACAAATCTCAAGCCAATTATTGAAATTGTACTTAAACGAGCAGAAAGAGCAAGATCATATCAAGAAACTACAAGAAAGTATGATCATTCGATTCACAATCCCAAATGAAATATTTAAGTCAGTGAACCCAATTTGAAGAGAAAACTCAAGGGCTAGCCGTAGATCAATTTAGCTTGCAGAAAACCAGTATTGGCAACAAGAAAGGTAGCGGACTATTTTCCATCACAGAGTTCTCCTCATATAGACTTTCTAAACGTATTTGCAATCACGTTAGTTTACAATGTTAGGGTTTGATGTCTCTCCGTTAAGAGATGGAATTGAGGTTAAAATCATGGGTTCTTGGCAGAGATGAATGGTATTTGTATGTTGGATGAGAGTTCAAGGAATGAAATTGCATTACAGAATTGATGTTGAAATTGGATCTTGAAGTTGTCTTGATCGAAAGAATAGGGATAGGTGGTAGTCTTGGTGAAGACTTGAAGGGTTTGGCTATTTGAAGTCAAGAAGGAAACATAAATGGGAAGCAAGAATGGTTGGTGGTATTAAAAATTTGAGAGAAGTTGATTGGCGGTGATGGCGGTTGGTCTTTGGTTTGAATGGGCTTGTGTGAGTACACTGGTGACGTTGAGAATGAGCTGCAATGGAGCAGAACAAGTGCAACGCAGGGAAGAAAAGGCAATGGTGGTTGAGTTCAAGAGCTGAAGAACTAGGGCTTTGAGATGATGCAGTTGTGAGGCGTTGCAGGGAAGTGAAATGGTTGTTGGTGGTTACGTTGGATTACAAGGAAGGAGCTGTTTAGCAGAGAGTGCAACTGAAGTAAACTGGATTTGATGGCTGGAATGGTGAAAGGTGGATGGTAAGCATCATTGAACTGATTCTCAAGTCGTTTAATAAGAATTAAGAGATGGGTATTGGTGGAGTTGAATCCGCAGGGTGTACGGCCATCATGGATGGGTGTCGAGTGAAGCATGGCCATCTTGGCCGTGAACAATAAGGTTCCGGTGCAAGTGGCTTGGTCGGAACTAGTCGGCCACCGAGTTAGCCACTGACTCTGGTTTCGACTCGTTCTAACTCACCCCTGACCTTGACCCTTGACTAACTTTTTGACCGTTAAGTTTGACTACTTTGATCATTAGTCATGACAGTTGACCAACGGAATATTCCTCACGGAGGAATTTTCGTGTAGCGTGGCACAAATTCGCCAACTTCCAACCAAAACACAAGTTTTCCGGCGAGCAAAAATGCAGATTTTTGTATGGACTCCTCTCATGTGTGTGAAGACTTAGAAGTGAGAATTGGATGAAAACTTGGAAGTTTTGGAGAATTGGACTAGAAATTGGAATATGGCTCAAATTGGGAAAGTGGTGTTCTTTTGGAATGAGGATTCTTTTCCTACAAAGATATGGAGAGTATTGAAGCCTATAAATAGAGGAGTTCTCTACAACTTTTTACACACATCTACTTTAGAGAAGGAGTTAAAGTGCACAAGGATTGGAGGAAGGAGCAACCATCATCTTTTCAATAAGTTTTTCTTTCTTCCTTTATTATTATTATTATTATTATTGTGTGAACTCCAAACTATGAGTAGCTAATTTTCTTATTGATTGAGGATGAATTCCTAGTTCTTAATATATGGTTCGAGTTTTGTTTCAATTCTACTTTGAAGTTTTTCATATGATTATCGATTGTTTTTACTAATATTAGTGTTTATGTTTGATTGATAGGTCGTTTGGGTGGCCAACTAAATTGATTTGTTAATTAATATAAAGCTAGTGAAAGTTAGGGGATAAGTAATTGTTTCTTGAATATTTACATAAGTAGAAAACGCAAGACCTTGCGGAGGGATTCCGTGGAGCAATTGTGTATAAAAACAACGTTAGCAAGTGGACCTTGATCTAAGAGTTTAACTACTAATATCAACCTAATAAATTCATGAATCTTAATGCATTTAACTAAATTACATCTTTGGTGATCTACTACTAGGTGGTTTGGTGAATAAAATCCGGTAGGCGAGAACTTCCGTATTCGGTGAAATAAGGGATTTTGGGGTTAGCACTGATCTAGCTTCTATACCTACGGTTGGTGATAATTTATGACTAATAACAAGTGGAAAAGAACATAACTTTAATCATTGTTTTCAGCGAAGAAGGATTCCTTGATCTATTCTCTCTCATTTATTTCAACTTACACTTTTAATTACTTTGTTAATTTCTTTTGCTTTATAAATTTTACAACCAATACCCCCCTTTTGTGACAATTTTACGACTAATAATCTCTTGCTCCTCGTGGGATCGACCTTGACTACCCTATATTACTCTTTAATTAGGTAGTAAAATATTGATCAATTTGTTGTGGTTACGACACGCGTACAGTGTAACAAGCTAAGACCATTTAATAGTGGAGATTAATTGCTTTATTATTGAGCAGACTTAGCTTGATTCTTAAATAAATTTTTCATTTAGCGGTGAATATTGAATGCTTTGTTACCAAGCTATCTTAGCTTTGATTATAAGCAACCATGATTTAAAAGACTATATAAGGGAGAACTCTAGCAATGAGAAAAGCTAATCCCAACCCTTTCCTGTATCCTAGTTGCAAACTAGATTCGATTCTCCTTTAACATAGGTTTTTCCAAAACCATTTTAGGTTAACGACTTGAAGACTTCATTTGGGATTCGTGAAGCTAGATCCAACTATTTTCTCTGTAGTTGTGTATTATGATCTTACTTGTTTTATCGTGTTAAGTACTATCTTCTCTAAGTTTTGCTCGAGATTTATCTCCGATAGGTAAGATATAAAAAGTAATCACAAAGTTCTTCGTCTCAGACTTTGTGATTTCGCAATAACTTCTTCTACTACCATATAGTTAAGTTATTGTGAGGTGATTGATATTTCAAGGCTTCTATTAAGAAGTATAAGACCGGATTATCAATTGGTTCTTGTTCACCTTGATTTATCATAAGACGAAACAAAACTTCATACGTACTTCTGTGGGAGACAGATTTAAGTGCGCAGAATCCGGCGTGGTTCTCGAGGTGTAAGGAACGCGGATGTACTTTAATTGGTGTGAGACTTAGTTAGGTATCAACTACATTACAGTCCTAAGTTAACTTATAGTAGGCTAGTGTTTGTAGCAGCTTAATACAGTGTGGTGTTCAAATCTGGAATAGGTCCCGGGGGTTTTCTGAATTTGCGGTTTCCTTATTAAAAATTCTTTTGGTGTCTATGTTATTTGTTTTCCGCATTATATTTGTTTATATAATTGAAATATCACAGGTTGTGCGTAGTTCAATCAGTTGATAAATCTGACATTGTTTGTCGGATATAACTTGATTGACACTTGGGAATTCGACTTTGGTACCGTCCAAGTTATTTCTCATATCAATCAGGCTCACGGATTTCTATCTGTTTGATTTGATGATTACATTGAGAAATAGAGATAAATATCTTTGATATAACTCTTGATTGAGCTCACTTTTAAGTTGGTGCTTTAGTAATTATATTGGAGATTAGTTCATACAGATTGCTGAACTAATTATTGGGTATGGTTGTTATACCCCCACTTTTTCACTTCTTATTTTAAGGATTTCCTTATAATTCACATCGGTTTGATCATCAGAAATAACTGTGGGTTCCTTCAGAATTCGTTTCCGATTGTTTTTAGCATAAATTATCTCTTTCCCCTTCTTCTGGAAATTTTCAGTAGGTAGGTAAACTAGCTTCATGTAAATGAAGACTGTTCCGACATGAGTGATGTGGAACCTTTTTCCATAAGTGATCATCAACTCTTTCATATGGATTTTTTGACTTGATTTTATCAGTTTGAGGTATGTTCTGTCTTTTTAATGAGGAATGACCTTTAAGTTTTTTAAGACAAGATACTTCTTTTAACACTTTTACAAGAGTATTTTGTAGAATCACAAGTTTCTTGTCAAGTGACAGAAAGCTATATTCCTTATGATCCTTTTTATGGAACCGATTCAAAGTTTCCTTTGAACTAGATTTCATTTGATCATTAGTAATTGTAAAAGGAGGTTTTTCTGTCTCTTCTAACTTGTAGTTAGGTAGACTACCATTATCGTCATGATTTGTTTTAGATGTGATCAAACAAGTCTTGTCATTACGATCTGTAAAAGTCAAGCAAGGAATTTTGGTTTTTCATCCGAAGAAATTATAAAAGAATCATTTGTCCGAGTCTTAGACTGAACTCATTGTTCTTGAGTAAGAGTTTTATCAAGAGCTTCTACTTCGACAGGGAGATCCATATTCTCTTTGGCCAAAATATTTAGTTGTATGTCCTTTTTCTCTGATCTCTTGTCTAAGAAGATTAGATTCTGTCTTTAATATCAATATTTTCGAGGACAGAGATCTAATAGGATTTATGAGTTTTATCAACTCTTTTTGGCAACTTCTTTGACATCGTGATTGAACACGAATATACCATTGATCGCTTTAACTCCTGGATCATGAGTTAGATATCTAGTAGAATTCTCAACTTTTGATTATTCACAATCTTGCAATACGTTAACTGAACCAGTCAAATCAATGGTTAGATCGTACCAAACACAGATTGTTAGATCTTTTCATGTTTTCCTACTCTGATACCAATTCAAAAGATGAGGGTACCCAAATACACCATAATCTTTTAAATATCAACCTATAAGTCCAGTATCTTAAGTGATCATCTAAGGACAGAGTCGAGACAATACAAATTAAGTCATATACCTTGTGTGATTGTCTATGGATGAGGTCGAGACAATACCACAACAAGATATTTACTTGATATTAGTTATAGTAATAACCAATTGACTATTAAGATCAATGTCAAGTAATTCAGATTAAGGTATGTGTGTAATTTACTTAATTATGATAACAATTATAATGCGAAAATAAAGTAAATAACACAACAAGATGTTGTTAATGAGGAAACCGCAAATACAGAAAAACCATGGGACCTAGTCCAATTTTGAATACTCTTATAATTAGCTGCTATACAAAATCTAATACCATCTTCGTATAGTTCAGACAAAGTAGACTACCCCTAGCTACTTAGTTTCCTCGGTATTTTTGCGCCTTCGACTTCTAGAGTCGCGCACGTGAATAGCAAGTCCTTTGGATCGTATTCCAAACAGCAAAGGAAGAATCTGTTTGGTAACCACTCTAATCAATCTTTGTAAAAGATATTATTGAGTTGTTGACAAAGTCTCTTCCGATTAAACTAATAAACTCCTCTGTCTGGTTAGATCAATCCAAATCTTGATTACCGAAGTAACCAATTTATAGATTCACAATCAATCAATATAGGACTCAAAGAGAAGAATGGGTACCAATTTGTTATGAGTTGTGTTTGATTTGAACACAAGGAAATCAGTTGAAGTTAATTGAGTTAGGGTTTGTTGTTTCAGTGAATTCATGGGTTAGAAGATGAAATTAGGGATGTCATGTCCATAATTGATTATGGTTTTTGTTGATGTTTATGAGAATGAGGAATTGATCGAGAATTCATAAAGAGAGAGATATTGAGAACATAGTGGTTTGCTAGAGATGGGTTTTTAATTTGGATTAGGTGGGTTAATCAGATAATGTATTGGGTTGATTTTATCTTAACCTTGATACTGTAAAAACGAGGAAGGTTAATTTAGGGTTTGAATCTGGTATTGCAGTTGCATCTTAGATAGAGGGTACTGAAGCTAGTGATGTTTTGTTGATCTGGAAAAGAATTTCTCAGGTTATGGGTTTGTTGTGCGAGATGGGTTCAGGGACAAGAGATGGAATTGGTGACGATTTGAAGATAGTTTTGTTAGAGCATAGCTCGGTTGAACCCACCAAGCGTTGGTATGTCAAGTTTGGTTGTCATATTTAGTGAATCAAAATTCATCTAAGAGTCGCTTAATTATGTACTAGAGACAACTTCGTATAGATTAGACTAGAAAGTCTAGGAATATGAGACATACAAGTATTACTAGAAGACCTGAAGAATGTGAAAAAGTAACGAGCTACAATGTCATCATCATCCCTCCTCTTGAGTTTAGTAATATTGACTTGAACTGTTTCATTCCTAACGAATCTTTCAAGTTGTGCTATATTAAAAACATAACTGCGAAGTTTTAGTTACAAAAAATTGCACAATACATCCCTCACAAGAATTCATAATAATCAACACATCTTTATGATCAAGAACAACACTTTTTATTAATTGATTCTAGAAATGTTACAGGAAGAAAATGAAATCAAGATTACAACCTCTATTCTGGACTTTCTCTCTCCTCAAAACTTTCTTAACACTCCAAAATTAATCTCCCTTCCCTTATGCCTACTCGGCTGTTTATATAGGCTGTTACATAGTAGATGCCATCTAAGATGTCCTTTATTTTAGGATCTGGATTGCGATATTCTTGCAAGCTTACAAGTGTTATTTTCGCAAATATTCTAAATTTCGCTAGATCATCACACTTTTCCCATGTTTAGGCTGACGTCGTCTATTACATCACTTCTGTAGTTAGTTTGCGACGGCTTCGCAACGTTGTCGATGAAGATTTCGCAAGTGTGTTGTTTTTGCGATATTCCGATCCTACATCTTGCCTCTTCTTATGTCTTCTCTGCGAAGGGGAGAATGTCATGAGAAATCGTTCTTCAGAATGCCGCAACTGTTCATCTTTTCATATTCTTCTGTACTGACACGATTCTGTACTTTGCGTAAATTTTGTTACATGTATCTCTTCTTCCATCCATATCTTGACACGTCTTTTTCAACTGCTGCTTCTTAACCGCTCATGTTTACTCTTCGCATTAAATGTGCTTATCTTCTCGAGAATTCTCCTCTCTATATATATTTTTCTCATTCTTCTCTTCTCTTTTTTTTTTTTACTTTCTCTCTTATTTTCTCTGCAACTCTATTTTACTGTTCTTCCGTAAATTCTGCTCCTGCTACTGTAATTTTTCTTAATTCTTCTTCTTTCAATTTTTACTTTTTTCTTCATTCCCATAAAAAAAGGCCTCCAGCTGGTCGTAAAAATGAAGTTACTTTTAAAGAAATTCGAAAGGAATTTCTAATAAGAGGTTTTACTTTATCTCCCGTTCCTGGTCAAAGTTCTAAATCTAATCTTTCTGCCAAGCTATTTTTTGATCATCCTTGCAATCATGAAAATATCATAGTCTCGCTAGGTCAGCTTCAAGATGGTCTCCCTATTCCTCTCTATGATCCCGATCTTCCTTTGTTTTATGAAATACTTTCCCATGCAAAGTTTTCGCGAGCAGTATATCAATTGAGTGGAGACTGTATTCGCCTAACGCTCGAGTTCGCTAATCGTGGTGCCGGTAATGGATCTCTTTATCCCTCAGAAGTTAAAGATCCTGGGTTCACTGAAGTTGCGATTGTTCCTGTGAAGTATACTGTAGAAAATTTCTTTGCGAATTATGAGATAATTCCCATGAAGAGAAATAGCACTTGCTGGGGCGTTCGTTTGAAAAAGAAGGACGATGTTGCCAATGATAAAATACTTATGCAAGACATTGATTGGCATCCTGGCAATAATACAACCCCGCTTCATTCTAAAGATGATAAGTTGTGTATCTTCCCCTTGATCCTAGAGGGTCTGTACGTCTCCGGTTCTCATGTTTTACCTGCGAATTTCGCCACGTACCAACCATGGGTGTTCAACTGGCCCGAAAAGGAAGCGGAGGTATATTTCCAAATTTCTCTTAAATTATTCTTTATACTCTTATATACAATCTTGCTAACCACTCTATTGTTTTCGTGTAATTACGAAATTGTTATATTGAAAGATTGAAAGCAAGTTATAATAGAACCGGGAAAGCTAGTACTTTGTCAGTTCTTCGATCAATCACAGATGAAGTAAGAAATATTCTTTTATGATTCTTAACAATATATTGTTGCCTCTATTTCTTATCTTTATCTGTGTGTGAAGGTTATCACGAAAGGAAGAACCCGCCAAAGTTGTGAAGACTAGGGGTAAAGGCAAAAGTGCTTCTCAAGGAAAATATACGTTGTCCCACCTTCAAAGAAGAGAAAAGTCCGTTCTTCCTCTCCTTCAAGCTCTCATTCTGGTGAAATTTCTAATGATGATGATGCTGACGATTCTGTCGCAAGGGGAAGTTCTCCACCTGAATCTTCTATGGCACAGTTATCTAGTATTTTCTCTGATTCCATGCAAGGGATTGGAGATGACGGTGTCACCTACACATGTATATTTCTTGCGAACATTTGTGACACCCCTTTACTGGATGATGATCATTCTCTTCGCGGAGTTTCCAGATCAGTGACTCCCAGCTTTCTGAATTCACTTGGGACTCTAGTATGTTTTTATTTCTATATTCCTTCATGATTTCAATTCAAAGTTATACTTTATGCTAACAGTTCTTTAATCTCTTTCGCAGACTGGGAGGGCTTCTTTCGATGTTTCCTCATATTTGGAAAAAATGCATGCGTCTCTTGAACTTCGCAAGAAAAATGAAGAGTTGAAGACTGAAGCTGCTGGTCTTCGTGAAAAGAGCAAGCAAAATGAAGAATTGGAGACTACATCTACTGATATTTGCGAAAAGATCAAACAATTGGAATCTGAAAATTCCATTCAGAAGAACAAAATATTAGTTTTCAAAATTCCAATAAGCAACTCTATGGTATGGGGCTCTTCTTCTTTCCCTTTATTTTATTTTCTCATAATCTTTCCTTATACAATTTACCATTTTGCAGACGTTTATGGTATTTCCGATGAAGCTATTCTTCTTCACTCATTTCCCCATCATATGGATGATGACACCCTTCTTGATCATCTTAATAATTATTTGAATAGTTTTTCAAATGATAAAATTAAATCTCTCCCCACAAATGAACTCAAATGCAAACTTCGCCTCTTACAAATTGACCATAGATCTGTCTTGAGTATGGCTAATAAATTTAAACATTTTTTTTCATAATTCCAAAGAAGAAATCAATAGTTTAAGAACCAAGAATAGTAATCTCGTAGATGAAAAGGATCGTATTGCTCTCCAAGGTGCTCAAACTTTAGCGAAATTTCATGAAACCCTTCTTCAAGTCCAAATTGAACGAGATGAACTTAAACACAAAAAGGTTGTGCTTAGCGAAAGAGAAAATCAAATTCGCTCCCGTCTTCTCATAAATAATGATGATGAATTCGCTTGGGCTGCGAAATTTCTAAATGATGCCAGAAATAATCTAGGTGTAAACGTTAGTCTCCATACTGAGCAAACGGCCTTGATTAAAGACATGATTTCTGACAGAGAAGGTTGTTAACTGTTCTTCCTTATTGATTATTCGTTTTCTTTGCGTATTTTCACCAAGTCACTAATTCATTGTTATGTGTTTGTAGGAGCTGAGGAGAGATATCGCAAAAGAACCGAAGAGCTTGAGAATGAGAAGGAACAACTCGCAAATACTCTTTCTTCTCGCAACGATAAATGTTCTAAGTTTAAGATCCAATTGAAGATTACTGTTGCGAACTTTAGAAATGATGCTACTCTTTTTCGTAACCAAACTATCAAAATGGTTTGTGATGACCATAACATTCCGCATTCCTCATATCCCTATCTTTTAGATGAATTCCCAAATAAATCTCCTGATTTGGTCATCTCTGATAGTGATGCTGATGAAGAAGAAGAGTCTGAAGAAGATGGAGAAAACTCTGATGAAGAATCTAACGAAGACAATGAAGGAAGTTCTGGTGAAGAATCTGATGGAGATAATGAAGAATCAAGCAAGAAATAGATTTCACCTCCTTGTTAGAATTTTTGTAAAACTTATACATTTGCTCTTTGATCTTCTATTCTTGTAATCTATCATTGCGAATTTCTCCAATCTTCAATACAAGTTTTATTTCTTTTGTTTCTTCCTGCATGTGATAGAAAAACAATTATTCCTTGCAATATATTTAATCAAGATATAATTGTCTTTTTATTATTTGCGTAAATCATCATATGGAGACAAATAACATTTTCTTATTCTATGCATTCCCGATACTTGCCTCTGTTATTTGTATTCAAATGGAAGATTAAGCAAGTTACCTCCTGTATAGCAAGATCACTGCAAAATCCTTTACTGCACAATCTCGCAATCATATACTGTGAGGTATAATTCTTGGTTGTTTCCAAGATTTCATTCTTTCTTATTCTCTTATGTGGTCTTATTTTGCCTTCCTAGTTAAAGGTCTTATTTTGCCACCTCTTATCATTGCGAAAAAATCGCAGGATGTTTCTGCATTTTCATGCAGAAACCCATTGATCTTGCCTTAACTTTTTTCTTTTGTCAATTTTTGTTGCGACAATATGACAGGCCTAAATTTTCTTGTGAAATTAAATCCCCATGACATTGCCGTCTTGCGAAGAAATCGCAGGACATCTTTACACTTTCATGTATCGACCCATTGATCTCGTCTTATCTTTCTTAAGACACTTATCAGCTCCCTAATGGAGGGTGCTGCCCTTATATTCCCCCTAGTTTCCCCTTCAAGGAGGCGTACTTCTGCCATACAAGGCTAGCTCCTCCCATCCAGTCTAGACAACAACTAATTATTTTTGCAGCCTCTTATCACTTTTGCCTATATGTTTTATTGTTACGAGACTGCACCCTAAGTGGGGTTTTCTTCAGGCCGAGTGCATTATAGTCAAGACTTGCCAAGAATGTCCAGGTACGCTCCAGATGCCTCAGGCACTCTTGGTTCAACCGTGTACCTCGGCGCCTTGATCATATTCTTCACCCCTTAGAAGAGACCCTCAGTCATCCAACCTAAATCATAAGTCTATGTTGAAAATCCAAGGTATCTCTCCTGGATAGGTTTTTATTGACCCCACATCTCCATGACTCAGGTTCCAGTAGCGGTGTAACCTTTTCGCTGAGCCATGCACCAGGTACCCCCTTTTTATGACGCACTTTAGGTCTTACATTTTCCTCTTGCGAAATTTTAATTCGCGAACTAGGGTGTACGCCATAGTAGGTTCACCCCATTCTGATTGTTCTGATTATTTTATTTTTGCATTTCAGCTCTGATTGTCATTTGTCAATTCTCATCTTTGTCATTCAATAAAATATATTTTTGAAATTTTATCATTGATATTCTCTGCGACTTTCTTATTTTCTTCGACATTTTCGCCACTGCCTGTTTTCAGCAACATTTATTTTTTCTTCTCTACTGCATCAACCATTAATCTCTCACTTCTCTGCTTTTCTTTGATGTTACATTTCCAGTTCTCTTTCCCTGTAGTTCGTTCTTCGCATGACTCCACATCAATTTCATAACACTTCTTTCCTTCAATCCAATCTCATTTTATGACGCCAACTCCACTGGGGTAAGGGAATTTAATGCACTGATGAAATGTTGATGCTACACCTAGAATCCCATGCAACCAAGGTCTACCAATCAAAGCATTATATGGAGACTCCACATCGACAACACATAATAGAATTTCAGAAGATAATCCTTTCAATGGAATTCGCATGGTAACTTCCCCTTTAGGCTTATTGGCGGTACCATTAAAACCATAAATTTTGTAAGTTGAAGTTATTAAATCTTCATCTCTTCCTCCCATAGTTTTATAATCATGATGGAATAAGATATCTACGGAACTTCCAATATCAATTAAAACTCAGTTAAGTGCCTACGTATCCTCAGCTTCATCATCTTTTGGTTTTGGGTTAATTTCTAGTCTCACCACTAATGGGTTGTCATGCATTTCGCCAGCTTCAGATACTTCTTCTAGCGGCGAAACTTTCGCAATGTTCATTATTTCTCTCCCATCAGCATCTCTTATGAAAACTCTGCTCAGAATGTTGTTGTGAAAGTATTCAATTGTTTTGTATGAATATACAATAGAGTGACAAAACCGATTCTTCGCTTTTGATCCAACTTCTATTACAAATGTTTCTCCTCCCTTTGTTGTATTTACTTTGCGAATTTTTGGTGGTGGTGGTAGTGGTTGAGACTAAGGTTTCCCTATTAGAAAATGATTTGGTTTCCCTTGATCTATCATTCTGAAAATGATTTTCTTTATATTCCTGCAACCATTTGTTGAATGTCCATGAAAATGATGGTAAGAACAAAATTCTTAACTTCGGTTATTTGGAAGTGGCTCTTTTCCCATATTCCAGGGTGCTGGTATATTCTCCATCAAGATTATGGATTCCCAAATTTTTGCTACACTAGCATTCAAAGGTGGCATCTTGATATCCTCCCATATTATCTTATGGCTTCCTTGTCCTCTGTAAAAGTTTTGCCTTTGCTCTTCATAAGTTTCTTATGGCTGATCAAGTCTTTGAATCTTATTGTTTCCACCACTGTTATAGAATTTTTTTTCTCTTTCAAATTGTTCTTGATCACGACTTCCCATAGCTATAAATTTCTGCTGATTATTAACCACGTTCTTTTCTTGTTGCACCTGCGAAGTGCTTGCCACTGTGTTTATCAATTTGGGTAATAAACTAGCATTCGCAGCTGTTGAATTTGTATTTATAACTGGGTATGATTCCGTCTCATTTTGTTTTTCTTCAAGAGCAATATACTCCTCCTGCAGCTCTCGCAACTCAGTCATTGTGATTGTATTCTGGACTCTGAAAATCTGAATGCATAATAGATTGGTTGCGAACATTGCATTAATAAATGATAAAATGAGATATCTCTCATCCACATGGCCTGCCATTTCACTGTCCATTGTCTTCCACCTTATGGTTAGATGTTTCAAACTTACGCCAATCCTTTGCTTTAACCCAAATACATCTTCAATGCCAGGTCGCTAAGAGTTGTTACTTATATATGCCCCTAAGAACATAGTCTGTAAATGGTTGAAAGATGTTATCGTATTCTTGGGCAAACCTTCAAACCACTTCAGTGCCTCTCTTGTTAAACTAGATGCGAAATACTTGCATAATATATCATCATATTTTTCCCACTGTAGCATACACCTCACATACGCCTTGATGTGTTGAATTGCACAAGTTGTACCATCAAAAATGCTAGTTAACGCAGGAAGATTGCACTTTGGGGGTATTCCTCCTAGTTGTACTTCTTGGGTGAATGGAGTTTTCAGCACTTCTTCTATGCCCTCATCTAACTTTCTTCTGCCTCCTTCTCTTCTGTTATTTAATATTCCTCTCATCTCCGCCAATTCTCTTAAAATTTGATCATTTACACCAGGCGCCGATTCCATCGGTCTTTTTAATTCTGCTTCTCTTCTCCTGCGTTCTTGCTTGTTTTGTGTTGCGAAATTTTGATTTTCTTCTTCATCATTTTCTTCTTGTCTTTCCTTGCGATTTTATCTTTCATTTCTTTCATGAATTCACACACCATTATATATCTCATTTTCTCCTCTGTGATTTTGTTCATACCTTATCAATTCTCTTTGTTGCCTTTCAGCTCTCCTTTGCATTCTATCGTATTTTTCATTGATATTACCATTATTGCGGTTTTGTTCGCGCATCCATTCTCGATTATCATGATTATTTTGACTTATTTCCCCTTGGATCTCTTGGTCTTCCAATTCTGCTCTTAGCCTTTTTCTTTCATCAGCTAGACGTGCTTGTTCGGCGTAGTGTCTCTCGATTTCATCTTCTATTCCTCGCTGGTTTCTTTGAATTTCTCGTCCATGTAACATCCTTCTACCTTCTTCCTGATCTTCTTCATCATTTTGATTATTTTTATCCTAACGTAATCCACTCCCATGATTTCTTTCATTTTTTCCATTATGGTTAACTTCGCCATTAGGGATGTAACGATCTTCATTTATTTCTCTGCTCTCGCAACGCTCTTCATTTGGATTTTGTATTCCTTCTCGATTTCCTTCTCCAATATTCGTCTTAAGCGAATTTTGTCTCACTTCACTTCTAATTGATCTTGAACTTGATCTTGTAGTACTTCTTGATCTTCTACTTTGTAGTCTCATATTTTCCATTCTCAACTCATGATTTTGCCTTGTCAAATTTGCATGTTCTTCTGCTTCTAACCTCCTCTCTTCGTGTATTCTTTGTCTCAGTGCCTCTAATGCTTCAATTCTTTCATCTCCATGAATTATTCCTCCAACTACTTCCTGATCTCTTTCTTCTTGTCTACCATTTCTTAATTGTTGTTCCTCTTCCACTTCTTCCGTTGAATCTGATCGTCAGGTGTGTACACTCACTCTATCATAATCCATAGTTCGATTTTGTGCTGGTATACGCTGAATTGGTTGATGAATCTGATTTTCTCCATTATTTCTTGTGTTCATACTTGAAGATTCTCCAATTTCATTTCTTCTTTCTCCGGCAAGCCGCTTACTCCTTCTAACAGTTATTGGTTGTCTTGAAGCATTTATTCTTCTAGCCTGTAGGACCAGAATATCGCCATGATATTTCTCTTGCGAGACTAACAACACTTTTGTGAACACCACCGCGAGTTCTTCAACAATAATTTGCGAGTATCACAACACTTAATGTTTCTAACATCTCCCTTTCTCTTTCAAGAATTGTTCCTCCCATCAACCTTCCATTTTCTCTGATTTGTGGTTCTCTATCTTCTTCTTCTGGTGTATCAGTTCTCCAAGTGTGTATACTCACTCGATCATGATCTATTATTTGTTGAGCTTGATTTCTTCGATTACTCCTTCTCCTACTAGGTTCTACTGTTATATTTTCTTCTCCTCCTGCGAGTCTTACACTTCTTCTTACTTCAGTTAATGATTCTGATGTGTTTCTTCTTCTTGTCATTTTTCTGGTACAGGAATTCTTCAAATCCCTGTTTCTAGCGCCAATTATGTAGTTGCAGATAATCTACAACTACACCCTCAATAGAATTAGTAAAAACTCAAGAAGTTCTTGATGGTGAATGATAATTTTCTTATTAATTCTCTTAGTTGATTACATAGAATTATCAAAATGGAACTAGAATAGTTACAACTTTTTCTATTCTCTTTCCTAAGATAATTTCTTACACTCATTCCAAGAACCTCCTGAATTTTACATTTGAACTCCTATTTATAATAAAACTTATGCAGCTGTATATGAATTGCGAAGTATCGCAATTCATCCTCGCAACATTATTTCATCCTCGCAAAACTTCATATTTCCCCGCACTACTTCTATCATCGTATCATTTTATAACTCTTTCCTCCTTTATTTATTACGATACTCGTGAACTATTATCTTGCGATATTCAGTACCTACAATTAGTGTGATGTCGGCCGATATTTATGACTCCTTGAATCTTGGCTCGTTGAAAGAGACAAGAGTTATTATCCAACTAGAAAACAAGTCTAACATCTATCCAAAGGGACTTGTAGAAGACGTTCTAGTTCAAGTGAATGAGTTAATTTTTCTGGTGGATTTCTTTGTGGTGGATATGGACAATAATGAGAATCGTTCGTCTACTTCTCTACTTCTTGGGAGGCCATTTATGAAGACCGCAAAGACGAAGATTGATGTGGACAAGGGTACACTCACTATGGAATTCGACAAGGAAGTAATACACTTCAACATATTTGAATCCATGCGCTACCCAAGTGATGTGCATTCCGCTTACTCCATTGATTTGGTTGGTTCATTAGCGAAACAAATGGTGGAATTGAATCGAGAGGACGAACTTGATGTGGTGTTGCAAAAGAGCATTGAATTGGACGTCCATGGCGTGTCTAACTTGGATGTTGAAATTTCCACGGAATTTGTGGAGACGTGTGGTGCCTTGACGACATTACAAGAAGCTAAGGGTAATGTTTCCTATATCTCTTTACCCGTGAATGATGAATTACTTGTACCATCTATTGTGAAGGCACCTAAACTAGAGTTGAAGCCACTTCCGGACCATTTAAAGTATGCATTTTTGGGAGATGGAGATGAGCTTCCGGTGATTATTTCAAAGAACCTCACACCGGTACAAGAAGACCGTTTGCTTAGAGTCTTGAAAGAGCACAAAACGGCTATTGGTTGGACAATTGCGGATATCAAGGGCATTAGTCCATCCATATGCATGCATAGGATTCTAATGGAAGAGAACGTGAAGCCGATACGTGATGCTCAACGTAGGATTAATCCTCCCATGATGGAGGTTGTGAAGAAAGAGATACTCAAATTGCTAAGTGCGGGGGTGATCTACCCAATTTCCGATAGCAAATGGGTAAGTCCGGTACAAGTGGTGCCAAAGAAGTCCGGTGTTACGGTTGTTCGAAATCAATACGATGAACTTGTTCCTACAAGAGTTCAAACCGGTTGGAGAGTGTGCATTGATTATAGAAAGCTTAATTCTCCAACCCGAAAGGATCACTTTCCTTTACCTTTCATTGATCAAATGTTGGAGCGGTTAGCGGGGCATTCTTATTATTATTTCTTGGATGGTTATTCGGGATACAATCAACTTGTTATTGCACCAGAGGACCAAGAGAAGACCACTTTTACTTGTCCGTTTGGAACATTTGCGTATAGACGGATGCCATTTGATCTTTGCAATGCACCGGCTACTTTCCAAAGATGCATGGTAAGTATATTCTTGGATTACGTGGAGCGCATTATTGAGGTATTTATGGACGACTTTAGTGTTTATGGCAATTCTTTTGATATTTTTTTAGACAACCTTGAACTAGTTCTTAAACGGTGCATAGACACTAACCTTGTTCTTAATTGGGAGAAATGTCATTTTATGGTAAACCATGACATAGTACTTGGTCACATTGTGTCCTCTCAAGGGCTCGAAGTGGACAAGTCAAAGATAGATTTTATAAGAAACTTACAATATCCCACTTCGGTGAGGGAAGTTCGTTCTTTTCTTGGTCATGCAGGTTTCTATAGGCGGTTTATCAAGGATTTGTCCAAAATCTCCATGCCGATGTGCAAGTTACTACAAAAGGAGGTACCTTTTGACTTCAACAAGGAATGCAAGGATGCTTTTGACAAATTGAAGGCAATGTTGACAAGTGCGCCGATTATCAAGTCACAGGATTGGAATCTTCCATTTGAACTAATGTGTGATGCTAGTGATTATGCGGTTGGAGCCGTTTTGTGTCAAAGAGTGGAAAAGTTGTCCCATGTTATCTATTATGCATCTAGGACCCTCAATGATGCACAAATAAACTATTCTACCACGGAAAAGGAGTTATTGGCTATAGTGTTTGCATTGGAAAAATTTCGATCATACTTGGTGGATACAAAGGTTATTGTGTATTCCGATCATGCGGCACTTAGATACTTAATAAAGAAGAAAGAAGCTAAGACAAGACTAATCCGGTGGATCCTATTACTACAAGAGTTCGACATAGAAATTCAAGATAAGAAAGGTGTGGAGAATACCGTTGTGGATAATCTTAGTCGACTTGTTATGTCTCAAGAAGAACTTCCATTACAAGACCGTTTTCCGGACGAACAACTTTTCTCCGTAGAAGAATCCACACCTTGGTATGCGGATATAGTGAATTATTTGGTGACAAGGAAGGTACCTAACACAATGTCTAACTTCCAAAAGATGAAGCTTAAGAAGATAGCGAAGCAATATGTGTGGGATGAACCATACTTATGGAAATATGGTGTTGATCAAATCATACGAAGGTGCGTACCTAACTCCGAATTTCAATCTATTCTCTCCTTTTGTCATACTTTTGCTTGTGGTGGCCATTTTGGTTCTAAACGTACAGCTCTCAAGGTTCTTGAAAGTGGATTTTATTGGCCCACCTTGTTTGAAGATTCATATGTTTTTTGTAAATCGTGTGATAGATGTCAAAGAACGGGCAATCTAGGTGCTCGAAATCAAATGCCACTCACACCAATTCTCGCCGTAGAGATTTTTGATGTGTGGGGTATCGATTTTATGGGCCTTTTTGTCAATTCGAATGGAAATTTTTATATACTTCTTGCCGTAGATTATGTTTCTAAATGGGTGGAGGCTAGATCCACCAAAACTAATGATTCTCAAGTTGTTTGTGATTTTGTAAGAGAAAACATATTCACTAGGCACGGCATACCAAGAGTGGTGATAAGCGATGGAAGATCACATTTCAAGAAGTCTTTCCACGCTCTCCTCAAGAAGTACAACATAACACACAATATTGGTACGCCTTACCATCCACAAACTAGTGGACAAGCTGAAATTTCAAACCGTGAAATCAAGTCCATCCTTGAGAAAACGGTGAATACGACAAGGAAAGATTGGAGCTTTAAGCTCAATGATGCACTTTGGGCATATAGAACGGCGTACAAGACACCGATTGGTATGTCTCCATATCGGTTGGTTTATGGCAAAGCTTGTCATCTTCCGGTTGAACTTGAACATAAGGATTATTGGGCGATAAAGAAATTCAACATGGAGTATGATGAAGCGGGGAAACAAAGAAAGTTGCAACTAAATGAGCTAGAGGAGATACGTAATGATGCTTACGAGAGTGCCCGGATTTACAAGGAAAAGACTAAGCTTTTTCATGACAAGATGATTTCTCGGAAAAGTTTTGTTGTGGGGCAAAAAGTCCTTTTATTTCATTCTCGCCTTAAACTATTTCCTGGAAAATTAAGGTCCCGTTGGATTGAACCATATGTTGTTACTAATGTTTTTCCTTATGGTGCAGTTGAAATTACTAGTCTTAGAGACAACTCGGTTTCCAAAGTCAACGACCATAGATTGAAGACATACTATGAGAACATCGCCTATGTGAATATGGATGAACTTCCATTTGAATATTTTCTCCCTCTAGAGGAGTAATGTGAAGCAAGAGCTATGTCGGGCCGTCGACTTTAAAACAAGCGCTAAGTGGGAGGCAACCCACCGGTTTTGTATCTCTTATCCTTTTGCTTTTTATTTTTTATTTGCTTTTTGTTTGTTTTGTGTGTTTATTTTTCTTGTTTCATATCATATTAGGATTTCCCACCTTGACTTTACTTGGATGATTCAATTACATTGAGGAAAATGTAAGGTTTAAGTGTGGGGGAGTGGCTAAGCATATATTTTTGCATAAAAAAAAAGTTTTTTTTGCATAAAACTTTCAACTTTTAGAGATTTTAGAGTCACTAGCATGCTTTTAGGTATGATTACATAGAGAATTCTGACCGACATAATTGAACTTGGAAATGTTAGGGAACCACGTTCGATTTCTTGCTTGTTAGAGTGTTAAATAATGGATTTAATCATGCCGGTGATGCAAATTTGGTGCAGGGAGAAGTGCGTTATTAGAGTTGCTGATCAATCATTAGTGGAGACTACCCATTTTCATATCATGAGAGGCACCGACCAGAAATTCTTCCATGACTAAAGAGCTTCTTTTGAGTGTGTGTCACCGTACGTTAATTCCGGGTAGAATGGTGAGCTACCCAATTTCACACCAATTTTAGCACTATTTTGATCTCTTGAGTGCTAATTTTTGTCAATCATGAGGGTGACGTCTATGGATGAAAGCCTCCTTCTTGTAGTTCGATTTGCAGTTAACACCATTCTCTCTCTCAACAACAACGGGTCCATAGAAACACCATAATCATCAACAACAAGGGAGCGACATCAAAATCTACAAGGAAAGTTGAAAAGGGTTTGAGGTTTACAAGCAACGGAACAAGAAAAAGAGCATAATTTTATATCAAAGTTGAAAACTTACAATACAATGAGGTAATTCTATATTCAAGTTTGAAGACTAATTTACAAGAGCGAAGAAAGCAAAAGGTGAGAATTATTGAAGTTTATGATTTCGAGACAATACAAGTTGTGAAGAATCAAGCGGTAAAGTACTTTTCCACGGCCATGGTTTATTTTATTTTTCACTTTGTTTTGTATTTTGTTTCTCTTGTCTAAAAAAAAATGAAGAAAAAAAAAATGAAAAGAAAGAAAAAAAAAATAGAAAAAAGAAAAGAAAAGAAAAGAAAAGAAATATATATATATGAGACAAGAGAAATATCTATTATTGTTTTGTTTTGAATAAGCCGTGGGGAAGGAAAATCTATAAGGAAGTTTCAAGCGACAAGGATTTTAAGGAAAAAGGTTACAAATTGTTAAGGATTTATGAAGCTAAAGAGTTTATCACCAATAGTTGAAGCCGAAGACCAAGAAGATGAAGACAAGGAGCGGAAGACGTTTCTTTTGAATTCCGTGAGAGTGGTGTTATCATAATTGGCAATCGGATGTGAAGGTAAGTAAGTAATCTCATCCTCGATATAAGTGGTTGATTTCCTTTCTTAGAGATCGTTAGAAAAATGGTTTTTCAAAATATTAAAAGATGTGGGTTTTTCAAAATTTCGGAAGTTATCCTTCCTACCATTCAACGTGTTGCAGGAATTCTCTCTTCATTCCTACCTGCGCACATGTGAGACCCATAAAAAAGCCGTCTTTTTGAGTGCAATTATCATAAAACCCTTTTGGTGAGGCAGAAGTCGAGGTGAAATTCTTATTGATCATTTCTCAAACACGCATTCTCTCATTATGGTGTGGTTATTTCTCACTCAACATTTAAGAATGAGAATATGTTCTTTAGTATTTCTAACTTCTTATTACTAGCATGCAAAAACTCTATGTCTTCATAGCTCTTTGGATGCTTGGGACGCTGGAACGCTTTGAAGTTGTAAGTTTTGGTTTTATTTGCTCGAGGACTAGCAAAGTCTAAGTGTGGGGGAATTTGATAGGTGTAGAATACACCTAATTTACTATCTAAGATTTTATGCTTTCTTTGCTATTTTTCTTGTAAATTATGTATTTTACGTGTGTTTTTGAGTTATTAGGTACTCTGGAGTCGCACGGAAGAAAAGAAGGAGAAATCACCAAAATTGGGCAAAAAGGGCATAATTGTCATTTCATAAGGAGAGCACTATCTGGAGCCCGGTAATGGTTAAGGGGAAACTCTTCTCGGAGGTATTCTAAACACAAAATAGCTATGGTTAAGGGGTTACCATCCAGGGTATCCCTTATAAATTATCAATGGGTGTAATTATCAAAGCACCCAAACTGGGGTGGTTTTAATGATGGGTGTCTGAATCCATCTGACCCATATACCCACATCCGTGGGGCTTACCCATCCAGACCCGAACCCGGATCCATCCCAATGATTAAACCTAAACCTAAATTTCATAGAACCCGTCTCTTGTTTTCAAATCTTGAGCTGAAACTCAAAAGCTGCGCAGCAGCCATGGAAGAAAAGAGAGAAACATCGAACTCAGGGAAATCGAGATCGAGAAAAAACGAGAAAGAAGCATTTGCTCTGTCCAAGAAATAAAGATCGAGAAGTGGGAGATGGTACTAACGTTACAGAGATAAAGAATGTGGGTTCTGTGTTTCTGATCGAGATTATTGCCGATGAATTGAAGATTTGGAGTTCTTGTGATGATTTGAGCAAATGGAGTAGAAATTGGGTTAGGGGTTTGAGCTGAAATTGGAGGATGATGAGTGTGATGTGATGAATCGAAGAGATATTGAAAGTTGGTGCTGCTGGAGAGGATGAAATTTGGGTCTGAAACGAAATTTAGGGTTCTGTGTTGCTGTTCTTGAATGGGTTGTGTTCAATGGCGCTGGTGAATCGATGAGGTTGAAGAAGTTCGATGGGTTCTGGTTGTTGTTAAACAACAGAAGGAAGATGGTGATGCAGTGGAGGAGAATGATAATGGGTTAATGATTGAATCCGAAATGGGTATGTTGGTTGCCTTGTAACCAACAGAAACTGAAGGAAAACTGGTCCAGCGATTCAATAAGTCATTAGTTAGGGTTTGATGTCTCTGCCGGTTAAGAGATGGAATTGAGGTTAAAATCATGGGTTCTTGGCAGAGATAAATGGTATTTGTATGTTGGATGAGAGTTCAAGGAATGAAATTGCATTACAGGAATTGATGTTGAAATTGGTACTGAAGTTGTGCTGGTACTGAGAAGAATAGGGATAGGTGGTAGTGCTGGTGAAGTCTTGAAGGGTTTGGCTATTTGAAGTCAAGAAGGAAACATAAATGGGAAGCATCAATGGTTGGTGGTATTAAAAATTTGAGAGAAGTTGATTGGCAGTGATGGCAGTTGGTGCTGGTTTGAATGGGCTTGTGTGAGTACACTGGTGACGTTGAGAATGAGCTGCAATGGAGCAGAACAAGTGCAACGCAGGGAAGAAAAGGCAATGGTGGTTGAGTTCAAGAGCTGAAGAACTAGGGCTTTGAGGTGATGCAGTTGTGAAGCATTGCAGGGAAGTGCAATGGTTGTTGGTGGTTACGTTGGATTACAAGGAAGGAGCTGTGTAGCAAAGAGTGCAACTGAAGTAAACTGGATTTGATGGCTGGAATGGTGAAAGGTGGATGGTAAGCACTGTTGAACTGATTCTCAAGCTGCAGAAGAAGAATTAAGAGATGGGTATTGGTGGAGTTGAATCACAGGGTGTACAGCCATCATGGATGGGTGTGCAGAGTGAAGCATGGCCATCTTGTCCGTGAACAATAAGGTTCAGTGCAAGTGGCTTGGTCAGAACTAGTCAGCCGAGTTAGCCAGCTGACTCGGTTCTGACTCGTTCTAACTCAGCCCCTTGACCTTGACCCTTGACTAACTTTTGACCGTTAAGTTTGACTACTTTGACTGTTAGTCATGATAGTTGACCAACGGAATATTCCCTTACCGGGAGGAATTTTCAGGTAGCCGGTGGCGACAAATTCCGGCCAACTTCCGACCAAAAACACAGTTTTCCGACGAGCAAAAATGCAGATTTTTGTATGGACTCCTCTCATGTGTGTGAAGACTTAGAAGTGGGAATTGGATGAAAACTTGGAAGTTTTGGAGAATTGGACTAGAAATTGGAATATGGCTCAAATTGGGAAAGTGGTGTTCTTTTGGAATGAGGATTCTTTTCCTACAAAGATATGGAGAGTATTGAAGCCTATAAATAGAGGAGTTCTCTACAAATTTTTACACACATCTACTTTGGAGAAGGAGTTAAAGTGCACAAGGATTGGAGGAAGGAGCAACCATCATCTTTTCAATAAGTTTTTCTTTCTTCCTTTATTATTATTATTATTATTGTGTGAACTCCAAACTATGAGTAGCTAATTTTCTTATTGATTGAGGATGAATTCCTAGTTCTTAATATATGGTTTGAGTTTTGTTTCAATTCTACTTTGAAGTTTTTCATATGATTATCGATTGTTTTTACTAATATTAGTGTTTATGTTTGATTGATAGGTCGTTTGGGTGGCCAACTAAATTGATTTGTTAATTAATCTAAAGCTAGTGAAAGTTAGGGGATAAGTAATTGTTTCTTGACTATTTACATAAGTAGAAAACGCAAGACCTTGCGGAGGGATTCCGTGGAGAAATTGTGTGTAAAAACAACGTTAGCAAGTGGACCTTGATCTAAGAGTTTAACTACTAATATCAACCTAATAAATTCATGAATCTTAATGCGTTTAACTAAATTACATCTTGGGTGATCTACTACTAGGTGGTTTGGTGAATAGAATCCGGTAGGCGAGAACTTCCGTATTCGGTGAAATAAGGGATTTTGGGGTTAGCACTGATCTAGCTGCTATACCTACGGTTGGTGATAATCTATGACTAATAACAAGTGGAAAAGAACACAACTTTAATCATTGTTTTCAGCGAAGAAGGATTCCTTGATATATTCTCTCTCATTTATTTCAACTTACACTTTTAATTACTTTGTTTATTTCTTTTGCTTTATAAATTTTACAACCAATACCCCCCTTTTGTGAAAATTTTACGACTAATAATCTCTTGCTCCTCATGGGATCGACCTTGACTACCCTATATTACTCTTTAATTAGGTAGTAAAGTATTGATCAATTTGTTGTGGTTACGACACACGTATAGTGTAACAAGCTAAGACCATTTAATAGTGGAGATTAATTGCTTTATTATTGAGAAGACTTAGCTTGATTCTTAAATCAATTTTTCATTTAACGGTGAATATTGAATGCTTTGTTACCAAGCTATCTTAGCTTTGATTGTAAGCAACCATGATTTAAAAGACTATATAAGGGAGAACTCTAGCAATGAGAAAACCTAATCCCAACCCTTTCCTGTATCCTAGTTGTAAACTAGATTCGATTCTCCTTTAACATAGGTTTTTCCAAAACCATTTTAGGTTAACGACTTGAAGACTTCATTTGGGATTCGTGAAGCTAGATCCAAATATTTTCTCTGTAGTTGCGTATTATGATCTTACTTGTTTTATCGTGTTAAGTACTATCTTCTCTAAGTTTTGCTCGAGATTTATCTCCGATAGGTAAGATATAAAAAGTAATCACAAAGTTCTTCGTCTCAGACTTTGTGATTTCGCAATAACTTCTTCTTCTACCATATAGTTAAGTTATTGTGAGGTGATTGATATTTCAAGGCTTCTATTAAGAAGTATAAGACCGGATTATCAATTGGTTCTTGTTCACCTTGATTTATCATAAGACGAAACAAAACTTCATACGTACTTCTGTGGGAGACAGATTTAAGTGCGCAGAATCCGGCGTGGTTCTCGAGGTGTAAGGAACGCGGATGTACTTTAATCGGTGTGAGACTTAGTTAGGTATCAACTACATTGCAGTCCGAAGTTAACTTATAGTAGGCTAGTGTCTGTAGCAGCTTAATACAGTGTGGTGTTCAAATCTGGACTAGGTCCCGGGGGTTTTCTGAATTTGCGGTTTCCTTATTAAAAATTCTTTTGGTGTCTATGTTATTTCTTTTCCGCATTATATTTGTTTATATAATTGAAATATCACAGGTTGTGCGTAGTTCAATCAGTTGATAAATCTGACATTGTTTGTCGGATATAACTTGATTGACACTTGGGAATTCGACTTTGGTACCGTCCAAGTTATTTCTCATATCAATCAGGCTCACGGATTTCTATCTGTTTGATTTGATGATTGCATTGAGAAATAGAGATAAATATCTTTGATATAACTCTTCATTGAGCTCGATTTTAAGTTGGTGCTCTAGTAATTATATTGGAGATTAGTTCATACAGATTTCTGAACTAATTATTGGGTATGGTTGTTATACCCCCACTTTTTCACTTCTTATTTTAAGGATTTCCTTATAATTCACATCGATTTGATCATCAGAAATAACTGTGGGTTCCTTCAGAATTCGTTTCCGATTGTTTTTAGCATAAATTATCTCTTTCCCATTCTTCTGGAAATTTTCAGTAGGTAGGTAAACTAGCTTCATGTAAATGAAGACTGTTCCGACATGAGTGAGGTGGAACCTTTTTCCATAAGTGATCATCAACTCTTTCATATGGATTTTTTGAGTTGATTTTATCATTTTGAGGTATGTTCTGTCTTTTTAATGAGGAATGACCTTTAAGTTTTTTAAGACAAGATACTTCTTTTAACACTTTTACAAGAGTATTTTGTAGAATCACAAGTTTCTTGTCAAGTGACAGAAAGCTATATTCCTTATGATCCTTTTTATGGAACCGATTCAAAGTTTCCTTTGAACTAGATTTCGTTTGATCATTAGTAATTGTAAAAGGAGGTTTTTCTGTCTCTTCTAACTTGTAGTTAGGTAGACTACCATCATCGTCATGATTTGTTTCAGATGTGATCAAACAATTCTTGTCATTACGATCTGTAAAATTCAAGCAAGGAATTTTGGTTTCTCATCCGAAGAAATTATAAAAGAATCATTTGTCCGAGTCTTAGACTGAACCCCTTGTTCTTGAGTAAGAGTTTTATCAAGAGCTTCTACTTTGCCAGGGAGATCCATATTCTCTTTGGCCAAAATATTTAGTTGTATGTCCTTTTTCTCTGATCTCTTGTCTAAGAAGATTAGATTCTGTCTTTAATATCAATATTTTTGAGGACAGAGATCTAATAGGCTTTATGAGTTTTATCAACTCTTTTTTGGCAACTTCTTTGACATCAGGATTGAACACGAATATACCATTGATCGCTTTAACTCCTGGATCATGAGTTAGATATCTAGTAGAATTCTCAACTTTTGATTATTCACAATCTTGCAATACGTTAACTGAACCAGTCAAATCAATGGTTAGATCGTAGCAAACACAGATTGTTAGATCTTTTCATGTTTTCCTACTCTGATACCAATTCAAAAGATGAGGGTACCCAAATACACCATAATCTTTTAAATATCAACCTATAAGTCCAGTATCTTAAGTGATCATCTACGGACAGAGTCGAGACAATACAAATTAAGTCATATACCTTGTGTGATTGTCTATGGATGAGGTCGAGACAATACCACAACAAGATATTTACTTGATATTAGTTATAGTAATAACCAATTGACTATTAAGATCAATGTCAAGTAATTCAGATTAAGGTATGTGTGTAATTTACTTAATTATGATAACAATTATAATGCGAAAATAAAGTAAATAACACAACAAGATGTTGTTAATGAGGAAACCGCAAATACAGAAAAACCATGGGACCTAGTCCAATTTTGAATACTCTTATAATTAGCCGCTATACAAAATCTAATACCATCTTCGTATAGTTCAGACAAAGTATACTACCCATAGCTACTTAGTTTCCTCGGTATTTTTGCGCCTTCGAATTCTAGAGTCGCGCACGTGAATAACAAGTCCTTTGGATTGTATTCCAAACAGCAAAGGAAGAATCTGTTTGGTAACCACTCTAATCAATCTTTGTAAAAGATATTATTGAGTTGTTGACAAAGTCTCTTCCGATTAAACTAATAAACTCCTCTGTCTGGTTAGATCAATCCAAATCTTGATTACCGAAGTAACCAATTTATAGATTCACAATCAATCAATATAGGACTCAAAGAGAATAATGGGTACCAATTTGTTATGAGTTGTGTTTGATTTGAACACAAGGAAATCAGTTGAAGTTAATTGAGTTAGGGTTTGTTGTTTCAGTGAATTCATGGGTTAGAAGATGAAATTAGGGATGTCATGTCCATAATTGATTATGGTTTTTGTTGATGTTCATGGGAATGAGGAATTGATCGAGAATTCATAAAGAGAGAGATATTGAGAACATAGTGGTTTGCTAGAGATGGGTTTTTAATTTGGATTAGGTGGGTTAATCAGATAATGTATTGGGTTGATTTTATCTTAACCTTGATACTGTAAAAACGAGGAAGGTTAATTTAGGGTTTGAATCTGGTATTGCAGTTGCATCTTAGATAGAGGGTACTGAAGCTAGTGATGTTTTGTTGATCTGGAAAAGAATGTCTCAGGTTATGGGTTTGTTGTGCGAGATGGTTTCAGGGACAAGAGATGGAATTGGTGACGATTTGAAGACAGTTTTGTTAGAGCATAGCTCGGTTGAACCCACCAAGCGTTGGTATGTCAAGTTTGGTTGTCATATTTAGTGAATCAAAACTCATCTAAGAGTCGCTTAATTATGTACTAGAGACAACTTCGTATAGATTAGACTAGAAAGTCTAGGAATATGAGACATACAAGTATTACTAGAAGACCTGAAGAATGTGAAAAAGTAACGAGCTACAATGTCGTCATCATCCCTCCTCTTGAGTTTAGTAATATTGACTTGAACTGTTTCATTCCTAACGAATCTTTCAAGTTGTGCTATATTAAAAACATAACTGCGAAGTTGTAGTTACAGGAAATTCCACAATACATCCCTCACAAGAATTCATAATAATCAACACATCTTTATGATCAAGAACAACACTTTTTATTAATTGATTCTAGAAATGTTACAGGAAGAAAATGAAATAAAGATTACAACCTCTATTCTGGACTTTCTCTCTCCTCAAAACTTTCTTGACACTCCAAAATTAATCTCCCTTCCCTTATGCCTACTCGGCTCTTTATATAGGCTGTTACATAGTATTCGCCTAATGCTCGAGTTCGCTAATCGTGGTGCCGGTAAGGGATCTCTTTATCCCTCAGAAGTTAAAGATCCTGGGTTCACTGAAGTTGCGATTGTTCCTGTGAAGTATACTGTAGAAAATTTCTTTTTGAATTATGAGATAATTCCCATGAAGAGAAATAGCACTTGCTGGGGCGTTCGTTTGAAAAATAAGGACGATATTTCCAATGATAAAATACTTATGCAAGACATTGATTGGCATCCTGGAAATAATACAACCCCGCTTCATTCTAAATATGATAAGTGGTGTATCTTCCCCTTGATCCTAGAGGGTATGTACGTCTCCGGTTCTCATGTTTTACCTGCGAATTTCGCCACGTACCAACCATGGGTGTTCAACTGGCCCGAAAAGGAAGCGGAGGTATATTTCCAAATTTCTCTTAAATTATTCTTTATACTCTTATATACAATCTTGCTAACCACTCTATTGTTTTCGTGTAATTACGAAATTGTTATATTGAAAGATTGAAAGCAAGTTATAATAGAACCGGGAAAGCTAGTACTTTGTCAGTTCTTCGATCAATCACAGATGAAGTAAGAAATATTATTTTATGATTCTTAACAATATATTGTTGCCTCTATTTCTTATCTTTATCTGTGTGTGAAGGTTATCGCTGAAAGGGAAGAACCTTCCAAAGTTGTGAAGACTAGGGGTAAAGGCAAAAGTGCTTCTCGCAAGGAAAAATCCGTTGTCCCACCTTCAAAGAAGAGAAAAGTCCGTTCTTCCTCTACTTCAAGCTCTCATTCTGGTGAAATTTCTAATGATGATGATGCTGACGATTCTGTCGCAAGGGGAAGTTCTCCACCTGAATCTTCTATGGCACAGTTATCTAGTATTTTCTCTGATTCCATGCAAGGGATTGGAGATGACGGTCTCACCAACACATGTATATCTCTTGCGAACATTTGTGACACCCCTTTACTGGATGATGATCATTCTCTTCGCGGAGTTTCCAGATCAGTGACTCCCAGCTTTCTGAATTCACTTGGGACTCTAGTATGTCTTTATTTCTCTATTCCTTCATGATTTCAATTCAAATTTATACTTTATGCTAACAGTTCTTTAATCTCTTTCGCAGACTGGGAGGGCTTCTTTCGATGTTTCCTCATATTTGGAAAAAAGGCATGCGGCTCTTGAAAAGAAGAATCTTGAACTTCGCAAGAAAAATGAAGAGTTGAAGACTGAAGCTGCTGGTCTTCGTGAAAAGAGCAAGCAAAATGAAGAATTTGAGACTGCATCTACTGATATTTGCGAAAAGATCAAACAATTGGAATCTGAAAATTCCATTCAGAAGAACAAAATATTAGTTTTCAAAATTCCAATAAGCAACTCTATGGTATGGGGCTCTTCTTCTTTCCCTTTATTTTATTTTCTCATAATCTTTCCTTATACAATTTACCATTTTGCAGACGTTTATGGTCTTTCCGATGAAGCTATTCTTCTTCACTTATTTCCCCATCATATGGATGATGACACCCTTCTTGATCATCTTAATAATTATTTGAATAGTTTTTCAAATGATAAAATTAAATCTCTCCCCACAAATGAACTCAAATGCAAACATCGCCTCTTACAAATTGACCATAGATCTGTCTTGAGTATGGATAATAAATTTAAACATTTCTTTCATAATTCCAAAGAAGAAATCAATAGTTTAAGAACCAAGAATAGTAATCTCGTAGATGCAAAAGATTGTATTGCTCTCCAAGGTGCTCAAACTTTAGCGAAATTTCATGAAACCCTTCTTCAAGTCCAAATTGAACGAGATGAACTTAAACACAAAAAGGTTGTGCTTAGCGAAATAGAAAATCAAATTCGCTCCCGTCTTCTCATAAATAATGATGATGAATTCGCTTGGGCTGCGAAAGTTCTAAATGATGCCAGAAATAATCTAGGTGTAAACGTTAGTCTCCATACTGAGCAAACGTCCTTGATTAAAGACATGATTTCTGACAGAGAAGGTTGTTAACTGTTCTTCCTTATTGATTATTCGTTTTCTTTGCGGATTTTCACCAAGTCACTAATTCATTGTTATGTGTTTGTATGAGCTGAGGAGAGATATCGCAAAAGAACCGAAGAGCTTGAGAATGAGAAGGAACAACTCGCAAATACTCTTTCTTCTAGGAACGATAAATGTTCTAAGTTTAAGAGCCAATTGAAGATTACTGTTGCGAACTTTAGAAATGATGCTACTCTTTTTCGTAACCAAACTATCAAAATGGTTTGTGATGACCATAACATTCCGCATTCCACATATCCCTATCTTTTAGATGAATTCCCAAAGAAATCTCCTGATTTGGTCATCTCTGATAGTGATGCTGATGAAGAAGAAGAGTCTGAAGAAGATGGAGAAAACTCTGATGAAGAATCTGACGAAGACAATGAAGGAAGTTCTGGTGAAGAATCTGATGGAGATAATGAAGAATCAAGCAAGAAATAGATTTCACCTCCTTGTTAGAATTTTTGTAAAACTTATACATTTGCTCTTTGATCTTCTATTCTTGTAATCTATCATTGCGAATTTCTCCAATCTTCAATACAAGTTTTATTTCTTTTGTTTCTTCCTGCATGTGATAGAAAAACAATTATTCCTTGCAATATATTTAATCAAGATATAATTGTCTTTTTATTATTTGCGTAAATCTGTCATATGGAGACAAATAACATTTTCTTATTCTATGCATTCTGATACTTGCCTCTGTTATTTGTATTCAAATGGAAGATTAAGCAAGTTACCTCCTGTATAGCAAGATCACTGCAAAATCCTTTTCTGCACAATCTCGCAATCATATACTGTGAGGTATAATTCTTGGTTGTTTCCAAGATTTCATTCTTTCTTATTCTCTTATGTGGTCTTATTTTGCCTTCCTAGTTAAAGGTCTTATTTTTCCACCTCTTATCATTGCGACAAAATCGCAGGATGTTTCTGCATTTTCATGCAGAAACCCATTGATCTTGCCTTAACTTTTTTCTTTTGTCAATTTTTGTTGCGACAATATGACAGGCCTAAATTTTCTTGTGAATTAAATCCCCATGACATTGCCGTCTTGCGAAGAAATCGCAGGACGTCTTTACATTTTCATGTATCGACCCATTGATCTCGTCTTATCTTTTTCTCAAGGCTTATTGCCTCTTTATAATTGTCGCACAAATATGATAAGCCTTAATAATCCCGTGAGTAAAAAGCCTCATGACATTTGCGTCTTAAGACACTTATCAGCTCCCTAATGGAGGGTGCTGCCCTTATCTTCCCCCTAGTTTCCCCTTCAAGGATACGTACTTCTGCCATACAAGGCTAGATCCTCCCATCCAGTCTAGACAATAACTAATTATTTTCGCAGCCTCTTATCCCTTTTGCCTATATGTTTTATTGTTACGAGACTGCACCCTAAGTGGGGTTTTCTTCAGGCCGAGTGCATTATAGTCAAGACTTTCCAAGAATGTCCAGGTACGCTCCAGATGCCTCAGGCACTCTTGGTTCAACCGTGTACCTCGGCGCCTTGATCATATTCTGCACCCCTTAGAAGAGACTGTATGCGTGTCGTAACCAAAACAAATTAATTAATATTTCACTACCTAATGAACAAGTAATATAGGGTAGTCAAGGTCGATCCCACGAGGAGCACGAGATTCTAGTTGTAAATTTGTCACACAAAGGGGGGTATTGATTACGAATTTGAGAAAGTAAATAAAATAAACAAAGCAATTAAAAGGAAATCAATAAGAGAGATTAGATCAAGGAATCCTTCTTCGCTGCAAAACAATGATTAAAGTTATGTTCTTTTCCACTTCTTATTAGTCACAAATTATCACCAACCGTAGGTATAACAGATAGATCAGTGCTAACCCCAAAATCCCTTATATCACCGGATACGGAAGTTCTCGACTACCAGATTCTATTCACCAAACCACCTAGTAGTAGATCACTCAAGATGTAATTTAGTTAAACGCATTAAGATTTATGAATTTATTAGGTTGATATTAGTAGTTAAACTCTTAGATCAAGGTCCACTTGCTAACGTTGTTTTTACACACAATTGCTCCACGGAATCCCTCCGCAAGGTCTCGTGTTTCCTACTTATGTGAAAAGTCAAGAAACGATTACTTATCCCCTAACTTACACTAGCTTTAGATTAGACTAACAAATCAATCTAGTTGTACACCTAAATAATCTATCAATCAATCATGAATGTCTTTAAGATCACTCCTATTAGTTAAAACAAACGATAATCATATGAAAACTTCAAAGTAGATTTAAAACAAACTCAAAACATGTTAAGAACTAGGAATTCATCCTCAATCAAATTAGTTACTCATATTAAAGAGTTCACACAAAGAGAAAAGTATTTTGTGTGTAAAAGTGTGCAAAAGTATTGTAAAAGATGTGTGTATCTAAGTGCATCTATGTGTATGGAAGTGTAGAAGTTCTTCTCTATTTATAGGCTTCAATGTTCTCCATATCTTCCAAGGAATAGAATCCCTTTCCTTTTGTAGCTCAATTTCCAAATCCAAGCCTTTCTCAAATCTTCCATCTCCTCTTTCCAAATCCAATCCGAATTCTTCATTTAATTCCAAGTCCAACTCTTCACATCCCATGAGAGAAATCCACACAAATTTCTGCAACTTTGGCTTGCCGGAAAACTGGGTTTTTGGCCGGAAATAGGCCGTAATCCATCGCCGACGGTCACCTAAAAATTCTCCTCCGGTCAAAGAATATTCCGTTGGTCAACCATTAAGACTAACGGTCAAAAGAGTCAACCATCAGTCAACTGTTAGTCAGCGGGTCAAGGGTCAAGGTCATTTGAATCATTGAGTCAGAACCAAATCAGCCACTAATTCGGCTGGACTGGTTCTGTTGCCAATTTATTTCTGCCAAATACTATGCACGGCCAAGATGGCCGTGTATTCTCTCGCCACCCATGACCATGATGGTCGTGCACATTCTCGCACTTCATATCATTCATTCCCACTGTAAGTCCATCTCAACGCCACAAAATAGCCATTCCACCCGCAATTCTCCTCTGTTTCTTCTCCTAGCACTTGCACAACAATTATATCTGAGTCTGCAAGACCAACTACATCCCCGTAATCTATAGCTAGCCCCCCAGAACTCACATACACAGAACCAACTCCAGCTCCAATTCATTTCATCATCTCCTGTGTAACAGACTCCAATCTTCACCAATTCAGAAACTCATTTCATGCCTTTGACCAGCCATACCACCTCCCTGCAACTCCATAAAAGCACAAATCATCAACACCACCATCTGCAACTTCAATAGCTCACAGCAGCACAACCCCATTACAACCAACACTTCAAAGCCATTTTGATTCATTTTATCTATGGTTCAGGGAACTGATTCAACATCAATTCCTCCCTCTCTAGCTTTACCACCTGCAATTACCTTTTACAATTCATCGCTGACGCCATTCGGTTCACGGTGAACATATCCTTTTATCATCGAAGCCATCTCGAGATCCCTTTGAACTTCAATTGTATCATTACTCGATCTGTTTATCACTCACACAACCCATTAATTAATCAGTCCATCACTTTGAACATCAGCATCAACCTGTAGCTCAGGATCCTAACTTCAATTCCGTCTTCCATGATTATCATTAATCTCTTGAATCAATTCCACCCAACCTTGGCCACAATCCCATACTTTTTCTGCTTCCATTTCATCCACCAAAACCCAAATTCCTTCATTACAATACCACCGGACAACTCAGTCAAGAACTCATTCGAATTCTAATACCCATTCTTCATAATTCAATTCCTCAAACTCCACCGAACTCTTGAGAATCAACAGCTCCAACCGAACCCATGAATATCATTGCCGTTCTTCTCTGAATTTCAATCAAACCCTAACTAGTTCTTAGCTGTTGTATGGAATTTGGGGGAAGAACTGAGAAACTGCTTTCTCTCGACTTAGGTTTAGGTCTTGACTCTTGAACATGGGACGGCTTATTTGCACCCCATGATAAGAACCACCCAATGCTAATTACACCCTTTGATAATGTATAAGGGATACCCAGATAGAAGCCCCTTAGCCACCACTGGTCATTGCTTAATACTCCTCCAAATCAGAGACGCCCCTTAACATTGACTGGGCTCCAGATAGTGCTCGCCTTCTGAAATGACAATTATGCCCTTTTTGCCCAATTTTGGTGATTTCTCCTTCTTTTCTTCCATGCGACTCCAGAGTACCTATTAGCTCAAAAACACACGTAAAATACATAATTCACTAGAAAAATAACAAAGAAAGCATAAACTACTAGATAGTAAATTAGGTGTATTCTACACCTATCAAATTCCCCCACACTTAGACTTTGCTAGTCCTCGAGCAAATCAAACTTACAACTTCAAAGCGTTCTAGCTTCCCAAGTATCCTAAGAGTTATGAAAACATAGAGTTTCTGCATGCTAGTAATAAGAAATTAGAAATACTAAAGAACATATTCTCATTCTTAAATGTTGAGTGAGAAATAACCACACCATAATGAGAGAACACGTGTTTGAGAAACGATTAATAAGCATTTCGCCTCGACTTCTGCCTCACTTAAAAGGGTTTTATGATAATTTCACTCAAAAAGACGGCTTTTTTATGGGTCTCACATATGTGCAGGTAGGAATGAAGAGAGAATTCCTGCAACACGTTGAATGGTAGGAAGGATAACTTCCGAAATTTTGAAAAACCCACATCTTTTAACATTTTGAAAAACCATTTTTCTAACAATCTCTAAGAAAGGAAATCAACCTTATATCAAGGATGAGATTACTTACTTACCTTCACATCCGATTGCCAATTATGATAACACCACTCTCACGGAATCCAAAAGAAACGTCTTCCGCTCCTTGTCTTAATCTTCTTGGTCTTCGGCTTCAACTATTGATGATAAACACTTGAACTTCATAAATCCTTAACAATTTGTAACCTTTTTCCTCAAAATCCTTGTCGCTTGAAACTTCCTTATAGAGTTTCCTTCCCCACGGCTTATTCAATAACAAAACAATAATAGATATTTCTCTTGTCTCATATATATATATATATATATATATATATATATATTTTTTCATTCTTTTTTTTTTCTTTCTTTCTTTTCATTCTTTTTTTTTTTTTTAGACAAGAGAAACAAAATACAAAACAAAGTGAAAAATAAAATAAACCATGGCCGTGGAAAAGTACTTTACCGCTTGATTCTTCACAACTTGTATCGTCTTGAAATCATAAACTTCAATAATTCTCACCTTTCGCTTTTCTATGCTTTTGTAAATAAGTCTTAATACTTGGATATAGAATTACCTCATTGCATTTTAAGTCTTCAACATGTATGTAAAATCTTCTCATTGTATGTTGCTTTACTTGGATATACAAAAAATTTGCTCTTTTTCTTGTTCCATTGTTGCTTGCAAACCTTGAACCTTTTCAACTTTCCTTGTAGATTTTGATGTCGCTCCCTTGTTGTTGATGATTATGGTGTTTCTATGGACCCGTTGTTGTCGAGCGAGAGAATGGTGCTAACTGCAAATCGAACTACAAGAAGGTAGCTTTCATCTATAAACGTCACCCTCATGATTGACAAAGATTAGCACTCAAGAGATCAAAATAGTGTTGAAATTGGTGTGAAATTGGGTAGCTCACCATTCTACCCGGAATTAACGTACGGTGACACACACTCAAAAGAAGCTCTTTAGTAAAGGAAGAATTTTTGGTCGGTGCCTCTCATGATATGAAAATGGGTAGTCTCCACTAATGATTGATCAGCAACTCTAATAACGCACTTCTCCATGCACCAAATTTGCATCACCGGCATGATTAAATCCATTATTTAACACTCTAACAAGCAAGAAATCGAACGTAGTTCCCTAACACTTCCAAGTTCAATTATGTCGGTCAGAATTCTCTATGTAATCATACCTAGAAGCATGCTAGTGACTCTAAAATCTCTAAAAGTTGAAAGTTTTATGCAAAAAAATTCTCTTTTTTTTTTTATATGCAAAAATATATGCTTAGCCACTCCCCCACACTTAAACCTTACATTGTCCTCAATGTAATTGAATCCTCCTAGCAAAGTCAAGGTGGGAAATCTTAATATGATATGAAACAAAATAAATAACAAAATAAAAATCAAAATAAAAGGATAAGAAATACAAAACCGGTGGGTTGCCTCCCACTTAGCGCTTGTTTTAAAGTCGACGGCCCGACATGGCTCTTGTAAGACTCACTCCCCATATACCAACAATCGGAAAATTTGGGGGTCCTCCCATAGTACCTGTTTTGCAAACAATAACTCCATACAAATATTATCACAAGAAAATAATAGTAAAGTTATCGCCTGATAGAAATTTCCCCCACACTTATTCTTGTCCACACTCGGAAGTGTATAAAGAACATAGAATTTGGGAACTTTCATGGTTTCCTCTTGGCAAACCTGCATAGTATTAGCATCAAGTGTTTCCAATGGTGGATATCGAGAAACAAAGTCATTCAAAAATACTTTCAAAGCACATACATTCAAACCAATAAGAGGTAAAGGAGAAGAATTAACATGCAAAGGGTTAGACAAACCTTGCACAATTCCTTGTATTACGGTATCCTCCTCATTCTTAAAAAATTCAAGTGAACTACTTACCTCTTGTATATCGTGGTCCTCTATCAAAATTTGCAACCATTCTTCATCATTTTCTACCTTAACCAAAGTATCGGCATCATCATAATCATTAACAAGTTCAATTGGGTCTTCCACAATATCATTCAATTCGGTTCCATTATCGAGCATCACCTCTTCAACATCTTCATCATCGGAATCGGGCCATTCACTAAAGTGATTTTCGTCGGTAAAAATTGTAAGATCTTCTTGTGAGGGTGTTATACCGTTTACAACAATAGGAAAGCCACACCCAATCTCCTCCTTTTGAATAGGCGAAGGATCGTTATTATGATCCGGAGTTGGAATAACTTCCTCATGGTTGCAACTTTCATACACTTTTGCGGACTCATAATTTTCCCTAAGGAATTTTTTCCAAGCACTAAATGCATCTTCCTCAAGCTCTACCTTTTGGATAGGTGATTGATCATTATTAAGATCAAGGCTCGAGTAATCTACACTAGCGTCATCAAAAGTTTCCAAAGGTTGGTCCTTTTCAACAAAATCATCTTCATTATCGGAATCACCATAATAAGAATCTTCATCGGTTTCATAACCTTTATCCCGACGTCATTTAAGTTCCATATGAATGGTCTTACTAATTTCTGCGACAAGCTCTTCCGAGTCTCCATCATCTTCCAATTTTTATAACTTTTGTGCAAGTTTACGGACGTTAACACGCTTACCACCGTGTATAGAGTTTCTAGATTGTATATCCTTAAAAAGTGAAGGAAACACACGATGAAGAGGAGTATATTCCCAACTCTCCGTCTGCACATTACTAGAAAACAATGTATTAGAAGCATAATTATCCGTCCATCCTTGTGATCGTCTACTTACATACCCGTCATAAGGTTGTTGATATGTATGAGAATATCCATAAGGTTCCGTAGGATTTTGATCATAGCCAAAAGATTGATTTTGATTGTATCCTAAGGATGGTTGGAAATTGCCATGATGTTGAGGTTGAAAATCGTATTGATTGTTGTAATATGCTTGCTCTTGTCCACCATACATGGAAAACCGGTACATGAAAAACAATTCTCAAAAACTAAGTTTGATACGATAAAGAATCCAACAAAGCAAGAATAAATCAAAAAGTAAAAACAACTAAAATCATCCGATGCTCCCCGGCAACGGCGCCAAAATTTGTATGCGTGTCGTAACCACAACAAATTAATTAATATTTCACTACCTAATTAACAAGTAATATAGGGTAGTCAAGGTCGATCCCACGAGGAGCACGAGATTCTAGTTGTAAATTTGTCACACAAAGGGGGGTATTGATTAAGAATTTGAGAAAGTAAATAAAATAAACAAAGCAATTAAAAGGAAATCAATAAGAGAGATTAGATCAAGGAATCCTTCTTCGCTGCAAAACAATGATTAAAGTTATGTTCTTTTCCACTTCTTATTAGTCACAAATTATCACCAACCATAGGTATAGCAGCTAGATCAGTGCTAACCCCAAAATCCCTTATATCACCGGATACGGAAGTTCTCGACTACCGGATTCTATTCACCAAACCACCTAGTAGTAGATCACTCAAGATGTAATTTTGTTAAACGCATTAAGATTTATGAATTTATTAGGTTGATATTAGTAGTTAAACTCTTAGATCAAGGTCCACTTGCTAACGTTGTTTTTACACACAATTGCTCCACGGAATCCCTCCGCAAGGTCTCGTGTTTGCTACTTATGTGAAAAGTCAAGAAACGATTACTTATCCCCTAACTTACACTAGCTTTAGATTAGACTAACAAATCAATCTAGTTGTACACCTAGATAATCTATCAATCAATCATGAATGTCTTTAAGATCACTCCTATTAGTAAAAACAAACGATAATTATATGAAAACTTCAAAGTAGATTTAAAACAAACTCAAAACATGTTAAGAACTAGGAATTCATCCTCAATCAAATTAGTTACTCATATTAAAGAGTTCACACAAAGAGAAAAGTATTGTGTGTGTAAAAGTGTGCAAAAGTATTGTAAAAGATGTGTGTATCTAAGTGCATCTATGTGTATGGAAGTGTAGAAGTTATTCTCTATTTATAGGCTTCAATGTTCTCCATATCTTCCAAGGAATAGAATCCCTTTCCTTTTGTAGCTCAATTTCCAAATCCAAGCCTTTCTCAAATCTTCCATCTCCTCTTTCCAAATCCAATCCGAATTCTTCATTTAATTCCAAGTCCAACTCTTCACATCCCATGAGAGAAATCCACACAAATTTCTGCAACTTTGGCTTGCCGGAAAACTGGGTTTTTGGCCGGAAATAGACCAGAATCCATCGCCGTCGGTCACCTGAAAATTCTCCTCCGGTCAAAGAATATTCCGTTGGTCAACCGTTAAGACTAACGGTCAAAAGAGTCAACCGTCAGTCAACTGTTAGTCAGCGGGTCAAGGGTCAAGGTCGCTGAAATGCTGAGTCAGAACCAAATCAGCCAGCTAATTCGGCTGACTGGTTCTGGTTGCCAATTTATTTCTGCCAAATACTATGCACGGCCAAGATGGCCGTGCATTCTCTGCCACCCATCCATGATGGCTGTGCACATTCATGCACTTCATATCATTCATTCCCCACTGTAAGTCCATCTCAACGCCACAAAATAGCCATTCCACCTGTAATTCTCCTTCTGTTTCTTCTCCTAGCACTTGCACAACAATTATATATGAGCTGCAAGACCAACTCCATCCCTGTAATCTATAGCTAGCCCCTGTAACTCACATACACAGAACCAACTCCAGCTCCAATTCATTTCATCATCTCCCTGTGTAACAGCACTCCAATCTTCACCAATTCAGAAACTCATTTCATGCCTTTGACCAGCCATACCACCTCCCTGCAACTCCATAAAAGAACAAATCATCAACACCACCATCTGCAACTTCAATAGCTCACAGCAGCACAACCCCATTACAACCAACACTTCAAAGCCATTTTGATTCATTTTCTCTATGGTTCAGGGAACTGATTCAACATCAATTCCTCCCTCTTTAGCTTTACCACCTGCAATTACCTTTACAGTTCACATCGCCAGTTCAGTTCACAGTGAACATATCCTTTTATCATTAGAAGCCATCTCAGATCCCTTTGAACTTCAATTGTATCATTACCGATCTGTTTATCACTCACACAGAACCTATTAATTAATCAGTCCATCACTTTGAACATCATCATCAACCTGTAGCTCAGGACCCTAACTTCAATTCCGTCTTCCATGATTATCATGAATCTCTTGAATCAATTCCACCCAACCTTGGCCACAATCCCATACTTTTTCTACTTCCATTTCATCCACCAAAACCCAAATTTCTTCATTACAATACCACCAGACAACTCAGTCAAGAACTCATTCGAATTCTAATACCCATTCTTCATAATTCAATTCCTCAAACTCCACCGAACTCTTGAGAATCAACAGCTCCAATCGAACCCATGAATATCATTGCCGTTCTTCTCTGAATTTCAATCAACTTCCACAAACCCTAACTAGTTCTTAGCTGTTGTATGGAATTTGGGGGAAGAACTGAGAAACTGCTTTCTCTCGACTTAGGTTTAGGTCTTGACTCTTGAACATGGGACGGCTTATTTGCACCCTATGATAAGAACCACCCAATGCTAATTACACCCTTTGATAATGTATAAGGGATACCCAGATAGAAGCCCCTTAACCACCACTGGTCATTTCTTAATACTCCTCCAAATCAGAGACGCCCCTTAACATTGACTGGGCTCCAGATAGTGCTCGCCTTCTGAAATGACAATTATGCCCTTTTTTCCCAATTTTGGTGATTTCTCCTTCTTTTCTTCCATGCGACTCCAGAGTACCTAATAGCTCAAAAACACACGTAAAATACATAATTCACTAGAAAAATAACAAAGAAAGCATAAACTACTAGATAGTAAATTAGGTGTATTCTACACCTATCAGAGACCCTCAGTCATCCAACCTAAATCATAAGTCTATGTTGGAAATCCAAGGTATCTCTCCTGGATAGGTTTTTATTGACCCCACATCTCCATGACTCAGGTTCCCGTAGCGGTGTAACCTTTTCGCTGAGCCATGCACCAGGTACCCCCTTTTTATGACGCACTTTAGGTCTTACATTTTCCTCTTGCGAAATTTTAATTCGCGAACTAGGGTGTACGCCATAGTAGGTTCACCCCATTCTGATTGTTCTGATTATTTTATTTTTGCATTTCAGCTCTGATTGTCATTTGTCAATTCTCATCTTTGTCATTCAATAAAATATATTTTTGAAATTTTATCATTGATATTCTCTGCGACTTTCTTATTTTTTTCGACATTTTCGCCACTGCCTGTTTTCAGCAACATTTATTTTTCTTCTCTACTGCATCAACCATTAATCTCTCACTTATATGCTTTTCTTTGATGTTACGTTTCCAGTTCTCTTTCCCTGTAGTTCGTTCTTCGCATGACTCCACATCAATTTCATAACACTTCTTTCCTTCAATCCAATCTCATTTTATGACGCAAACTCCACTGGGGTAAGGGAATTTAATGCACTGATGAAATGTTGATGCTACACCTAGAATCCCATACAACCAAGGTATACCAATCAAAGCATTATATGGAGACTCCACATCGACAACACATAATAGAATTTCAGAAGATAATCCTTTTAATGGAATTCACATGGTAACTTCCCATTTAGGCTTATTAGCAGTACCATTAAAACCATAGATTTTGTAAGTTGAAGGTATTAAATCTTCATCTCTTCCTCCCATAGTTTTATAATCATGATGGAATAAGATATCTACGGAACTTCCAATATCAATTAAAACTCAGTTAAGTGCCTACGTATCCTCAGCTTCATCATCTTTTGGTTTTGGGTTAATTTCTAGTCTCACCACTAATGGGTTGTCATGCATTTCGCCAGCTTCAGATACTTCTTCTAGCGGCGAAACTTTCGCAATGTTCATTATTTCTCTCCCATCAGCAACTCTTACGAAAACTCTGCTCAGAATGTTGTTGTGAAAGTATTCAATTGTTTTGTATGAATATACAATAGAGTGACAAAACCGATTCTTCGCTTTTGCTCCAACTTCTATTACAAATGTTTCTCCTCCCTTTGTTGTATTTACTTTGCGAATTTTTGGTGGTGGTGGTAGTGGTTGAGACTAAGGTTTCCCTATTAGAAAATGATTTGGTTTCCCTTGATCTATCATTCTGAAAATGATTTTCTTTATATTCCTGCAGCCATTTGTTGAATGTCCATGAAAATGATGGTAAGAACAAAATTATTGACTTCGGTTATTTGGAAGTGGATCTTTTCCCATATTCCAGGGTGCTGGTATATTCTCCATCAAGATTATGGCTTCCCAAATTTTTGCTACACTAGCATTCAAAGGTGGCATCTTGATATCCTCCCATATTATCTTATGGCTTCCTTGTCCTCTGTAAAAGTTTTGCCTTTGCTCTTCATAAGTTTCTTATGGCTGATCAAGTCTTTGAATCTTATTATTTCCACCACGGTTATAGATTTTTTTTTCTCTTTCGAATTCTTCTTGATCACGACTTCCCATAGATATAAATTTCTGCTGATTATTAACCACGTTCTTTTCTTGTTGCACCTGCGAAGTGCTTGCCACTGTGTTTATCAATTTGGGTAATAAACTAGCATTCGCAGCTGTTGAATTTGTATTTATAACTGGGTATGATTCCATCTCATTTTGTTTTTCTTCAAGAGCAATATACTCCTCCTGCAGCTCTCGCAACTCAGTCATTGTGATTGTATTTTGGACTCTGAAAATCTGAATGTATAATAGATTGGTTGCGAACATTGCATTAATAAATGATAAAATGAGATATCTCTCATCCATATGGCCTGCCATTTCACTGTCCATTGTCTTCCACCTTATGGTTAGATGTTTCAAACTTACGCCAATCCTTTGCTTTAACCCAAATACATCTTCAATGCCAGGTCGCTAAGAGTTGTTACTTATATATTCCCCTAAGAACGTAGTCTGTAAATGGTTGAAAGATGTTATCGTATTCTTGGGAAAACCTTCAAACCACTTCAGTGCCTCTCTTGTTTAACTAGATGCGAAATACTTGCATAATATATCATCATATTTTTCCCACTGTAGCATACACCTCACATACGCCTTGATGTGTTGAATTGCACAAGTTGTACCGTCAAAAATGCTAGTTAACGCAGGAAGATTGCACTTTGGGGGTATTCCTCCTAGTTGTACTTCTTGGGTGAATGGAGTTTTCGCAGCTTATTCTATGCCCTCATCTAACTTTCTTCTGCCTCCTTCTCTTCTGTTATTTAATATTCCTCTCATCTCCGCCAATTCTCTTAAAATTTGTTCATTTACACCAGGCGCCGATTCCATCGGTCTTTTTAATTCTGCTTCTCTTCTCCTACGTTCTTGCTTGTTTTGTGTTGCGAAATTTTGATTTTCTTCTTGTCTTTCCTTGCGATTTTCTCTTTCATTTCTTTCATGGATTCACACACCATTATATATCTCATTTTCTCCTCTGCGATTTTGTTCATACCTTATCAATTCTCTTTGTTTCCTTTCAGCTCTCCTTTGTATTCTATCGTATTTTTCATTGATATTACCATTATTGCGGTTTTGTTCGCGCATCCATTCTCGATTATCATGATTATTTTGACTTATTTCCCCTTGGATATCTTGCTCTTCCAATTCTGCTCTCAGCCTTTCTCTTTCATCAGCTAGACGTGCTTGTTCGGCGTAGTGTCTCTCGATTTCATCTTCTATTCCTCGCTGGTTTCTTTGAATTTATCGTCCATGTAACATCCTTCTACCTTCTTCCTGATCTTCTTCATCATTTTGATTATTTTTATCCTAACGTAATCCACTCCCATGATTTCTTTCATTTTGTCCATTATGGTTAACTTCGCCATTAGGGATGTAACGATCTTCATTTATTTCTCTGATCTCGCAACGCTCTTCATTTGTATTTTGTATTCCTTCTCGATTTCCTTCTCCAATATTCGTCTTAAGCGAATTTTGTCTCACTTCACTTATAATTGATCTTGAACTTGATCTTGTAGTACTTCTTGATCTTCTACTTTGTAGTCTCATATTTTCCATTCTCAACTCATGATTTTGCCTTGTCAAATTTGCATGTTCTTCTGCTTCTAACCTCCTCTCTTCGTGTATTCTTTGTCTCAGTGCCTCTAATGCTTCAATTCTTTCATCTCCATGAATTATTCCTCCAACTACTTCCTGATCTCTTTCTTCTTGTCTACCATTTCTTAATTGTTGTTCCTCTTCCACTTCTTCCGTTGAATCTGATCGTCAGGTGTGTACACTCACTCTATCATAATCCATAGTTCTATTTTATGCTGGTATACGCTGAATTGGTTGATGAATCTGATTTTCTCCATTATTTCTTGTGTTCATACTTGAAGATTCTCCAATTTCATTTCTTCTTTCTCCGGCAAGCCGCTTACTCCTTCTAACAGTTATTGGTTGTCTTGAAGCATTTATTCTTCTAGCCTGTAGGACCAGAATATCGCCATGATATTTCTCTTGCGAGATTAACAACACTTTTTTGAACACCACCGCGAGTTCTTCAACAATACTTTGCGAGTATCACAAGATAATTTAAAGAGTGACGTAATAGCTGACGAATGAAGAAACATGAGAAGAGCATGATTGTCCTGCGATGGTTACAATGCTTGCGAGAATTGACATTATAACTACTGCGATAATATCGCAAGTCAGATCCGAAATTAAAGGACAGCTTAGCTGTCATCCATTATGTATCTACCATATATAAAGAGACCCAGTAGATTCAAAGAGAGGATGATGTATTTTTTGAGTGTTGAGAAAGTCTTGAGGAGAGAGAAAATTCAAGAGAACAATTGTATTCTTGATTTCTTCCATTTCTTGTAAACATTTCTGAGAATCAAGTAATAAAGTGTTGTTTTTAATCTTCAAATGTTTGTTAATAACTGTAAATTCTTATCAAGGGTGTAGTGTAGGATTTCTTGCAACTACATTTTGGCGCCCGAAACAGGGACTGAATGTGTGAAAATCATAGAAGAGGTGAGATTGAAGATAAGAATTATTCAAGATTGAGAAGGCGATTGAACAAAATGGTGAAATAGTTGAAGAATGATTAGAGCCAAAGAGAATTGTAGGAAACTGGAGTGTAGTATGATAACAAGAGAAATGATCCACAAATTCCATGAAAACATTGGGGGAAGGATACATAAACGAGATTCTGAAGGAAAGAAAATTATGACGGTGGAGAAAGTATCATCCTTGAAGGATTGGAAAAGCAAAAAATCACATTTACAGCAACAAAAATACCAGAAGAAAATTTAAATCACACATCTCCTTTGGTAATCACGGTATCCACTGTACCAATGGAACGGGGAAAATCAATAAAATATGCGAAAGAATGGGCCGTGAATAGAACTTTAGTGGATGCAGGAAGTTCTGTGGATATAATGTTTTATCATGCATTTAAGAAAATGGAATACAAGGATGAAAAAATGTCTTGTTCAACATATCATATTCATGGCTTTGGAAAATCTTTAACAAAACCTAAAGGTGAAATAGTGGTACGAATTCCGCTAGGAGAGATTGAAACACAAATAACATTATGTGTAGTAGACGTGGAATCGCCGTATAACATGATATTGGGAAGACCATGGATACATGCAATCAAGGCTGTAGCATCAACATTGCATCAATGCATCAAATTTCCCATGCCCAGTGGAATTGGAGAAATTAGAGGAGACACAGATCTTGCGAAGTTGTGTTATCAAACTGAAGTGAGAAATTATGAAGAGCGTCCAAAGCTGCGAAAAGCTCGCAGAAAAATGGGGAAAGAAGCAAAGAAAGAAGAAGAATTTAAAGTTTACATGATAAGAGCAAAAGAAGGAAAAGGAATACCCAGCGAAATCTCGTAAGAAGGAGATGAAATTGCGAGAATTATGAAAACCTCAACACCAATGGGAGATCCTGAAGCCATTTACACGGCAACAGAGCCAACAAAAGAAGTAAATATTGGAAGTAAAGAAGAACCTAAGATACTGAAAATCAGAACGAAGATGGATGCGGGTGAAGAAGAGCGAACCGTAAACCTCTTGCGAGAATATAAAGACATCTTCGCATGGAATATGGATGAGATGTCTGGAATATACCCATCAGTTGCATGTCATAAGCTAGATTTTAACAAGGAGGTAAGACCATTTAAACAGAGGATAAGAAAAATCGCAACAACATACCATTCCCAAATAGAAGAAGAATTACAGAAGATGCTTGATGCGTGAATTATAAGGCAGGAAAAGTACCCGGAATGGATTGCAAATATGGTGGTGGTTCCAAAGAAGAATAAGGGGATAAGAATTTGTATAGATTTTACTGACTTAAACAAGGATTGTCCTAAATATAGCTTTCCATTGCCAGATATTCCTCAAATGGTTGAATCACCAGCGGGAAATGATAGAATATCTTCATTAGATGGGTATAAAGGATATAATCATATTCCTCTTGCTGAAAAAGATCAAGAGTACACCGCATTATTTGCTCCAGGAGGATTGTACTGTTATACAAAGATTCCCTTTGGTTTACGAAATGCTGGTGCAACATATCAAAGAATGGTGGAAAACGTGTTTGCAAAATGGATCCATAAAACACTAGAAGTATATGTAGATGACATGTTAGTCAAAAGTAAAGAAGCTAAAAACCATGTGCAAGACTTAAAGGAAATTTTCGATCAAATGCGACATTTTAACATCAAGGTGAATCCTGAAAAATGTAATTCTGGAGTAGCTTCAGGAAAATTTTTGGGGTACATTGTGTCAAAGGAAGGAATACAAGTTGATCCAGATAAAGTACAAGCAATTCGCGACATGCCAACGCCAGTAACAGTAAAAGATGTACAGAAGTTGAACGGTCTCTTAGCCTCACTAAGAATATTTATCTCGCGATCTTTAGATAAATGCAATCATTTCTTCAACATACTCAGGAAGGGTACAAAGTTCAAGTGGACAGATGAATGTGAGAAGGCTTTTCAAGGAATTAAAGAATATTTAATGAACATATCTATCTTGCAGAAGCCAGATCCTGGAGAAGAATTATTGATCTACCTTGCCACAACTTCGCACGCATTAAGTGCAGTATTACTACGAGTAGATGCAGGAATAGAAAAACCAATTTATTACATCAACAAAACATTTAATACTGCAGAGAAAAATTACTCAAAGATTGAGAAGTTAATTCTAGCATTGGTTTATGCAGCCTTCAAGCTTCACATCTATTTTCAAGCACATAAAATAAAAGTATTAACAAAGATACATATTGAGTCAGTAATGTAGAATTCTAAAAGATCAGGCAGGGTTAAGAGATGGAATGCACAAATAGGGCACTTTGAAATCAAATACGAAATCCTATCCTTGCCAAAATCACAAGCTGTAGCAGATTTTTTAGCATAATTTCCTCTAGAAGATGATGAAGTTGTAGAAGAAATGATAGACATAGAAGAAGAACATGGAGATCCAAAAGATCTATTAAAGGAACCCAACATGTGGGAAATATTGGTGGATGGATCATCAAATGTGGAAGGTAATGGAATTGGAATTGTCTTTATTTCACCAAAAGGAGAAAAAATGGCTTTTTCATTTCATTTGGAGTTCACATCCACTAATAATGAGACTGGGTATGAAGCTGTAGTGCATACGTTAAAATTCGCAATAGAAATGAAGTTGGAAAATGCTAGAATTACTAGTGACTCGCAATTGGTTATTCGCCAGATAAAAGGAGAATACACAACAAATGAACCATCTTTGAAGAAATACAAGAACCTTGTTGAAGAATTATCTGCGAGAATTCCAAAAATAAAATGGGGACATATATCAAAAAAAGATAACAGACTTGCATATGATTTTGCTTTCATATCTAGCATGATGACAAATATAGTTGCGAGGAGCATAAAATTTCAAACACTTGTATCACCCACAGTCAATAAGGAAGAAGAAGATGAAGCAGATGTGATGATGATAGAAGGTGGTGAAGAAGAACCAAAAGGAAATATTGCAGACTGGATAGCAGAATTTCATGCATATTTGGCAAGAGGGGAGACACCAAGAAATAGATTAGAAACACATAAGTTAAAAAGATGAGCAACAAATTATGAATTAAGATATGGAGTATTATATCGCAAATCTTTTAATGGACCATCGCTAAGATGCTTGACACGGGAAGAAGGACAAAAGGTGTTAAAGATGTTGCATAGTGGAGACGTTGGTAATCACAGTGGGGAAGATCTTTGGCATACAGAATAAAAATGCAAGGTTATTATTGGCCATACATACTTGAGGACGCAAAAAAACTTTCAAGATGATGCGAAGATTGTCAGCGATATGGAAAGAAAATACATGCACCAGGGGCACCATTGTCATCCTTAACCAGTGTGTGGCCTTTTGGAAAATAGGGGTTGAATATTGTGGGACCATTTGTACCAGGTTCTGTACAAAGAAGATATCTGATTGTCACTACAGATTATTTCACAAAATGGGGAGAAGTAAAGGCAGTGCAACACATCCGCGACAAAGACATTTTTACATTCATATTTGAAAATATAATTTGCAGATTTGGGATTCCTGCACAGTTTGAAGGACAGAATATCAAATTGTTACTCAATGCATTTAAGATTAAATGTGGAAAATCAACACCATTATATCCACAAGCCAACGGACATGCAGAGGAAACAAATAAGATAATTGCAGATATACTGAAGAAGAAATTAGAGGGACACCACAGGGCATGGTGTGAACAAGTACATAATGCAGTATGGGCTTACAATACAACTAGACGGGAAGCTACTGGAATGTCACCTTTTTGTCTGACATATGGGGTTGAAGCTGTATTACTAACAGAAGTTGCTATTCCTACAACAAAAAGAGAAGTTTGGGAGAAGAATCTTAGTGCTGGTATGATTATACATAAACTTGATGAGTTAGAAGAGAAGAGAGAAAAAGCCCTACAGCATATGGAAAATTATCAGCGGAGATTATCTCACGAGTATAACAAACGTGTTAAAATACATAAGTTCCAACCGGGTGATTTAGTGTTGCGAGAAACACCGGGGTATCAGCGAGAAAATGGTGGAAAGTTGTCGAGAAAATGGGATAGACTATACATCATTAAAGAGATAGTTAGAAATGGGGCATACAAATTAATGGATCTAGAATGTAGAGATGTTGGTCAAAAAATTGATAGACCATGGAATAGATTATATCTGAAAAGATATTATCAATGACAAATTCTGCGAGATTAGAGATGCTGGTATGTTATATGATGAAATGGATAATAAAAATTTTTTCTCTATTAGAACTGCGAGATTTTTCCAATAACAGAGCAAGTAAGAAATGCGAAAATATCGCAAGAAACGCGAATAAAATTTCGCAGAGATTAATAGAATGGGACAAACCTTTATGGCGTACACCCTAGTTCGCGAATACAATTTCGCAAAAGTCAAATGTAAGACCTAAAGTGCGTCATATTATGGGGTATCTCTTTGCGTAGCTCAGGGATAAGGTTATACCGCTGCTGAAACCTGAGTCACGGAGATTGGGGTTATTGAAAACCCATCCAGGAGAGGTTCCTTGGATTTCCAACTATATAAGGTTATACCCTGGTTGGATGACCGAGGGTCTCTCCTAAGGAGTGCAGAGTATGACCAAGGCGCCGAGGTACACGGTTGAGCCAAGAGTGCCCGGGGCATACGAAACTACCCTGGACATTTTTGGAAAGTCTTGGCTATGATGCACCCTGCCCGAAGAAAACCCCACTTAGGGTGCAGTCTCATAACTATAAGCCATATAGGCATAAAGGATAAGAGGCTTCAAAAATAACTGGTTGTTGTTAAGACCGGATGGGAGGAGCTAGTCTTGTATGGCCGATGTGCCCTCCATGAAGGGGAAACTATGGGAAATAAGGGAGGCACCCTCCATTAGGGAGTTGATAAGTGTCTAAAGACGACAATGTCATGGGGCTTTATGATCGCAAGAACATTTAGGCCTGTCATATTCTCGCGTGACAAATATTATACAGAGGCAACAAGCCATGAGAAAAAGTTAAGATGAGATCAATGGGTTTTTACATGAAAGTGTAAAGACGTCCTGCGATTTCATCGCAAGATGGCAATGTCATAAGGCTTTGTTATCGCAAGGTAGCTTAGACTTGTCATATTGTCGCAGAGAAATTGACAAAATACGGATAAGGCAAGATCAATTGGTTTTTACATGCAAATGCAAAGACGTCCTGGGATTTTGTCGCAGACACAAAAAATTGGCAAAATAAGACCTTTAGCTAGGAAGGCAAAATAAGACCAACAGAATAATCCCAAACATTAACTATTTTCTTTTATGAATGAAGGAAAGATTTGTTCATCACAAAAGAGATGATGAGAAACAAGTATCCTTCAGAATTTCTCAGAAATATTATTCAGAATCACACAGCAGGATTATTCATAATTTCGCAGAAGTATTCATAATATCGCAGTATTATACATAATTTCACAAGTATTATTCGTAACACAGTTCGCAAAGAGAAAATACGGGAAACACTTGTTCATCACAAGAAAGATAATGAGGGGAAAATATAGGAGTTGATAAATAAAATATCATTATCTTCCTTGAGAATATTCAAAATAACATAAATAAAATTGAATTCCAAAGTTGCATAAAGATACATTGCTCGCAAGAAAGAGGAAGAAAAAGAAAACAAAAACGAACTCAAGCTTCAATATTGGTCTCGCCAATAGTCTCGTTAGCTTCACTCTCTTTGCCAATATTCTTCGCGTCACGATCAGCTCGATTTTCTTCTTCATCTAACTTTTCACCAGTAATTGCTTCACCGCCAATAGCTACTTATCTAGAAGGACTTTTTTATTCTTCTGATGGGTCCTCTTGAGAGGCATCTTCTTCACCACTTGCATTGTTTAGATCATTATCAATGGGAAGAGGAATTTCATCGTCATCTACTTCTAGAGGATCAATGGATACAGGAGGGAGAGACTGGGATATCAGAATGTCATTCACAAGAACTTCAGCATTAAGATGAACCTTACGAAGGAAACCTCTATCACGATTTCTAATCTCTATATTTTTGAAGTATTCAATGTAGTCATATCTCCTCTCTGCTCGATCGCGAGATTGAACAAGATTGGCGGTGAGCACTCCATTTTCTTTGCGAACTTTAGCCAATTTTTCAGTCAGATCAGAAATGGTAGAGTGAATGCCTTTTTCAGATTCTGCGAGAAACATAAATTGACAAGTAAATATTCATATGAGAATCTCGCAATAAATATAGCAGAGAAATTAAATAGAGAAATTAACAATTAAGGCAGTCAAAATGACTACCTTCTTTTTGAGAAGTTAAGTTTTGAATTAATGTTAAGAAACAATTCTCCCAATGGTTCATGGCATCATCAAAGTTATTTCCAATTATACCCTTCAGGCGAGACTTTATAATTTCTTCTTTAGAGTGGAGATAAGTATTTTATTTTTCTAATAAAGAGTAAGATTCTTCTAAATGAGAATATTGATCTTGGAGTTTACCGGCCTTTAAACTTAGAGTTAACCTGCCTTTGATAAGTTTATATTTCTCAGCAGCAGAAGATTCAGTTATTTCCTTGAGTTCGTCTTTTAATGAATGAAGAGATTGTTCTTGATCGTTACACACTTTCTGAAGAATGTTTATTTTCTACGAGAAGATCGCCATCTTGTTTAAAAAGCTACGTTTCTCCTGAGACAAATTTTTATTTTCATCTGATAAAGATTCCATCGCAAAGTTAGCTTGGGTTAACAAATATGAGAGGCGAGTAACTTTGCTACTTAATAGATTTTGCCTTTGCGCTAATTGATTATTCTCATTGGTAAGATTATCTATTTGATAGATCGAATATGTGTAAAGATTATCTAATCTATTATATTTATCCATCCAAGAATCTTTCTCAGCACGGGCTTCTTCAGCAACAGACTCAAATTGAAATATCTTCATTAATCGTTTCTGATTTAAAGCTAAATAGACAAACCAAATATTTAAAAGGGAATTGAGTACAGAAAAGATGAAAATATACTAAAACAAAAAAATTAGAGGCAGAGACATAAGAACTATACCTTTTAACTCCTTGTTTTTATTGCGAAGATTTTCGCAATCAAGCAAAGAGTTGCGAAGCCTGTGATCAAGAATATCACATTCTGAAGTTTTGGCTTGGAGATTTCTCTTTAGAGCTTCAACTTTATTTTCTAAAGACGCTCGTGAAGCAGTTCGATCAGAGCCAAAATATTTGATTAAAGTCTCACAAACATCATATTTGAAAGGGTCGGTAGAAGATTTCCTAGCATCATATAAAATGTCAAACAAAACTTTAAAAGAAGCATCGACCCCTACTGATGCTTCTTTAGATGAGGGAAGAGGTGCAGAGGGTGAAGTGGTAATGATGGCGAGTTGGAGATTTGATTCATTTGCGATGGTTGCATCACCAGAAGGTGGAGTGTCTGGAAAAGTAACTGTTGGAAGTAAAATAGGAGAGGAAGAAGTTTTTTTCATAACAGTTTTGGGAGTTTCATCCATTGGAGGATTAATGGCATTGGGAGTATTGATGATGACATTCTCGTAAACAGAGGGTGGAGGTTACATCTGCGAAGTAGTATAAATATATTTTGAAGATGAAAACTTGGGAATAGCGATATCAATCTCAAGAGTCTTGGCTTTGCGATATTTCTTGCGAGGTTTAACAGCATTTTCATCCCCCTGCGAGTAATAATATAGATAAGAAACAGAGTCAACAATATTGTTATTAAGAAAAGAAATATTTCTTACTACCTTATGACTCGCAGACTTCCTTTTCTTTTCAGTAAGTTTTTGTTTTGAATCTTCGAGAAGATTAGGGTTTTGGTCGACAAACTTGGTGTTGGATGCAGTTCCACTGAAAAGAAAACATAGTATGGGAGTTATATAGAATCAAGCAAAAAAGATCAAATAGGGTGAATAAACATGATTCAAACAAGCAAAATAGAGCTTAATAACGTCAGAAGAACACATACCTTTATGATTCCATTAAAGCAGCAGCAGGGGAATCTACAGAAAAATAAAGTTGCAGGTAGGAAAAATTTGCAGAGAACGAAGAGGTGATGAAGACGAAGAAGTAAAAGAATAAAAAAATATTTCCTTGATAGGTTCTCTCTTTTATAGACAGAAGGATGGTAACCGGGTAACAAAAGGTTAATCGGTAAAAAGAGGAATATTCGACACGTATAAGCGGTTATACTTAATTTACAGAGCCTTGTCGGAGGAAGAAGATGAAATGATGAATAGCTGCGACATTTTATTTCTCATGATCTTTCCCCCTTCGCAGAAAAGACATGAGAAGAGGCAAGACGTAGGACCAGAATATCGCCATGATATTTCTCTTGCGAGATTAACAACACTTCTGCGAACACCACCGCGATTTCTTCAACAACACTTTGCGAGTATCACAAGATAATTTAAAGAGTGACGTAATAGCTGACGAATGAAGAAACACGAGAAGAGCATGATTGTCCTGCGATCGTTACAATGCTTGCGAGAATTGACATTATAACTACTGCGATAATATCGCAAGTCAGATCCAAAATTAAAGGACATCTTAGCTGTCATCCATTATGTAACTACCCTATATAAAGAGACCCAGTAGATTCAAAGAGAGGATGATGTATTTTTTGAGTGTTGAGAAAGCCTTGAGGAGAGAGAAAATTCAAGAGAACAATTGTATTCTTGATTTCTTCCATTTCTTGTAAAAGTTTCTGAGAATCAAGTAATAAAGTGTTGTTTTTAATCTTCAAATATGTGTTAATAACTGTAAATTCTTATCAAGGGTGTAGTGTAGGATTTCCTGCAACTACATAGCCATTTCTTCAATCTTAATGAATTATTGAAAATTATACAAAACTTTTCACCAATCACTCCAAATTCTTTCAAATCACAATTTCCATCTTTATCTTCGAAACATCCATGTTTCTAGCGCCATTATGTAGTTGCAGGAAATCCCACAATACATCCCTCACAAGAATTCATAATAATCAACACATCTTTATAATCAAGAACAACACTTTTTATTAATTGATTCTAGAAATGTTATAGGAAGGAAATGAAATCACGATTACAACCTCTATTCTGGACTTTCTCTCTCCTCAAAACTTTCTTAACACTTCAAAATTAATCTCCCTCCCTTATGCCTACTCGGCTCTTTATATAGGATATTACATAGTGGATAACAGCTAAGCTATCCTTTATTTTCGGATCTGTATTGTGATATTCTCATAATCTTACAAGTGTTATTTTTGCAAACATTCTAAATTTCTCTGGATCATCACACTTTTCCCATGTTTAGGCTGACGTCGTCTATCACATCACTTCTGTAGTTAGTTTGCGACGGCTTCGCAACGTTGTCAATGAAGAATTCGCAAGTGTGTTGTTGTTGTGATATTCTGATCCTACAGAAGTTGTGAATGCATATTTTACTCTAGTAGTGAGACATAATCATATGATCAAAATATCAAGGAATTAGACTACGAAGTATAACGCTTATCTTTTGAATTTCGTAGATATGACATCGACATAATCGTATGAATGCTATTGTGATTATGTGTATGGGTAAAAGGTGCATATTTCATCCTAGGAAAGAATGTTTACATTTGTGTAAAGGAAGTACATTCAGGAACTTGTTTTATGAATCGAAAGGGAAATCGCTAGGCTTATTGGTATTGTTATTCATTGCATATATTTGGATTACCAATATGTGTGAGTTAGTAGAACCGATCATAACGTGTTATATATCTTGGTATAACTAATCACAATGCCTGACTTATGATTTGGTATGACTAGTTTTTATTAATTAGTGCAACCGATCCTAAGTAATCACCTAAGATGTATGATCGATATTTGTAATTTGTGTTACCGATCACAAAAGAGTTATATAATCGACCCTTGTAATTGGTGTAACCGGTCTTAGTAACCGGTGTAACCGATCCTGGTAATTGGTGTAACTAGTGCGTGCACTTATTGAATGTCGGAAGCGCAGGGATACTTAAGAAACTAAGTGAACTAGGTTTAGTTTCTTAGTCTCAACTATACGAAGTTTGGTTTAGATTTTGTATAGCGGCTTAATTATTAGAGTATTCAATTCTGGACTTGGTCCCAGGGTTTTTCTGCATTTGCGATTTCCTCGTTAACAAAATCTTGTTGTGTCTTTTACTTTTCCATTTCCGCAATTATAATTGTTTATTATAATTAGAAGTAAAATACACAAACGTTAACTTCGCTTTACTTGATAGTGATCATATAGAGTTTGGTTAAGTTTGAACCTATTATCAAGTAATCACACTTTGATTGTTGTATTGTCTCGATCTCATATCCATAGACGATCACACAAATTGTGAATACCGATTTGTCGTATTGTCTCGACTTATTCCATAGAAAATCACTTTCGGTAAGAGTATAGGTGGATATTTTAAAGATTGTGGTGTATTTGGGTACCCTCGTCTTTTCAATTGGTATCAGAGCGGGTAAACACGAAAATATCTTACAATCTGTGTTTGGTGCGATCCAACCTATAAGAATTGAATCTATGTCTGATTCAGTTAACGTACTATCAAGATTAGATGACTCAAGGATGTTTGAAATGAATACAAACATTGAAATTGTTGAGTCTCTTCGGTCCAAAGAAACTTGGACATTCGACGAAGGTCGTTTATATCTTAATCTCACAGAAGATGCTTCTAGCAAAATTAACAGAAAAATATCAGAATTTACTGAAATGGAAAAACAACTATCTGATTTAACTAATGAGATTAAGATATATGAACAAAAGGAAGATCAGTCTTTATCTAAAACACTCAAGATCCTGGATAATTGTAGTAAGGTTCAAAAATGAGGTTTATGAGTTTCTTAAAGAGCTAGACATCTTAATAGAAACCAATAATTTTAAAGGAAATCAACTCCTTCATGAGTATTTGATAAAATATACCTCTCAAGAAATTGATACTCATAAAGAACATGATTGTTATAACTCTTCTAAAGAAGATTATAACATCTCGAAGATCAATTGTGAACCCACTAAAACCTGTTTTGATTTGTCCAAAGCAAATGAAATTTTATTGACTGAAAAAAACATGTCAATACCTAGAAATTATGATTCTTCAACACTTGAACAATTTGATATTCGTCAAAGGCTCGATAATAGGTTTCCCTTAAATGAAAATCAGTGCTCATGGTTTGGTCTTAATTGGGTCCGGATTGACATCCGAATACAAGAAGGTTTTGGTGATAAAACCAAAGAAAGACGGGTCATTATTTCTCTCTACCTTCTTCGATTTCTAAGAAACCTCAAAAGTGCACTAGGGTTCTAAATTTATTATCTTATAATTTTTGTATGTGTGATTCAAGAATAAAAGTTTGTATCTACTCATTCTAGGATTCAAGAGGAGCAAAGGGTATCTCTAAATTCGTATCCACAAAGCTCTATTGAGGAGATTCAACACTCAACCGACCATATCGATTATAAGTGGTTTTTCACTCTTCTTACTACTTCAATGGCTAATAGAGGTAGAAATGCTAGAAACTTTGTTAGTGGTGAAAGCTCAACTAGGAACATGAGCTCTACTCTACTATGGATGTAAATTATAACAACATGCCTAGTCTCACCTATGATGTTGTTTCTCAAAACTATTTTGTGAATGATGAGTGTTGCACTAAATACGGTTCAATCAAAGAACCTATTATGGAAATGATATTAGTCAAAGTTTCGGATAAGAAATACATGAATTTTGTGAATGATCGAGAATGGGGTATCATCCATGAAAGCTCATTCAAGGCTACTCCGGACCTTGTAAAGCTTTTTTATGCTAATATGCATGAGATGAATTTTGAAGGGTGTACTTTTCGTACAATTATCAGAACAAGGTATTTTGAGGTTAACAAACAAGTGATTTCAGAGTTAATACTCTACCCCTACTGTTGATGGTGGATTTTCATTTAAGGGTAAAATTGTAAAACCTAAAAATTATGCGCTAACATCTTGTAAAAGATAAGGCCATTAATAAGTGATGGATACTCCTTCACTTTATAAATTCACCAAGAATGGAGCATGTGGCAACAATCCCATTCTGTGAATAAAATACACGAAATTCATCCAGGTTGGAGCATGTAGCAACAATCCCATATACCCTGTGAATTTACAGCATTATTAATTAATGCACAACCAGCCTTGTATTTCATGTACTCATTATCAGTTCGGCATGACGAATGAGTGTTGCTCTCAGCAGAACAACACGAATCTCCAAGCATTATAATGAAACATGTGCGAAATACCCGTACATGATGCAACTCTCGGTGTGTTATACTAGCCCGATTGAGCCACTCTCAGTGTGTTATACTAGCCCGATTGAGCATTCGGACTGACCTCATCAGTCTGGATATGATCACGACCATCCACCTCCACCAGCATGATTGGATGGCCCATATCGATTCCATAACCCCCAAGCAGGTATGGAACATCCGATGCCGAACCTATGTGGGCCCCGCATGGTCGGCCTCCCCAAAAGATTGGCCTAGCTTTCCAAAACATCTAAACCATAGCAGTATGGATGCAAAACCCTAAATTAGGGTTTGTGGCACATTACATGTGTCGCAAAATAGTCTCAACCATCCATCTTCGCAGGTATAGATGGAGGGTGCAGATGTTGATTCAAAGGGCACGGAGTATGTCAACATAATCACCGTGGGCCCACCTACATACCTGATCAATCGGTCAGGACCAACCATGGTTGGTCATTCCAAATCGTGCGCTCGAATGGAGCATGACGCACGGCCTTGAAACCAAAAATTAGGGTTTTGAATCACGAGCGTCCATTTTCTCCGGCACGAATGGAAGGTCTGGGATTAGATTAAAGCAGGCCCGATCATACCAACATGACCACCGTGGACCCGTCTATCCCCTCACCTTATCGGCCAAGACCGAACTCTCTTTTTCTCCTCGGTTCGCGTGCCTCCATCATGCATGGTCGCTCCTTCCAAATTGCAAACTAATCTCAGCCGCTCGACTTCGCCGGATGAATTGAGTAGCTTAGATCATGTTTTCGTGGGATGGTAAGGCATAGGTGTGCACATCAGCTTACCCACCTAAACGTTGGAGCAATCGTCCAAGACCAACCAAGCCTAGTCGTCTTGGAACGCCCGCCCGAAGTTGGTACGGCGTGCGGCTTTTACGGCACCAATTTTCTGTCGCAAATTGATCTCAACCACACAACTTCGCAGGACGAATTGAGTGGCCTAGATCACACTTTCGTGAGACAATGATGTATGGGCGCCTACACCGTCATGTTGTCTACACACATGCACGAACGGCCTAGCCAAAGTTGTGTCCCAAGCTTGGATTCGACCAAGCTGAAAAGTGATGCTTTCGCACCTTTTCATAAACCCTAATTTCATCAACGGTCGCAGATGAGTGTCTCAAAGATCATCTCGTCCGTCCAACTTCACCGGCTTGTTTATACAGCCCTAGTCAGGAGTTAATTGGTCAGTGTGGAGTCATGGTGATCACCACCCATCATTCTACCACACCATGTGATCGGTCAAGGGAGGGTTTGCATGCGCAACTTCCAAACCATCACATGAAGTATGCTGGACATGAAGTTACTTTGAGACTCTCAAACAGCGATGCTACATACATGCTAAATATACTCGATGCAGTACCTGCATAGTATACACAAGATACTTCACAAGTATAAATTTCCTAAATAATGTAGCATTACATGCTACTTTTTGTGGGTCCCACGATCCACACATTCGAGACATCAATCATGTCACAAACTAGGGGATACATACTCGGGTATTAGTCTGGCGGTTTACAACGTGCAGCGCATAACGCGCCATCACAAGAACGTGTCAGGAAGTCATGGATGGTTATTGATATGGGAGAAGTGGGCAAGCCTGGTCGTATGACACCAACACACTACTCCACTACTCCATCACTCCACTTTCTCCACTTCCCACGAGATACGAAGGTTAGTCTAAAATACTTGTATAAATAGGTTCTCCGCCCTATTTTTCAACAGAAACAGAAAAAGATGAGATAACAGAGGCAAGTGTTGATACAATCGTATTCAAACACCGGAACTGATAGCTTACATTCTGCAATACAGTTCAGCTTTCTGATACAAGTCATACATAGCCAACACCTTCACATTCTCAACACCTTCTTCACTTCCCTCCCTAAGATCAACCCCATCTCCTTCACTTTGTGACCGAAAAAAGTCTAGAACGGCCATTTCTTGGTTTAGGCCGGACTTGCACAGATTGATATCTCGAATCTACAAGCACTCACCGCTCAGTGCATTTGTTTAAGGTTTAGATTCATTCCTCATCCACACACCCCAAATTACCAAAATCAACAGGAATAGTTTTCACCCATAAACAATTGGCGACCACAGTGGGAGGTTGATCTCTCGGTTGCAAAAAATTAAATTATCAATTTTTCGGTTTTCAACTCACGATGTATCCTCACCAAGAAACCACAGGTGGTTCAGATATCATGTGAAGTATATCTAGAATACTGGAGGATGTCTTGGCAAATCAAGCTGGTATCGCTAGAAGACAGAGCGATACATTCCGCCTTTTGAATGATATAACAGCACAATTACGAGAAGGGTCGACAGACATCTATTAAGACAGTATGAGAAACGTTGGACCCTTAGCCAGGGGCCACGCCTTTACCAATGGAGAAGCGAAAATAGCACGTAATATCAGGAGACTCAGGAAAGATGAACAACATGGTCCTTTCGACAATGAAGACTCGAGGCAACTCTACAGAGGAAAATACTTGTCCGGAGTATTACAACGCCTGCCGAATAAAGAAAGGGAACCTGCAGCCTACGGAGTCCTTCTAGGAGATTTATATCTCAAGACTCTTGTTGAAGCCTGGAAGACTGTCCAATCTGCATCAACCTTTCAACCAAGCGAAGAAATGCTTGAGGAAGGAGAGATCAGTCAAGAAATACGTGAATATAGAGGTTGGGAGCGTTCAATTCGATAACTCAGCAGTGATATTACGACACCTTCCACATCCCTTTACCCAGGAAAGCGATCCGTGGATATGATGACACTCGCAAATCTTCCAACTTCATCTCCGAAACATGATCCACATCAAAGCCACGTAGAGACATCACAACGCCCACTACCGCAGGGAAAGCTATACTCAAAGTACCTGCACTTTCCCTTCCCAGTGAAGAATATTTTGGAGTTGCTGGAGGCATGGGTATAAAACAGAGAGGTGGAGATACCTCCGGTATGGCATCCTCCCACTGATCAAGAATTAATGGACCCGAGGTGTTGTCATTTCCACCGATTCCTTCACCACCCCACCAGTGAATGCAACGCTTTGAAGCGCATTGTTCAGGAAAATCTTGGTTCAGAGGGATAACTTTCCTTCTCTGAGAGATCAACGCGGACGACTTCCTTGGAGGGGCTACTTCGGTTTTACACAAGTAAGTTCTCAAAAGCAGGTAAGTTATATCCAACAATCCTACAAGAAAGATAGGTTTAAAGTTCACTGGGGACTAGAATCCCGGGCATGGAAAAAAGAGGCTCAATAATTAAACACCATGTTTGTTTCCTTCTATACTTCCATCTTACGCGACATTTGCAATCTCATATGATATGTGCAAACATTCATGACCAAGATGCAAATTCCATTTAAGATAATCATTTTTCAAGAAAATCAATTCACGAAACTATCTCAAAATAAACCAATTCAATTACCTATTAATTCAAAACCGGAAGTCAAATTATGAAAGGAAATCCTCACTATCACTCAAAAATAAGAACATCTAAAAAAGACAAATAAGTTGCGTGAATTCTTCAAGGAAAGTCCTTCAACAACAACTCGTCTTTCTGTGCAAGAGCGGATTTCATTTTCTGAAAAACACCCTGTTCTAGCTTCAACTCATTAGACAGCATTTCAATCTTCTCTTCCTGGCGGGTAACATAGTCTGCAGAAGGGACTTCATTTTGTAATTTCTGGACCTCTTGAATCTCGGATAACCCTTTGAAGATCTAAGGAGTATTGAATCCATACTATACAAACACATCTCGATGGCACTTCCAGTCTTCAATCATCTCCTCAAAAATTGTTCAACCAGTCATGACGCTCATCCCATGAATGGAAAATAAAGCTTCCTGGACGCGATTGACCAGTGCAAGGCGACTTTTGAGCTTCGTAGTAGTATCAATATGGCCGTGCTTCTCCCATATCGCCTAGTACAACCCTTCGAACTGAGCTGGCACGCTGAATCCTCCAATCAACACATGACCTGGAGAGGGTACAGTGAAAGGAGGATCGAACAAATCCCCAGGCTTCATTACCGATACTACACCAATTGCAGGAGCTTTATCGGACGCAGGAGGCCTTTCAGAAGAAGTCACCACATCTTGATTGATCGGAACCTATTCAGAACGAGCTTCAAGGCGAGTCATCTCAACGATAGCATATGTTGCTTCTCCTACATTTCTCCTGATGTCTACTTCACTATGGGTACTGATTTCCATCACTGCCTCATCAACAATATCACTTACGGAGGCGCCTTGTCCAGCCGAGATTGCGTCATCTCTGTCATTGTCCAATGAATGAGCGGTTTCGGTTTTACTAGACTTCTCCGCATAAAAATCATTATCGCCAGACTTCTCAACACGAGGGCCAACATCACCGGATTTTTCGTTCTGAATGCGCGCCAACCTTGTGAAAACATTCTCTTTCGGAATTCCCTAAATTCAAGCAAGAATCACTCTTAGAAGAGAGAACTCCGGAGAAATAAAGGAGTCGACAGAAAGAGATTTAAATACCTGCATATTGGAGGAATTGAGGATCACCGAATTTCTTGCCTGCCTTTTGGACCTCTCTCCTGCTTGGGGACTGCAATCATCAGCTCTGGTCCATTTTCCTGGGAGTGGTTTCAAACGGAAATGTTTCTTCAGAATGTCAGGATATGGCTCACCACGAGAATCCGCCAAAACGTCCTCTAAGAACTTCTGAAAATCCAACAGTTATTTCTTCCAAAATTCCTTATACTTATCAGTTACGGCGGGTTTTCTCCCAATAGGCCAGAAAGGAAGACTCAGCCGTTCAAAGAACACATCATCATTAAGAATATCCGGGAGAAATTCTTTCGGAACCTCTGATGGACGGATAAATAGAACACCTTGGTCGAATCCCATTTGACGAGCATCCCTATCAATATTGTACGGAGTCATATTAAATGCTTCGTTGAATAAATATGGGATATACCCCGGGATACAGCTGTGCAGATAAACAAGTTCTCCGAATCTCATGGTCTTAGCATCAGTACGCAACGCAGCATCAAGACCGTCAGAAGCAATAACAAAGGTCTTCGGTTGAACAATGGAAGAATGGATCGTTCCCCATGGACGGAAATCTATGGAAGACACATTATCAAAGATGTCCACAAGTTTCGCACCAGTTCTGGGACGCCTCCTATGCCAACGAAGTATTCTCGAACCACCATACAAACTACTGAGTGAATTCGCAGGAGCAGGAGCATAGCCTTTGAAATGTTCCCATAAGAATGCCTGAAGAAAAGCGAAGTGAACGTGCGACTCCACCTTCTTGTACCCGTTGGAAACATGCATGTCCATTGCTAAGGCGTCCATAGCCCTAGGGGAATAACTTCACCTTTTACTAGTCTTATAGCGATCTTAACGAAGTCACTTCTTATGGTTTTCTTTCCAGAACCGTCGTCAAATATGTCTCTGGATAGACACAAAGACAGGAACGCAATCACACTGAGACCATTTTCCAACCCTTGATCCGAGTCTGCAGAAGACCACTTCGACACCCACCAGGTGTAAAAGCATTTCGTGTCTTTTTTTTCCTCCTTGTCCAGACTGTTAAAACCATCCACCTTTTGAAGTATGATGTCATAATTACGTTGTTCCGTGTCAGAAAGCTTGTAATAAAGAATTTCGGCGACAGGCAGGTTCATTAATGCAGCTATACTCTCCAGAGTAATAGTCATCTCTCCCCATCTAAATATAGATATATGAGTAGAAGGGCGCCACCGAGAAACGAAGGTAATCAAACCTGCAGCGTCTTTCTTAATTTCAAGAGCAACAGATGCCATGACCGCATTAAGGATTTGCGTTTTGGCCAAATTATCTTTAACATCCTTATTATTCAACATGTGTCTTATCCATCCTTCATAAAAACCCAATGGAGTATGACAAATCTTGAAGTCAATAGGAGAAGGCGGATATTCATTTCTCCGGAGACAAAATCTCATCACAAGCGCTGAAGAAGAAGATGGATCAGCTTCCATATTTTCTGAACCGGAGAGCAGGACTATCTGGTGAGAAGGATGTCTCTTAACGTTATGAAAAGGCTAGGTGAACAACTCATCATCGATATTCGGCATATCTTTGAAGATGTCAACACTTCCTGACTTGGCACCAGCATTATCTCCAGAAGACATTTCAACAGGAATTCTTTCCTACATTCCATAATGAAATAAAAGACAGGAGTTAGAACTCGTATGAAAAATGCATGAGATGTAGTCACACATGACAAGACACAATTCACGTTGGAGTGCACATATTGGTTTCAAGTACGATATTAGTTTCAAGTCCGGTATTTCTCAAGCTTCAAGTCTGGTATTAATTTCAAGTCCGGTATTAGTTTCAAGTCTGGTATCTCTCAAGTATCAAGGCCGGTATTGGTTCAGGGCACAATTCTAGCATAAAGTCGACTTTAAGTCAAGCATATGAAGGTGGGGCCACGTTCGAATCAAACACACATGGTGGGGCCGCATTCATGTGCATATATTATAACACGGTTTTCTTATATTTATGGGAATTATGTTTACAAAATTCAAGACAAATTTCTCTCCAAGCTACAACCTAAGAAGCTAGGTTTTGCATGCAACAATGGAAGAAGAAGCAAAAGACGGCATATTCGTGGGATCGCAATACCAAATAATTCTAGCAAAAATGGGCAGTTTTACTATCAATCTTGATGGGAAAGCTAAGCATGATGTATCTATCAAAAGTTTTACCTAAGAAATTATGGTTTTAACCTAAAAAAAAAAAAAAAACAGAAACTTACCTTGGTCAGACGGACAGCGGCGACGGACGTCTGGCGGTAGCTCTGGCAACGGCGGTCGGTAGCGGAAGTAGAGAGAACGGACGGGAGCTGCTAAAGAAAAAAAATCGTGAGGAAAAGGGTTGCTCCCTTTTATAGACAAAATTTGAGAGAATCCTAGTAGAACAAGGATTCCTCTTTTGGATGGATTTCTCTTTTGATTCAACTACCCAAAGAAGGAATCCGGCCCCACCAAAGGATTCAATACGGGCGCACGGCGTGGACAACTGGCGGTCAATACTCTTTTGGGTAAACTTCCTTTATCCTGTATTTCTCACATATGTATGTCACCATCTCATGCCTACCCTATAATAGTGTAACCATTATGTGCTAGGAAGGGGACTTAATGTTGATGGTGGATTTTAATTTAAGGGTAAAATTGTAAAACCTAAAAATTATGCGCTAACATCTTGTAAAAGATAAGGTCATTAATAAGTGATGGATAATCCTTCACTTTATCAAATCACCAAGAATGGAGCATGTGGCAACAATCCCATTATGTGAATAAAATACACGAAATTCATCCAGGTTGGAGCATGTAGCAACAATCCCATATACCATGTGAATTTACAACATTATTAATTAATGCACAACCAGCCTTGTATTTCATGTACTCATTATCAGTGCGGCATGACGACTGAGCGTTTCTCTCAGCAGAACAAAACGAATCTCCAAGCATTATAATGAAACATGCGCGAAATACCCGTATAGGCTGCAACTCTCGGTGTGTTATACTAGCCCGATTGATCCACTCTCGGTGTGTTATACTAGCCTGATTGAGCATCCGGACTAACCGCATCAGTCTGGATATGATCACGACCATCCACCTCCACCAGCATGATTGGATGGCCCATATCGATTCCATAACCCCCAAGCAGGTATGGAACATCCACTGCCGAACCAATGTGGGCCCCGCATGGTCGGTCTCCCCAAAAGATTGGCCTAGCTTTCCAAAACATCCAAACCATAGCAGTATGGATGCAAAACCCTAAATTAAGTTTTGCGGCACGTTACATGTGTCACAAATCAGTCTCAACCATCCATCTTCGCAGGTATAGATGGATGATGCAGATGTTGATTCAAAGGGCACGGAGTATGTCAACACAATCACTGTGGGCCCACCTACATACCTGACCAATCGGTCAGGACCAACCATGGTTGGTCATTCCAAATTGTGCGCTCGAATGGATCATGACGCACAGCCTTGAAACCCAAAATTAGGGTTTTGAATCACGAGCGTCCATTTTCTCCGGCACGAATGGAGTTTCCGAGATTAGATCAAAGCAGGTCCGGTCATACCAACATGACCATCGTGGACCAGTCTATCCCCTCACCTGATCGGCCAAGACAGAACTCTCTTTTTTTCCTCGGTTCGCGCACCTCCAACATGCATGGTCGCTCCTTCCAAATTGCAAACTAATCTCAGCCGCTCGACTTCGCCGGATGAATTGAGTAGCTTAGATCATGTTTTCGTGGGATGGTAAGGCATAGGCGTGAACACCAGCCTACCACCTACAAGTTAGAGCAATCGTACAAAACCAACCAAGCCTGGTCGTCTTGGAACGCCCGCCCGAAGTTGGTACGGCGTGCGGCTTTTGCGGCACCAATTTTCTGTCGCAAATTGATCTCAACCACACAACTTCGCAGGATGAATTGAGTGGCCTAGATCACACTTTCGTGAGACAATGATGTATGGGCGCCTACACCGTCATGTTGTCTACACACATGCATGACCGGCCTAGCCAAAGTTGTGTCCCAAGCTTGGATTCGACCAAGCTGAAAAGTGATGCTTGCGCACCTTTTCATGAACCCTAATTTCATCAATGGTCGCAGATGAGTGTATCAAAGATCATCTCATCCGTCCAACTTTACCGGCTTGTCTATACAGCCCTGGTCCGGAGTTAATTGGTCAGTATGACGCCATGGTGATCACCACTCGTCACTCTACCACACCATGTGATCGGTCAAGGGAGGGTTTGCATGCGCAACTTTCAAACCATCACATGAAGTAGGTTGGACATGAAGTTACTTTGAGACTCTCAAACAGCGATGCTTCATACTTGCTTAATATACTCGATGCAGTACCTGCATAGTATACACACGATACTTCATAAGTATCAATTTCCTAAATAACGTAGCATTACATGCTACTTTCTGTGGGTCCCACAATCCATACACTCGAGATATCAATCATGTCACAAACTGGGGGATACATACTCGAGTATTGGTCTGGCGGTTTACAGCGTGCAGCGCACAATGCGCCATCACAAGAACGTGTCAGGAAGTCATGGACGGTTATTGAAATGGGAGATGTGGGCAAGCATGGTCGTGTGACACCAACACACTACTCCATCACTACACTTTCTCCACTTCCCACGAGATACGAAGGTTAGGCTAAAAGACTTGTATAAATAGGTTCTCCTCCCTATTTTTTAACAAAAACAGAACAAGACGAGATAACAGAGGAAAGTGTTGATGCAATCGTATTCAAACACTGGAACTGATATCTTATATTCTGCAAGCCAGTTCATCTTTCTAATACAAGTCATACATAGCCAACACCTTCACATTCTCAACACCTTCTTCCTTTCCTTCTCTAAGATCAACCCCATCTCCTTCAATTTGTGACCGAAACAAGTCTGGAACGGCCATTTCTTGGTTTAGGCCGGACTTGCATAGATTGATCTCTCGAATCTACAAGTACTCACCACGCAGTGAATTTGTTTAAGGTTTAGATTCATTCCTCATCCACACACCCCAAATTACTAAAATCAACAGGAATAGTTTTCACCCATAAACACCTACTTGAACACCTTTTTACCATGCTCTGATGAAAGATTTAGTGTTACAACAATACCCTATTATCTGTAATAGGGGGAGTATGGTCAAGTAATTCTCTTCTCATTCACAATGTTGAATTTCATCTCAAGGTGTTTAGAAAATTATCATATGCAAATCTTTGTCCTAGCAATATGCATAAGTCTAGATGGACTAGAGATGTTGTTGAACTTGTATATCATATTATCAGAGAAATCAAGAACTTTGATTTTTGTGGTATAATGATTAGACAGATGATTACTATTCGAAGAGGTGGAAGAAGAACTCCTGGTTTTACTTGTTTAATTACAAGAATATGTAGATCATTTGGAATTGTTTGGCCAAACTCCAGGGAAAAGACTCCAAAGAAACTGGGAGAAGGAATTCTCAACAAAATGAGAGGACAATTCTTCAATGCTCTTGTTCCTATAAGATTTGAAGGATACTCACAAACTCTCAAGAGAATACTAAAAAGAATGAGCAATTGCATTGTTAACTTGATTGATCATGCTACAGAAAATTATCCAGACCTCACTGGAGCACTATATGTTATCTCAGACAAGTATCAAGACACTACATCAGAAGAAGATACTCATCTGGATATCTCAAATTAGTATCTAAAGTCCCTATTATGTATATTATTGTAGGTCCGTTTGGTGAATAACTTTAAATGTTCTTGATAAAAACATGTTGTATTCACTCAGTTTCTATGAATATTTGTTTATGGTATGTCTGATTTCGGTTTTCATAACCTTGTGGTTTGTGTAACTTTTTAATTTAGTGGGATTAAGTTCTAGCCCATGTTGGTAAGATTTATCAAAGGATCATAAGGTGTTCCGATTGAAACTCATATGTAAAAAGTCGCAATGTGTTAAATCAATTTGTGTTTAGCATAAACATATGTGTTTCGGGTTTTCAACTTTTGCTATTGACACACATTAGTTAAAATAGATTCAACCTTTCTCTGGTAAAGGTTTCACTTTGTTGTTGTTCTTTTGTTATTGCGAGAAGATGACAAAATACTTGTGGAGAGTTCTAACTTGAACTTGTGCTTAATGATATATCTTTCCTGGGAGAAGAGGATGCGGAATCAGAGGTAACGAATTTGTTAGTTAATCGTTTTCCTATTTAAGAAAAGCCTGCTTATATTTCATACATTTTGCTTTTGCTTAACAAAATTTCGGTACAATTGATATATATTTCATTATGTGTGTATGGGTGGTGTGTGTGTGTGTGTGTGTGTGTGTGTGTGTGTGTGTGTGTGTGTGTGTGTGTGTGTGTGTGTGTGTGTGTGTGATTCAATTATTTCTGGATAAGAAAAACTATGTAAATTTATTTGGCTTATTATTTGGTATCTTCTTTATTGTTTGGTATCAAGTGTTTTTGTTTAACAAAATTTCGTTTTCGGTGCAATTGCGGTGCTATAATGTATATATTTATTTATATTGCTTCCGGTTAAGAAAATAATTATACAAGTCAATTTATTTTGGTTTTTATGTATTGTTTATGGCTAACAAAATATGGGATCATTTGTTTAGTCCATTTCGATTTCGGGTAAGAGAAACTAAGTTAATTCTGATCTTAGTTAGACTTGTCAAATAGAAGGATTCAGTTATTCAAGTCTAATCGAATGCCTTGGAAAGAAATACTAGTTAACTAACCTAGTATTTGTCTTGTCTAAAGAAAAAGGTCTAAGTTATTGTATGAATAATTAGAACTTGATGGGAGAAATAAAGTCAATTCTGATCTTTATTTTGGTCTTATCGAAATAAGCGATTATGTATTTACAATCGGTTTAACAAGGGAACTAAGTTTCTTAGTCAATTTGTTAAACTATTAGGGAAAATTTCTTCGGGAAATTGTTTCCTTGATAACATATTAAAACTAAATTACTTGTAGTTTCGGTTTTAATATTGGTTATCTAAAGTGGTCTATGAAACCTCCGTGCTTAACTCTTATAGGTTGTACAAGTCTTTTAGATTTGTAAGATCCTTTCGGGTTGACCTTTATTTGCTCGAACCTTTGTTATTTTGTGACAAAAAAGGGGAGAAATATATGGAGTAAACAAGTGATTTGCAATCACTAAGGAAAGGGAAATTGTCCTTAAACATTATATATTACGAAATAGTAAAACATTGACTAAGGGGGTGAAACATATCATATTGATGTGTAGTTATCTTAACTACAAAAGGGGAATAACAAAGATGTTCGGATTGAATATCTACCTATCTTACCTTTGTATTAGGGGGAGTATTAGCTTTGTTATTCAGATGTCAACAACGATATTTATTAATTGAATATATGCAGGTTATTGTGCTGTTGAAACTTGAAATCAAGCATATGTATAATGAATTCTTTTAATTTATTTATCCATATGTATTAAGAGTTTTTTCACTAAAACTGACAAGGGGGAGATTGTTAGAGCATAGCTCGGTAGAACCCACCATGCGTTGGTATGTCAAGTTTGGTTGTCATATTTTAGTGAATCAAAACTCATCTAAGAGTTGCTTGATTATGTGCTAGAGACAACTTCATATAGGTTAGACTAGAAACTCTAGGAATATGAGACATACAAGTATTACTCGAAGACCTAAAGAATGTGAAGTTAGTAATATTTACGAGCTACAACGACGATATCATTCTTCCTCTTGAGGTTAGTAATATTTACTTGAATTGTTTCATTCCTAACGTATCTTTCAAGTCATGCTATATTGAAAACATAAAAGTGAAGTTGTGAATGAATATTTTACTCTAGTAGTGAGACATGATCATAGTATTAAGGAATTAGACTATGAAGTATAACACTTATCTTTTGAACTTCGTAGATATGACATCGACATAATCGTATGAATGCTATTGTGATTATGTGTATGGGTAAAAGGTGAAGATTTCATCATAGGAAAGTATGTTTACATTTGTTTAAAGGAAGTACATTCATGAACTTGTTTAATGAATCGAAAGGGAAATCACTAGGCTTATTGGTATTGTTATTCATTGCATATCTTTGGATTACCAATATGTGTGAGTTAGTAGAACCAATCATAACTTGTTATGTATCTTGGTATAACTAATCACAATTCCTGACTTATGATTTGGTATGACTAGTTTTTATTAATTAGTGTAACCGATCCTAATTAATCACCTGAGATGGTATGATCGATATTTGTAATTGGTGTGACCGATCCCAATAATTGGTATGATCGATCACAAAAGAGTTGTGTAATCGATCCTTGTAATTGGTGTAACAAGTCCTAGTAATTGGTGTAATCGATCATAGTGACTTGTGTAACCGATCACAAGAAATAAGTGTGGTATAATCGATTCCAAGATTGTAAATATGAAAGATGATTTACAAAGAAAAGATGTCAACATACTTTGAACATGAACATGAACAATAACTCTTATCTTTTACTCCTTCCGTTTCAGAAAGACCGTCCGCTTTGACTTTGTCAAAATATTAAGGAGAATGTAGTATTTTACTTGACTACCCTTAGTTGATTACCTATTTTATTTTAATAAAAATGATAGCAATAAAAGCTACTTCAAATTGTTTGGAGGATCATAAATACGAAATATAAAATAAAAATTTAAAAATATCGAATTTATGGAGTATAAGCTTTATAAGGAATTTAAATTTTGGAGATAAATATATATTCTCTTAAAAGGAATGAAGGTTATATTTGTTTCCTTAATTACACAAATTTCTCTAGTATTTTAGATTCGGGTTCATTAAAAATGAATTTAAAAAAATAAAAAATTAAGGGTATATTAGAGAGATCATTGCAAAAATATGACTATAAGCAGAAGCTAGCAAAAATGGAATAGAGGACTGTCTTTTTGAAATAGAGGGAGTATTATTCAAAGATATTCCTTAATTACTCAAGGACATCCCTGTCCGAAATAAATTAAGAATCTTTTAATTAAGATTGTTAGTTTTATATTCTTTAATTACCAACAATTAAATGCATATCTCTAGAGAATAAAAACTAGTATTGTGCATTTACTAATTGGAGATTTTCTATTGAGAGATTTTGGAAAATATTGGACAAAGCATTTCCAGGAATTATGAAAACCGATTTGGGCATTTATTGCATATCTTGAGAATAATTCGGTTTTGGAAATTCCTTTGTGTCCAAACATCCTTGGTCTATAAATACCTAAGTTTGCATTTCTAGCAAACTATCCTAAGAGCCAGGCAAACTTCATCTTTTTGTTGTTTCTGGTGGATTTGTCTATCTGGAGAGGAAAGTACCCTAATTAGGAAAAATCTCTTACTCCCATTCGTTTCTGTGGGATCAAGAAACTCTACTAGTACCATTGGTGGGAAACTAGATAATTGCAGTTTATTAGTTTTCGATTGATTTGAATGACTAATGTTTGTTGAACTTTGATTGCACCTAGTTTTTTTATTCTTGAGAATATTCTCTTCTGATATAAGATTCACTCAAACTAGATCGAAGTGTCGACGGGATCTTTAGAACTGTTTGTAGATCTAAATACATCTTGTGATAATCCATTGTTAACAGATATCGTTATGTGCGTGATTGATCACAAGAGATTCAAGTGATGTTGTGCATGTTTAATTGAATATTAAAGAAAATTTGAAGATGAAGAAGATTTCTTATTGGTTTCTCATATCTTTGTGTAGCACAAACCTTGATCGGCTAGGTCCCAACTAGAATTGGATTTATTCGATTGATTAGTTGCGTGAGATCGATAACACCTAATAGTTCTCTTGAGTTCTATTTTGATTGTTACAAATCCTAATCTTATTACTTATGTAATAGAGATTGGATTGATCTAACTAGGCAAAGGAGTTTATATTGGTTTAAACGGAACTGCCTTTGCATATGAATTGAGATATCTTTATCTGGAAAGAATCAATAGGGTTGTTACCAAACAAATTTATTGTTCCTTTACTGTTTGTAATATGATCCAAAGGAATTGTTCCAATGCGTGCACTTATTGAATGTCAGAAGCGCAGGGATACTGAAGAAACTAAGTGAACTAGGTTTAGTTGCTTGGTCTCAACTATACGAAGTTTGGTTTAGATTTTGTATAGTGGCTTAATTCTAAGAGTATTCAGTTCTGTACTTGGTCCCGGTGTTTTTCTGCATTTGTGGTTTCCTCGTTAACAAAATCTTGTTATGTCATTTACTTTCCTTTTCCACAATTATAATTGTTATTATTATAATTTAAAGTAAATTACACAAACGTTAACTCCGCTTTACTTGATAGTGATCCTATAGAGTTTGTTTAAGCCCGAACCTATTATCAAGTAATCACACTTTTATTGTTGTATTGTCTCGATCTCGTATACATTGACGATCACACAAAGTGTGAACACCAATTTGTCGTATTGTCTCGACTTATTCCATAGACAATCACTTTCGATAAGAGGACTTATAGGTGGATATTTTAAAGATTGTGGTGTATTCGGGTACCCTCGTTTTTTCAGGTTTGTTCTAATTTTGGTTGAATGGAGTTTGTTTGGTTGTTAATTACATACAGTGATAGTGGTTTATATTAGTAAAGATCTTGCTATTGTTATAGAGACAATGGCTGAGCAGATAACGAGAACTGGCAAATGATGATGTTGTTGCAACCGACTTGCAGGTGTAGGTACAGATCCATATGGTGTGACTGCTGTGCTAGTGGAGATGCATATTTGGTGTGTTGCAGAAGTACATGAAGATGCAGATGAATTTTTTGAGCTGGACTTGTTATTGCAGAGATGCTGGTGATGTTGGTGCTCGCTGTGTGCAATTATAAGAAGTGTATGAAGCAGTGTGAATAGTTTTTGATGAAGGGAATGATATGGAAGTTCATGGTATGTATGGAATTACGCAGATGGAAGGTGAAACATTATATGAATTCTTGGAATGTTACAAGTAGAGATATCAATTTCTAACCCAGCCCGCGGGTTGGACCTAGCTTGGCTTGTTTCAACCCGGCTTGGCTTGGACCATTGTCTAAACAAGCCGGGTTAGGGTTGTCATATCTAGCCCTAGTAAAAACAAGCCGGGCTAGGGTCAACCCGCGGTTTACCCGCCAATTTCCTAGAGTTACTAGTTTATGAATTTTAAGTTTCTAATTTAGTAATTTTAGGATGATTTTAGGGTTTTGTGCTAGAAATCAAAGTCCTTATATTCCTTAAATAATTTAATACAATCCAAATTTCATTTGATTTAGGCCGTTACAGAGTAGTGGGTTCTTTCTTAGCATTTTCTAAAGCATTGACCAACATAAATATACTATATATAAAATAACAAGCAAAAGTAATCAACAACCACGAGATGGAAGAGTGGTTATAGTTTTCAGATATGAACCAAGGTGGGATGAGTTTGAATCCCTCTGCCCACTGAGTTTTTTATACGTTTAAGTGATTTTACGTTTCATTCATCCCATTTGACAAGCCAACCCACAACCCGTTTAGGGCTAGGGTTGGGGTTTTGGGCTTGTAGATGAACAGTACTAGGGCTAGGGCTTACCCTAACCCGTCCATGGATTGTCAAGCTAGGGCCGGGTTGACCCTAGCTTGCCCCTTTGACAGCTCTAGTTACAAGAGATTGGTGGCTAGTTGCCCACATCATCAATTCAGCGACGCATTGATCATCCATTATTTCTATGATGGTTTATTATCAAATGATAGGAATCTCCTTGATGCTTCAAGTTGTGGTGCTTTTGATAGGTGTTTAAAACACCTTATTATTTATCTATTGTTTATGCTTTCTCTGCTAGTTTTCTTGTAAATTATGTATCTTATGTTTTGTTTTTGAGTATTTAGGTACTTTGGAGTCATTTGGAACAAAAGAAGAGGAAACATGGCAAAAGCGTTGGAGGCGGATTGCGTCTCATTGTTTGTTTTTATTTCTTCATCTCTGTCTGAAAAGTATGCCAACTTTAGTGATGCAAATTATGTCTGAAAAGCATGGCGGCTTTAATGATGTTTAGACGTTGAAGAGAAGAAGTGGACTTGAGATGCAAGAGGCGGCTGCAGCTGGTGGAAGTGCATTCATTTGGAGCATAAAGGGGCAAAGCTGTCATTTCCTAGGAGAACACTTTCTGGAGCCCAGCCACATGTTAAGGGGCAACTTGCTTTTGGAAAAATTATAAAAGGCAGCTAACTATGGTTAAGGGGTTGCCATTTGGGTGTCCCTTATCATTTATCAGCGGGTGCAAATATCTTTGGGATGCAACCATCCACCCCAATGATTAATCTATATCCTAAAAATGAGAGACATTCTCGTCTACTCATTCCGCTGAAAAGAAGATATAACATGGAAGTTATGAAGAATCAAATAAGAAAGGTTGGAGAATATAAGTAAAAATTGGTTTAAATAAATATCATAAGTCAAGAAATATACCTTGGTGACTCCATTAAAACAGTAGCAGGAGAATATGAAGAAGAAGAAAAGTTGCAGACGGAAGACGAAGTAAATAGATGAAGAAGATAAAGAAACGGAAGAGGAAAATTAGTTCTGAAATTTAACTATACCTTTTATAGGCAAAAAGGAGTTGACATATTAAGCAAAGACGTGTCAGTAAAAAGAGGAATTCACAACACGTGTAGGCGGTAAGGCTAGATTAACGGAATATTGTCGAGAAGAAAATATAAGAGGGAAAGAAGTTGCAAGTATAATAAAGAGTATTGGTTCTCATGATCTTCTCTTCTTCGTAGAAAAGACATGAGAAGAGGAAAGATGTAGGACCAGAATAGTGCTACAATGCTATTTCTGCGATATTAACAACACTTTTATGAGCGTCACAAAAGACTCTTTAGCAGCATTTCGCGAGCGTCACAGAACATCCAGAAGAAAGACATAAAAGCTGACAATGGAAGAGGTGCAAGAAGATTATGTTTATCTTGCGATGGTCGTCATTCTTGCGAAAGAGAACATTGTAGCGATCGCGATGAGATCGCAAAATAGATCTGAAATAGGAGGGAAACTTAGATGTCATCCACTATGTAAATCCCTATATAAAGGGTTCGTTAGGTTCAGAAGATGATGATGTCTTTTTGAGAGTTGATAAGGTTTTGAGGAGAGAGAAACTCTAGAAAGAAATTTGTACTTCTGAGTTCTTATATCTTTTGAAAAGAATTCTAAAATTAGAATACTAAAAAGTGTTGTCATTCATCTTCAAATGTAATTCAATTTCTATAGATTCTTATCAAGGGTATAGTGTAGGAATTCCTGCAACTACATTTTGGCACTAGAAACAGGGATTGAATTAACAAAAATTGAAGAGAAAGTTAAGAAGAAGGTAAGAATTGTTCAAGATTAAGGAAATCATTAAGTAAATCGGTGAGATAATTGAAGGGAGAATGATCAGAATCAAAGAGGATTGTAGAAAATTGGAGTGTGATATGGTAACAAGAACAATGATTGATAGATTTCATGAAAATATTAAGGGGAAGATACACAAATGGGATTTTGAAGGAAGGAAAATTATGACGGTGGAAAAAATATCACCATTGAAAGATTGGGAAAAGCAAGAAATCACGTTTACAGTAGCAGAAATACTAGAAGAAAGTCTAAGTCATACATCTCCATTGGTAGTCACAGTATCCACTATACCAATGAAAAAGGAGAAATCAATAAAATATGTAGAAGAATGGGCTATGAATAGAACTTTGGTGGATGCAGAAAGTTCTGTAGACATGATATTTTATCATACTTTCAAGAAAATGGGATATAAGGATGAAGAAATGTCTTATTCAACATATCATGTTCATGGCTTTGGAAAGTCTTTAACAAAACCTAAAGGCGAGATAATGGTACGAATTCCACTAGGGGAGATTGAAACACAAGTAACGTTATGTGTGGTAAACGTGGAATCACCGTATAACATGATATTAGGAAGAACATGGATACACGCAATCAAGGCTGTAGCATCAACGTTGCATCAATGCATCAAGTTTCCTACACCTAGTGGAATTGGAGAAATCAGAGGAGACACAGATTTTGCGAAATTGTGTTGTCAAATTGAAGTAAGAAATTGTGAAGGACGTCCAAAGCTGCGAAAGGATCGCAGAAAATTTTCGAGAGAAACAAAGAAGGAAGAAGAATTTAAAGTTTACATGATAAGAGCAAAAGAAGGAAAAGGAATACCCAGTGAAATCCCACAAGAAGGAGATGAACTCGCGAGAATTATGAAAACACCATCACCAATGGGAGAACCTGAAGCCAGTTATATTGCAGCAGAACCAACAAAGGAAATAAATATTGGGAGTAAAGAAGAGCCTAAAATGCTGAAAATTGGGACTAGAATGGAGGAGGATGAGGAAGAAAGAACTATAAATCTCTTGCGAGAGTATGCAAATATCTTCGCGTGGAGCATGGATGAGATGCCAGGGATAGATCCGTCAATAGCATGTCATAAATTATAAATCAACAAAAACATAAGACCATTTAAGCAAAGAATAAGGAAGATCGCAACAACATATCATTCTCAAATAGAAGAAGAATTACAGAAGATGCTCGACGCAGGAATTATAAGGCAAGCAAAATATCCAAAGTGGATTGCAAATATGGTAGTGGTCCCAAAGAAGAATAAGGGGATAAGAATTTATATAGATTTCACTAATTTAAACAAGGCTTGTCCTAAAGATAGTTTTCCATTACCAGATATTCCACAGATGGTTGAATCAGCAGCAGGAAATGCTAGAATATCATCATTGGATGGATATAAAGGATATAATCAAATCCCTCTCGCTGAAGAAGATCAAGAACATACCGCATTTTTTGCTCCAAGAGGATTATATTGTTATATAAAGATGCCATTTGGCTTATGAAATGCTGGTGCAACGTATCAAAGAATGGTGGAGAATGTGTTTGCAAAGTGGATCCACAAAACATTAGAAGTGTATGTAGATGATATGCTGATCAAAAGCAAAGAAGCTGAGAATCATGTGCAAGATTTGAAAGAGATTTTCGATCAAATGCGGCAATTCAATATTAAAGTGAATCATGATAAGTGTACTTTTGGAGTAACTTTAGGGAAATTTCTGGGGTATATTGTATCGAAATAAAGAATACAAGTTTATCCAGAAAAGGTAAAAGCAATTCGCGATATGCCAACACCTGCAACGGTAAAAGATGTGCATAAATTAAATGGACTCTTAGCCTCGCTAGGAAGATTCATTTCACGATCTTAAAATAAGTGCAAACATTTTTTCGATATACTCAAGAAGGGAACAAAATTCAAGTGGACAGATGAATGTGAAAAAGCTTTTCAAGGAATAAAAGAACATTTAACGAACATAACTATTTTACAGAAAGCTGAACCGGGAGAAGAATTATTGATTTATCTTGCAACAACCACATATGCGCTAAGTCTTTGTGTTGCTTTGCGAGTAGATGCAGGGGTAGAAAAACCAATTTATTACATCAATAAAACATTCAATTCTACAGAGAGAAATTATTCAAAGATTGAGAAACTAATTCTAGAATTGGTACATGCAACTTTCAAACTTCGCATTTATTTTCAAGCACATAAGGTCAAAGTATTAACGAAAGTGCCAATTGAGTCAGTAATGAAAATTTCAAAGAGATCAGGCAGAGTTGAGAGATGGAATGCACAAGTAGGACACTTTGATATTCAATATGAAGTTTTATCCTCGCCAAAATCACAAGTTATCGCAGATTTCTTAGCTGAATTTCCCTTAGAAGATGATGAAGCTGTGGAAGAAATGATGGATATAGAAGAGGAACATGGAGATCCAAAAGAGTTATTAACAGAACCCGACAGATGGGAAATTTTGGTGGATGGGTCCTCAAATGGGAAGGAAATTGGATTGGAGTTGTCTTTATTTCACCATAAGGAGAAAAAACAGCTTTTTCATTTAGATTAGAATTTGCATCTACTAATAATGAGACAGAGTATGAGGCCGTGATCCATGCTTTGAAATTTGTGATAGAAATGAATTTGGAAAATGCGAGAATCACCAGCGATTCACAATTGGTTATTCACCAGATAAAAGGAGAATACACAACAAATGAACCATCCTTGAGAAAATACAAAAACTTGTTGAAGAATTATCTGCGATAATTCCAAAAATAAAATGGAGACATATATCAAGGAAAGATAATAGACTTGCAGATGCTTTTGCTTTCATATCTAGTATGATGAAAAATCCATTGGCAAGGTGCATAAAAATTCAAACACTTTCATTTTCATCGGTAAACAAAGAAGAAGAAGAGACAGATGTAATGATGGTAGAAGCTGGTGAGGGATATCCAGCGAGAAATATCACAGATTGGCGAGCAGATCTTCATGCATACTTGGCAAGAGGAGAAATCTCAAGAAATCGATTGGAAGCACATAAATTAAAAAGTAGGGCAACCAATTATGAATTAAGAGATGGAGTATTATATCGCAGATCTTTTAATGGACCATCGCTAAGATGTTTGACGAGGGAAGAAGGACAAAAGATATTGAAGATGTTGCACAGTGGTGACGCTGGTAATCATAGTGGAGGAAGATCTTTGGCATATAGAACAAAATGCAAGGCTACTACTGGACATATATGCATGAAGATGTAAAACAACTCTCAAGGTGTTGCGAAGATTTCCAGCGATATGGAAAGAAGATACATGCACCAGGAGCACCATTATCATCTTCAAAAAGTGTATGGCCTTTTGGGAAATAGGGGTTAGATATTGTGGGACTATTCGTACCTGGTTCTGGACAAAGAAGATATTTGATTGTCGCAACAGATTATTTCACAAAATGGGGATAAGTAAAGGCAGTACAACATATTCGCGATAAAGATATTTTTACATTCATATTTGAGAATATAATTTGCAGATTCGGGATTCCAGCGCAGTTGGTATGTGATAATGGAAAGCAATTTGAAGGGAAGAATATAGAATTGTTACTCAATGCATTTAAGATAAAGTGTGGAAAATCTACTCCTCTATATCCACAAGCAAGTGGTCAAGCTGAAGCAACCAATAAGACAATCGCAGACATCTTAAAAAATAAGCTAGAAGGATACCATAGAGCATGGTGTGAACAGGTGCATAATGCAATATGGGCCTACAACACAACTAGACGAGAAGCTACTGGAATTTCACCTTTTTGTTTGACATATGGAGCTGAAGCTGTGTTACCAACAGAAGTAGCTATTCCTACAAAAAAAAAGGGAGGCTTGGGAAATAAATCTATGTGCTGTAATGATTTTAAATAAATTGGATGAATTAGAAGAAAAAACAGAAAAAACTTTGCAACATATGGAAAATTACCATCGAAGATTAGCTCGTGAGTACAACAAACGTGTTAAGAAACATGAATTTCAACCTGGCGATTCAGTGTTGCGAGAAACACCAAGTTATCAGCGAGAGAATGGTGGAAAGTTGGCGAGAAAATGGGATGGACCATACATCATTAAAGATATAGTTGGAACTGGGGCATACAAACTAATGGATCCTGAAGGAAGAGATGTTGGTCAAAGACTCGATAGACCATGGAATAGATTATTTCTGAAGAGGTATTATCAATGACACCTTCTGCGAGATAAGAAATACTAGTATGTTATATGATGAAACAGGTAATAAATTCTCCTATCTCTATTTACAACTGAAAAATTCTTATGATAACAAAGTACAACAAGAGCAGCGAGCATCATCGCAAGAAAAGCAAATACAAATTTCACAGAGATTAATAGAATGGGACGAACCTTTATGGCGTGCACCCTAGTTCGCGAATAAAATTTCGCAAGAGTCAAATGTAAGACCTAATGGCACATCATAGGAGGGGGTATCTCTTGACATGATTCAGGGGTAAGGTTATACCGCTGCTGGATCCTGAGTCATGCAGATGTTGGGGTTAAAGAAAACATATCCGGGAGAGAGATCTTGGATTTCCAACTATATAAGGTTATACACTGGTTGGAAGACCGAGAATCTCTTCCAAGAAGTGCAAAGTATGACCAAGGCGCCGAGGTACACGGTTAAGCCAAGAGTGCCCGGGGCGTACGAAACTCCCTTGACATTCTTGGTAAGTCTTGGATATGATGCACTTGGCCTGAAGAAAACCCCACTTAGGGTGCAGTCTTGTAACTATAAGCCATATAGGCATAAATGATAAGAGGCTGCAAAAACAGCTGGTTGTTGGTAAATATGGATGGGAGGAGCTAGTTTTGTATGGCCGATGTGCCCTCCTTGAAGGGGTAACCAGGGGGAAGATAAGGGCGGCACCCTCCATTAGGGAGCTGATAAGTGTCTTAAGACGGCAATGTCATGGTACTTTATGATCGCAAGAACATATAGGCCTGTCATATTGTCGCGTGACGTAAATTATATAGAGGCAACAAGCCACGAGAGAAATGTTAAGATGAGATCAATGGGTTTTTACATGAAAGTGTAAAGACGTCATGCAATTTCATCGCAAGACGGCAATGTCATAAGGTTAAATTCTTGCAAGAGAGTTTATACTTATCATATTTTCGCAGAGATTTTGAAAGAACATGGATAAGACAAGATCAAAGTGTCTTTACATGCAAATGTTAAGAAATCCTGCGATTTTGTCGCAGTCATAAAAAGTTTGGAAAAATAAGACCAAAAGAATAATCTTACCAATTAACTATTCTATTTTAAGATTGCAGGAAATATTCATTCATCGCAGAAAAATATATAAGAAGGCAAATTCTTAACATCGTAGATTCCTTCAGAATTTTTCAGAACATCGCAGTAGTATTCATTGCATCGCAGATATATTCATACTTTCGCGAATAATGCAACAACATAATTCCCTAAAGAAGATACAAAAAATAATTCACCATTTCAAGAAAGATAATGAAGGGCAAATAGGGGAATGGAGAAGTAAGTTTTCATTATCTTCCTTAAAAATATTAAAAGTAAACTAAGTTAAAAGTTAAATTCTAAAAGTTTCAAAAGATACATCGCTCACAAGAAAGAAGAAGGAAAAGAAAGCAAAATTCAAGTTTCAGCGATGGCCTCGCCAGATTCATTATTCTTGCTCGTCAGATTTATTATTTTTGCCAGAGTTATCAACTTCATCAGCATAATTTTCACCACGAGTCTCTCCTTCTTTTGATTCTTCATCAGCAATTACTTCGCCACTTGCAGTTACTTCTTTGGGAGGACTTCTTTCTTCTTCTTCACCATCTTCTTGGGTGGTATTTTCTTCATCATTAGTAAACTCTAAATCTTCATCCATAGGAAGAGGAATTTCATCATCATCAACCTTTAGAGGAGGAACTGATACAGGTGGGAGAGAATGGGAAAGAAGAATCTCGTTTACAAGAACTTCAACATTGAGGTGGACCTTGCGAAGGAAACCTCTATCACGATTCTTAATGTCTATATTTTTGAAGTACTCGAGATAATCAAGTCTTATTTCTGCTTTGTCGCGGGATTCAAGATAATTGGAAAGAAGAGATTTGTTCTTTTTGCGAACTTTATCCAATTTGTTGGTAAGATCAGCAATGGTAGAATGAAGACTTCTTTCAGATTATGCGAGTGACAAAAGTGATAAAAGATCATTTAGTCAAAGATTTTGCAAGAAATATAACACAAAATTTAACAGAAAGGTCAACAAGAGAGGCAGTCAATTGACTACCTTCTTTCTGCGAGGTCAAGTTTTGAATTAATGTAAAGAAACAGTTTTCCCATTGACTCATAGCATCATCGAATTTATCGCCAACCACACCCTTCAGACGAGATTTCATGTTTTCTTCTCTAGTGCGTAGATACAAGTTTTCCTTTGCTAGTAAAGAATGAGATTCCTTTAATTGAGAGCACTGGTCTTGAAGTTCACTGGCCTTCAAACTAAGAGTTAACCTACCTTTGATAAGTTTATCCTTCTAAGCAGCGGATGATTCAGTTACCTCCTTGAGCTCATTTTTAAGGGAATGAAGAGATTGCTCTTGATTATCGCATATCCTTTGTAGATTACTCAATTGCTGTGAAGAAATCACCATCAAGCTTGAAAATCTATGTTTCTCTTGGGATAAAGTTCTATTTTCATCTGATAAAGATTCTACCGCCAAGTTAGACTTGGTTAACGAATATGAGAGACGAGAAATCTCGTTACTTAATAAACTTTGACTTCACAATAATTGGTTATTCACATTAGTAAGATTATCTATTTGATCAATCGAATATGTATGGAGATTATCTAATCTATTATACTGGTCCATCCAAGAATCTCTTTCGAAACGAGCTTCGCCAGCAATAGATTCAAATTTAAGTCTCTCCATGAAACGAGTCCGATTTGAAACTAATATATGAATCAAGAATTTAAGAAAAAGACTTGAGTACAGAAGATATAAAAGCAAAACAGAAAAACAAAAGAGCAAAGGTAGGAAAAATGTACCTTTCAGCTCGTCATTTTTTCTGCGAAGATTCTCGCAGTCTAGAGAAGAGTTGCGGAGCATATGATTCAAAGTATCGCATTCAGAAGTTTTGACTTGAAAGCTTCTCCTCAGAGTTTCAACCTCATTTTCCATAGACGCTCGTGAAGCATTACAATCAGATCCAAAATACTTGAGTAGAGTCTCGCAAGCTTCATATTGGAGGGGATCAGTAGAAGACTTTCTAGCATTGTCTAAAATGTTGGACAAGATTTTAAAAGAAACATCAACACCTGCAAAAGTTTCATTTAATGAAGGAAGGGGTGTAGAAGGTGAAGTAGTAACGAGAGCAAATTGAAGATTTGAATCATTTGCGATGGTTGAGTTGTCAGGAGGAGGGGTATTTGGAAAAACAACAGTTGAAGGCAATAGAGGACTATAAGGAGTCTCAGTCACAGCAATTTTAGAAGCTTGATTCGTCAAAGGGTCGAAAGAAGTAGAAGTATGGGAAGTGATATCCTCGTAGACAAAAGAAGAAATATTTGGTTGCGACAATGTGGGAGTAGTCCTCGCAGATGTTAGCGTGGGAATAGTGAGATTATCCCCAAGAGTCTTAAAGTGGCGAGATCTCTTGGGAGGTTTAACAGGGTTCTCGTCATTCTACGAATAATAATTCAGATAAGAAATAGAGGCAACAATATTGTTATTAAAAAATAGAGGGTGTTTCTTACTACCTTATCATTCGCAGAACTCCTCTTCTTCTTCTCAGTTGGCCTTTTGCGAATATTAGGGTTTTGAGTTGTGGATTGTGTGTTAGAGATAATTCCGCTGAAAAGAAGATATAACATGGAAGTTATGAAGAATCAAATAAGAAAGGTTAGAGAATATAAGTAAAAATTGGTTTAAATAAATATCATAAGTCAAGAAATATACCTTGGTGACTCCATTAAAATAGTAGCAGGAGAATATGAAGAAGAAGAAGAAGAAGAAGAAGAAGAAAAGTTGCAGACGGAAGACGAAGTAAATAGATGAAGAAGATAAATAAACGGAAGAGGAAAATTAGTTCTGAAATTTAACTCTACCTTTTATAGGCAAAAAGGAGTTGACCTATTAAGCTAATACGTGTCAGTAAAAAGAGGAATTCACAACACGTGTAGGCGATAAGGCTAGATTAACGGAATCTTGTCGAGAAGAAAATATAAGAGGGAAAGAAGTTGCGAGTATAATAAAGAGTATTGGTTCTCATGATCTTCTCTTCTTCGCAGAAAAGACATGAGAAGAGGCAAGATGTAGGACCAGAATATCGCTACTACGCTATTTCTGCGATATTAACAACACTTTTGCGAGCGTCACAAAAGACTCTTTAGCAGCGTTTCGCGAGCGTCACAGAACATCCATAAGAAAGACATAAAAGATGACAATGGAAGAGGTACAAGAAGATTATGTTTATCCTGCGATGGTCGTCACTCTAAAGAGAACATTGTAGCGATCGCGATGAGATCGCAGAATAGATCCGAAATAGGATGGAAACTTAGCTGTCATCCACTATGTAAATCCCTATATAAAGGGTTCGTTAGTTTCAGAAGATGATGATGTCTTTTTGAAAGTTTATAAGGTTTTGAGGAGAGAGAAACTCTAGAAAGAAATTTGTACTTCTGAGTTCTTATATCTTTTGAAAAGAATTCTAAAATTAGAATAATAAAAAGTGTTGTCATTCATCTTCAAATGTAATTCAATTTCTATAGATTCTTATCAAGGGTGTAGTGTAGGAATTCCTGCAACTACATCGGGTCAATTGACTTAGTTAACTCTGAGTTGGCTTAGTTGACTCCGAGTTTACTTGGTTGACTAAAGGTCTGATCAGAACGACCGTGAACTTTAACGGTGGACTGACGGAATATTCCGTCGACGGAGAATAATTTTCAGGTGACCGACAACGACGGATTCCGACCAATTTCCGGCCAAAACCCCAGTTTTCCGGCGAGTGTTTTTGGGACATATTTTATACACGGGTTTCTCTCACTTGTTGGCTTGGTGGATTTCTATCTAATGGACTTTGAAGAGTTGGCCCTAATTTTGGAGAAAAGCTACAAAAGGAGAAGTTTTACTTCTTTTTGGGGATCATATATTATTCTTGGAGTTCTGGAGATAGCCGCTGAAACTTACGCTTCTAGGGTTTGCTTTCGTTTCATCTTCTTTAATTCATTATTATTGATTATGATGAACTCCATAGCTATGAGTAGCTAATTTATTATTTATTGGTTAAGGATGTAGTCCTATTTCTAAAACTTGTGCTTGATTAATGCATTAGTTTTCTCTCTTGATTATGGTTCATATCTCTACTGTTTTTATTATCACATGATTGATGTATTGTGATAGGGTTTTTATGTTTGTTTAGTTAAGTGGTCAATTAATTGAACTTGCATCTTGTCCATAGATATTTTAGGGTTTTTCATCGAGCGATAACCCCAAATACAAGTAGCATGATATGATTATAGTTTGTAGTGATACACTCTTATAATCATATGTAGAGTTTGACCATTTTCCGAATTGTTATGCGCAATGTATGACAATTGCATTGATTAGCCTATTTCCAAAACTTAATGCTCCTGGGAATTGAACTTGATTAGCGCAAGGCGTTAGGTTATTCTTTAGGTAGAATTCACATACGCAGCTCTAATGTGTGTGTTGATTAACTTGGAAAATTATTAGATTATCTTGCTCTCTTGATATTCTAGGCTTTTGATAATAAAAGAGATTAAATCATAATTCTAATCATATATGCAAGCACATGTTTAAGATTGAAGATGAATTCCTTGACCAATATCTTTCTATCATTGATTACTTCCAACTATTTACTTCGCTTTTATTTTACAAGAATCAGAAATCCCCCATTTTGGTTACTAAGAAACTAGAAATTGATAACTACAATCGCCTCTCTGTGGATACGAACTCTTCCTTACTGTATACTTCATTCATATTTTGTTGAGTAATAAAGTGAATTATTTTTGAAGCTTACGACAGCGATCAAATTTTGGCGCCGTTGCCGGGGAGGCATTCGACTTGTTATTAAGTTTTTAGATTCTTTTTATTATTTCTACTTGGATACTTGGTTTTCGTTTCTTGTCTTGTTTCTCACTTGTTTGTGAGATTTTTTTTTCAGGTACCTTATCCCTGGCTTCTAAAGATTGGAATTATCCAAGGTGCGGGATACCTACTCTAAAAGGCACAATACTCCAACCAAGGCAAGGCACAACGGAAGAAGAAAACTTGGAAGTAGAACACGATACTTTCCAGCAAGTAGAAGAAGAAGTTGTAGAACAAGAGGTTCCGGTTGAACAAGAACCACCTTTTGAAGAAGAAGAAGAAGAAGAAGCAATGGGTGATGCTGCAAATCGTACACTCAAAGACTTGGCTTCTCACAAGCTGGATACACAGCAGGGTTGTATTCAAACAAACTCTACTTTTGAAATCAAGCCGGGGTTGCTTAGAGAATTACCTAAGTTCCATGGTATGGTGAATGAAGATCCAAACAAGCATCTTATGGACTTCCACACCATTGTCACGGCCATGCTTCCAGCTGATGTTGAGGCGGATGGTGCTATGTTGAAAGTATTTCGATTCTCTTTGGTGGATAATGCTAAGGATTGGTTATACTATTTGCCTTCCGGAAGTGTCACAACGTGGAATGGGTTGAAGAAACTCTTTTTAGAGAGACATTTTCCTGCATCTAAGGCTACTCAAATTCGCAAGGAGATTTGCGGAATGAAGCAAAATGTGGGAGAATCCTTATATGATTGTTGGGAACGATACAAGAGGTTGGTGGAAAGCTGTCCTCATCACCAATTCAGCGACGCTATGATTATCCAATACTTTTATGAAGGACTCCAATCAAGAGATAGGAACCTTATTGACGATGTGGGTGGTGGTGCACTAGTTAGCAAGACGGTAGCACAAGCTAGAGAGTTGATTGAGAACATGGCAGCAAACTCCCAACAGTTTTTGAGTCGTGGCTCGGATGTGCTTCTTAGGAGAGTAAATGAAGTGAGCGAGGTCGAGGAACTTCGTCAACAAATGGGTAACATAACAGCAATGTTGCAACAAGTTTCAGCGGAGGTGATACCAAGTTCTCATCAAGGTTATGAAGAAGCCAATGAACAAGCTAACGTGATCTTTCCAAGTCGGCAAAGAAGGTATGATCCATATTCAAATACCAACAATCCAGGATGGAGAGATCACCCCAATTTTAGCTATGCAAACAAGCAAGGTGCAGTCCAACAACCTACTTTCAACCGTTCGAGTGGATTTCAACCACAAAAACAACAATTCCAAGCGCAACAACAATAATTTCAGCAACCACAACAATCAATGTAAAATCAAGGTTCCGATATCGACTCAAAGCTTCAAACAATGATGCAAGGCATTTCTACTATGTTTAAAGACAACCAACAAGAGAGTAAGAGTGCGATAAAGGATTTGCAGACACAAATAGGTTCCATGGCTACTGATTTGAACCAAGTGAAGGCACAAATTGGTGGAAAACTCCCTTCTCAACCTATAAACCCAAAAGAGGGTGTCAATGCAATTACGTTGAGAAGTGGTACAACACTTGTGCAACCCGAAGTTACTGATTCGGGTAAGGTGGAAACACCAAAGGAACCTATTTTAGAGGAGAAGAATGAGGATTCTCCCCAAACTTCTGAGGTACCTATTCCTAACTCTAAAACTCCGATTTCTACTTATGTTCCTCCTTTACCTTTCCCTCGTATATTTGCAAATTCCAAGAAGGAGGCACTAGAAAAGGATATTTTAGACGTTCTCAAGAAGATCCATGTGAACATACCACTCATAGATGCAATCAAGTAAGTTCCAAAGTATGCAAAGGTGTTGAAGGATTTGTGTACTAATAAGAAAAGGCTCAAAGGTAATGAAGTTCTAAGTGTGGGGGAGAATGCCTCGGAAATCTTACAACACAAACTCCCACTGAAATGCAAGGACCCGGGCAGCTTTGACATTCACGTTACTATTGGTAACACTACATTTAATAAAGCCATGTTGGATTTAGGAGCATCCGTTAATGTTATGCCTGCATCTATGTACAACTCACTTGATCTTGGTCCTCTTAAAAAGGATGGAATTGTGTTGCAATTAGCCAATCGTTCTAATGTATACCCAATGGGTATTGTTGAGGATGTTCTTGTGCAGGTTAATCAACTAGTATTTCCAGCAGATTTTTGTGTCTTAGAGATGGATGAAGGTTCACCGGACTCATCTCTTCCATTGCTACTTGGGAGTCCCTTCATGAAAACGGCTAAAACCATTATTGATGTTGACAAGGGAACGCTGACTATGGAGTTTAATGGAGAAATAAAACGTTTCAACATTTTCGAGACGATGAGATATCCTAGTGATATCCACTCTTATTTCTCCGTTGATGTGATGGACACATTGGCGCAACAAATGTTTGAGTTGAATGGCTCTGATTCTTTGGAAACCGTGCTCACTACACCTATTGATAACGTTTTGGAGTACGGTGATGAGATTAAGGAAACCATTGGTTCTCTTGACTCATTACCGGAAAAATCTACACTTAAGAATATTTCATATGTTTCTTTACCTTGCAATGATGAAAAACTTTTACCTTCCATTGTTAAATCTCCAAAATTGGAATTGAAACCTATTCCAAGTCACTTAAAGTACTTGTACTTGGGTGACAATGAAGAGTTACTTGTGATTGTTTCTAACGAGCTTAGTGAATTACAGGAGCAAAAACTTCTAAGGGTGCTAAGGAAGAACAAGACGGCCATATGATGGAAAATCGCTGATATCAAGGGTATAAGCCCTACCGTTTGTATGCACAAGATCCGTTTGGAAGACGATGCAAAGCCTATAAGGTAAGCGCAACGTCGTTTGAACCCTCCCATGATGGAAGTTGTGAAAAAGGAGATACTCAAGCTTTTTGAAGTGGGTGTTATCTATGCCATATCCGACAGCAAGTAGGTGAGCCCGGTACAATTTTTACCAAAGAAATCAGGTGTGACGGTGGTGGAAAATGATAAGAACGAACTTGTCCCAACTCGTGTGCAAACCGGTTGGAGGGTTTGTATTGATTATAGGAAATTTAATTTCACTACTAGAAAAGATCACTTTCCATTACCTTTTATTGATCAAATGCTTGAACGTTTAGCTGGACACTCTTATTATTGCTTTCTTGATGGCTATTCAGGTTATAATCAGATTGTGATAGCGCCGGAGGATCAAGAGAAAACCACTTTCACTTGTCCTTTTAGTACTTTTTCTTATAGAAGGATGCCTTTTGTCTTGTGCAATGCTCCAGCAACCTTTCAAAGGTGTATGGTAAGTATCTTTTCAGAATATTTTGAAAACATAATCGAAGTGTTCATGGATGAATTTAGTGTCTTTGGTGATTCATTTGACCTTTGTTTTAACAATTTGTCACTAATCCTTGAACGATGTGTTGAAAAAAACCTTGTGCTGAATTGGGAGAAGTGCCATTTCATGGTAACTCATGGCATAGTTTTAGGCCATATTATACCTACTAAAGGCTTGGAAGTTGATAAATCTAAGATAGACCTTATTCGTTCTTTAACCCCCTCCAACTACGGTGAGGGTGATATGTTCTTTCCTTGGTCATGCAGGTTTTTATCGTAGATTCATCAAGGATTTTTCCAAGATAACATCACCACTTTGCAACTTATTGCAAAAAGATGTTACGAAAAGTGTGTGGCGGCATTTAATCGTTTGAAAGAACTTTTGATTTCAGCCCCTATCATTAAACCACCGGATTGGAGCAAGCCTTTTGATCTCATGTGTGATGCAAGTGATTATGCGGTTGGTACGGTTCTTGGGCAGCATGTGGGGAAGATACCTCATGCGATTTATTATGCTTCTAGAACGTTAAATGAGGCCCAACAAAACTACACAACCACTAAAAAAGAGTTATTAGATATTGTTTTTGCTTTGGAAAAGTTTCGCTCTTATCTAATTGGTACAAAAGTTGTTGTTTTTTCTGATCATGCAGCACTTAGCTACTTTCTTACAAAGAAAGAGGCGAAACCAAGGCTCATACGATGGATTTTACTCTTGCAAGAGTTTGATATTGAAATCAAAGACAAGAAAGGAATTGAGAACACCGTTGTGGATCACTTGATCCGTCTTGCGGTGGACAAGGAAGTTATCCCATTGCGTGAAAGTTTCCCGGATGAGCAACTATTCTCAATTGCTTTTGGAGAACCCTGGTACGCTGATATTGTTAATTACTTAGTTTCTAAACAAATCCCAAAGAACTTGTCTCGTGCTGAGAGGAACAAACTTAAGAAGTTAGGAAACCTATACATATGGGATGATCCATACTTATGGAAACATTGTAGTGACCAAGTAATACGAAGGTGCATTCCCGAATCTGAATTTAACTCTATCTTGTCTTTTTTCCACTCTTATGCATGTGGAGGACACTTTGGGAGCAAGAGAACCGCTCTCAAGGTACTAGAATGTGGTTTCTATTGGCCGACTTTGTTTAAGGATGCACATGCATTTTGTACCACATGTGATAGGTGCCAAAGAACAGGTAATCTAGGTGCCCGAAATCAAATGCCACAAACTATTATTAAATTTGTTGAAGTCTTTGATGTATGGGGAATTGATTTTATGGGCCCTTTTGTCAATTCTAGTGGGAACTATTATATCTTGCTTGATGTTGATTATGTCTCAAAATGGGTGGAAGCTAAGGCCACCCCAACTAATGATTCTAAAGTTGTTTCAGATTTTGTGCAAGCAAATATATTTGCAAGGTTTGGAATTCCAAAGGCTATAATTAGTGATGGAGGTTCACACTTCAAAAACAGGTTCTTGCAAGGCTTGTTAAAGAAGTACAATGTGTCGCATAGGATTGCAACACCATACCATCCACAAACAAATGGACAAGCCTAGGTTTCCAACCGAGAGGTGAAATCCATTCTCGAGAAGACGGTGAATCCAACAAGGAAAGATTGGAGTTTGAGACTCAATGATGCTTTGTGGGCATATAGAACCGCATACAAGACACCCATTGGGATGTCTCCCTTTAGGCTTGTTTATGGTAAACCTTGTCACTTACCCGTTGAAATTGAGCATAAGGCGTTTTGGGCTATTAAGCAATGCAATATGGAGTTAGATGGTGCTGGAAAGCAAAGGAAGTTGCAACTCCAAGAGTTAGAAGAGATTCGCAATGATGCATTTGAAAGCTCAAGGATTTACAAGGAAAAGACGAAGGCATTTCATGATAATATGATCACAAAGAAACAATTTTGCATTGGGCAGAAAATGCTTTTGTTTAATTCTCGCTTGCAATTATTTCCGGGTAAATTAATGTCACGTTGGATTGGACCTTTTATTGTGACTAATGTGTTTCTCATGGTGCAGTTGAAATTCGTAGTTTAGCTACAGGAAATGAACTTAAAGTGAATGGGCACCGGTTGAAACCATATTATGAGAACTTCTCTTCGGATGTCGTGTAAGGAGTTAACCTTATGGAAGTGCTCCCTATGGAGGAGTCTTAGCAAACAAGGAGAACGTCGGGCTGACGACTTTAAACCAAGCGCTAAGTGGGAGGCAACCCACCGGTTTTGTATCTTTACCTTTATCTTTTTATTCTTTATGCATTTTATCTTTATTTTCTTGTTTTTGCATATCATTTGCGGAATTTCCCACCTTGAACTTTCTTTAGACGATTCAATTTTATATTGAGGTTAATGTAAAGTTTAAGTGTGGGGGATCATTTATATGTTTGTATAGTTGTTTTAGTTTGTTTTATGCCTTTAGTAAAAAAAAAAAAAATAGAAAAAAAATTGTACTTTTTGAACTCCGAAATCTAGAAACTTGTGCCTTTAGGATGACACTATTAGTGGATGGAACCATTTTGATTGCAGGAGTTGAGGAACCAATTAACTAAAAGGGACGAACATAGCTCAGGAATTACAAATAATATGATAAGTTGTTACCATATCTCGGAATATCACCATATCACATTCTATTTTTATTTTTCCATATTTATCAATTGTTATCTAAGTGCTTTGGTGGTTCACTAAACATCGACTTGTTATTATTGCTAGGATGAAGTAGAGTGATTGAGTTGCTAGAAGAAAAAAAAAGACCGACCAATTAGACCAAACGGAATAAAAAAAGACACTTGGATAGCAGTATGTGTGAAACGTTGTCCCTGTCTCCGTCGCCTAAACAAGCGTGGAATGCAGGATCCAAGGCAACTATCATGTACTTGCTGACAAGAAGCATGCGCTTGGATCCAAAATATCTAATCATGATGTCTACAAAAAGAAAGAAAGAAAAAAGTGAAAAAGTGAAAAACAAAAAGAAAATAAAGTATTATATTGGTTGAATAAAGTCACTCTTGGTTCCCTTTTATATGCCAGTGAGTTGATGTAGAATTCATACCAGTAGCTCAATCCAATAGGATGCATAGGTTCATCTTGGCAGTGACCTTCAGACAGATATAGGAAACATCGATCACTTGTGAACATTCGCCAACATCTACAACTATATCCATCTTCTTAATCTTTTCATTGTAATTGTGGTTTGTTAGTTTCCGAGTATTGTGGCTTGTTCGACTATCTAATTAGATCTTTATTTACTAATATATGAATTGAATTTGCACAAGGTATATCCTCTTGTAGTCATTTTGGATTCGTTCATTGATTTGTCGCAAATAGACGGAGTTGGAAATATAGGTTTTGTAGGCAGACCTCTTGTAAACCTTCACAAGACTAAAAATCGTCCACTAGGGACACCTAGGGGTTCAAAGGCTTGTTATTTAAGCTAAAAGTAACCGTAGCCTCGACGAGACGGAGTTGTATGTACGTTTTATAATTATTTTGTTTGATTTGCTCGAGGACTAGCAAAGTCTAAGTGTGGGGGAATCTGATAGGTGTTTAAAATACCTTATTATTTATCTATTGTTTATGCTTTCTCTGCTAGTTTTCTTGTAAATTATGTATCTTATGTTTTGTTTTTGAGTATTTAGGTACTTTGGAGTCATTTGGAACAAAAGAAGAGGAAACATGGCAAAAGCGTTGGAGGAGGATTGCGTCTCATTGTTTGTTTTTATTTCTTCATCTCTGTCTGAAAAGTATGCCAGCTTTAGTGATGCAAATTATATCTGAAAAGCATGGCGGCTTTAATGATGTTAAGACGTTGAAGAGAAGAAGTGGACTTGAGATGCAAGAGGCGGATGCAGCTGGTGGAAGAGCATTCATTTGGAGCATAAAGGGGCAAAGTTGTTATTTCCTAGGAGAACACTTTCTGGAGCCCAGCCACATGTTAAGGGGCAACTTGCTTTTGGAAGAATTATAAAAGGCAGCTAACTATGGTTAAGGGGTTGCCATTTGGGTGTCCCTTATCATTTATCAGCGGGTGCAAATATCTTTGGGGTGCAACCATCCACCCCAATGATTAATCTATACCCTAAAAACGAGAGACATTCTCGTCTACTCATTCAGTACCACCAGAAATTGAGTAAGCAGCTAAGGCAAAGTGGGTAATGAAGTTGGTGGAAGTGATTATGGTGGCGAAATGGGTTTTACAACCCAAGAAATCTTAGAATAAGTAAAGGGGATCTGAGGCTAATATTATTATGGGTTTCAGATGAAATGGATGAGGAAAGAAGAGAATCAAAAATGGGTGAATTTAGGGTTTGATGGTTAAACAGATGAATTCGGATTTGAAGGGGTTTTTGTTGGTGAAGCAAGAACAGTGAGAGTAGGTAGCTGCTAGTGCTGATGGTTATTTGAATGATGGTATATCAAGCCACCATGAAGTCAGGGATGGAGTTATGAAGGTGGTAATGGATTCTGGAATTGCAGGTGAGAACTGGGTTCGAATCTGAGATTGCACGGGTCTTGTTAACAGGGGCAGCTGTAGTGTGTTGGCTGAAGACAATGGTAATGAAGTTGATAATTCTGTGAAGATGTAGTTGGTTAGCCAGGGAAGAACTGGTGGTGATTCTGGTGGAGTTCAAATGAGCAGGGTAGAGAAATGGTTCTCTTGCTTTGGATGGTGTTTGAGATGGAATTATGTGGTGAACTAGGTGATATTGGTGATATGGAGTTATAATTGGGTCTGAAATTGCAGGTGCTTGAGAAATGCAGCTGAATTGAAGGCAGGTGTGTTATTGGTGAGAAGTTACAGCTCAATTGAGCTGCAATGAAGCTGCAATGGAATAGATAATGGATGTTGAGCTTACTGAGCAATTGCAGAAATGCAGTGCAGAGCTGAGGAAATGAAATTGGTGGTATGGCTAGAATGGAGGTGGAGCTCAGTGTGAACTTGAGATGGTAACATTACAGATGGTATTTTTGCCGATGCTCAGTAGCAGGTGATGATGGCTGAGAGTTGGAAGGCATTGTTGTGTAGCTGGGGGAAAGCAGATGAGATGGCTCAAGTGGTGTTGGGTATGTGGTTTGAAAACTGCAGAATTGAGTGAAAGATTTCAGGAAACTGGAGTTGGTGGTGGTTTTATTGTTGCAGGTATTGGAAGCTAGAGGTGTAAATGAAATTAAGTTATTGGTGATAATGATCTGAGATGTAGCAGGAATTGCAGTTGGTGAAGCTACTTAGATTCTGGGGCAATGACTTGCAGGGTGACAGTGCAGATGGAATTGAAGATGCATTACAGTGAAGGTTTGCTGGTAGTTGAATGTTCAAGGAACTGGTGGCAATGCTGTGGAGAAATGGAGTTGGAATTGGATGGTGATGTTGTAATGGCATTGCAGGTGACTGATATTGTAAGCAGTGAGCTTGAGCCTTGGTTGTGCAGCTGCAATTGATTTTGGCAGTTGTGAATTGAAGCTGCAGGAATGGGTGGCTGGAAGTTTGAACTGCAGAATGAGAGGGCAGCTGCTTGTAGTCTGTAGTTATGGAAGTTATTTGAGTTGGCTCTGCTCAGATGGACTGAAGTTTAACAAGGGTTTCTGGTGTTTTGAATATTGCATATGGGATACAGTATGGCCATCTTGGCTGTGTTTGAGGTGATGGAGCGCAGTCATGATACAGCAGGGCCATCATGGTTGTGCAATGACTGCAACAACTCTGGCCTGGACTGACTCGGGTCAATTGACTTAGTTGACTTTGAGTTGACTTAGTTGACTCCGAGTTGACTAAATTGACTAACGGTCTGACCAAAACGACCGTGAACTTTAACGGTGGACTTACAGAATAATCCGTAGACGGAGAAGAATTTTCAGGTGACCGTCGGCGACGAATTCCTGCCAATTTCCGGCCAAAACCCCAGTTTTCCGGCGAGCGTTTTTGGGAAATATTTTCTACACGGGTTTCTCTCACTTGTGGGCTTGGTGGATATCTATCTAATGGACTTTGAAGAGTTGGATCTAATTTTGGAGAAAAGCTACAAAAGGAGAAGTTTTACTTCATTTTGGGGATCACGTATTATTCTTGGAGTTCTGGAGATAGCCTCTGAAACTTACACTTCTAGGGTTTGCTTTCGTTTCATCTTCTTTAATTCATTATTATTGATTATGATGAACTCCATAGCTATGAGTAGCTAATTTATTATTTATTGGTTAAGGATGTAGTCCTATTTCTAAAACTTGTGCTTGATTAATGCATTAGTTTTCTCTCTTGATTATCGTTCATATCTCTACTGTTTTTATTATCACATGATTGATGTATTGTGATAGGGTTTTGATGTTTGTTTAGTTAAGTGGCCAATTAATTGAACTTGCATCTTGTCCATAGATATTTTAGGGTTTTTCATCGAGCGATAACCCCAAATACAAGTAGCATGATATGATTATAGTTTGTAGTGATACACTCTTATAATCATATGTAGAGTTTGACCATTGTCCGAATTGTTATGCGCAATGTATGACAATTGCATTGATTAACCTATTTCCAAAACTTAATGCTCCTGGGAATTGAACTTGATTAGCGCAAGGCGTTAGGTTATTCTTTAGGTAGAATTCACATACGCAGCTCTAATGTGTGTGTTGATTAACTTGGGAAATTATTAGATTTTCTTGCTCTCTTGATATTCTAGGCTTTTGATAATAAAAGTGATTAAGTCGTAATTCTAATCATATATGCAAGCACATGTTTAAGATTGAAGATGAATTCCTTGACCAATATCTTTCTCTCATTGATTACTTCTAACTATTTACTTCGCTTTTATTTTACTTTTATTTTACAAGAATCAGAAATCCCCCATTTTGGTTACTAAGAAACTAGAAATTGATAACTACAATCGCCTCTCTGTGGATACAAACTCTTCCTTACTGTATACTTCATTCATATTTTGTTGAGTAAGAAAGTGAATTATTTTTGACGCTTACGACAGCGATCAGCTTTCATGAACAAGAAAGTGTCACAAGCTAAAGAGTTGATTGAAAACATGGCAACAAATTCTCAACAATTCTCAAGCTGTAGACCGGAGCCACCTATCAAGAGAGTTAATCAAGTTGACGAGATTACTGAGTTACGTCAACAAATGAGCAACATGACCGCAATGGTGCAACAATTGTGACCGTAGTTGTAAAACCAGCACGCCAAACTTATGAGAACGTAGAGCAAGTCAATGTTATTTTCTCAACACAGTAGTATGATAGTTTCTCCAATAGCCAAAATCAAGGATGGAGAGACAACCTCAACATTGGCAATGGCAACAAGCAAGTTGCAAGTGCAAGTTAGTTTTACAACCGTCCATATGAGTTCTATCAACAAGTGCAAGCACCACAACAAGCTCCAAACCCATAATTGGAGAAGATGGATACTTTATTGGAGACTTTAATTTCTGTGGTACATCAAAACCAACAACTAACAGACTTAAATTAGCAGAAAATGTATAATGCAATTAAAGAGTTGCAAGCACAAGTTGGTCAACCACAATAACAACAGTTTCAGCCGCAACAACAACAACAACCTTAAAATCAGGGGTCAACTATGAAAGAGTTGTTGAAATTTTTTATGCAAAGAATGGAGGGTGCAGTCAAGGATTTGCAAACACAAGTCGGTTCAATGGCCGAGGAGATTAATCAGTTACATGCAAAAAATGGTGATAAACTCCCTTTTCAACCTCTTAACCCAAGAGATGGTGTCAATACTATTACATTAAGAAGTGGTACACAACTGATAGGTGTTATAAACACCTTGATATTTATCTATTGTTTATGCTTTCTTTGCGAATTTTCTTGTAAATTATGTATCTTATGTTTGCTTTTAAGTTTATAGGTACTTTGGAGTCATTTTGAGCAAAAGGAAGAGAAATCAAGCACATTGATCAAGGAGCGGAATTTGTTCATTTTATAGGCGAGTGATACCCGGAGCCCAGTCAAAGATAAAGGACAACCCTTTGGAGTCTAGTGAGAGTTTCTAAAAGCACCCATGGGTTTTAATAGCCGTCCCATACTATTAGACCTATCTAGGTCGAACTCTTTTGTTTCAGAAAACATTTCTTCTTGAGCTGCAAATGGAAATTATTGCTGGAAAGTCAAATCAGAGTGAATACAAGAATTTAAAGATGTTTCTTCCATGAATTTGAGCTGAGATGGAGAAGGAATTAGCAGTCTATTGGTAGTCGTTGTTATTTGATGTTGTCAAGAAGAATCGGAAGATGTTATTGATTGTGGATTGAGTTAGAGCGGAGAAATATTGAGATGGGAAATCAGTGAAGCTGTTATGTAATTTATGTTGAATTGAGATAAAGTTAGGGTTCTGAGATTCAAGGGCTTGATGGTTGAATATGGTGGATCTGAGATGTTCGATTAATTAGCAGCCTATGGTGGGTTGATTAACGTAATCTGATTGAATTAGTTTTAATGGATTTCTGAAGCTAAGAAGAATAAAAAGTTGCTGCCAGTATTAGTGTTAAGAAGGAAGAATTGAAAAATGGGTTGAAGTCAGATTCGGAATGAGTAGCAGATGGTGTTGCAGCTGTGCAGTGGATATGGGTGAATTTATGGGAAGAAATTGATAACTGAAGTTGCAGTTGGTAAGAATTGAAGTATGGATTTGAATACATGATGAATGGGTTTATGATGATTCTGTTGGTGGAGATTTAGAAAGAGAAAGAGCTGCTGTTATTGAAGATTAGGAGTGGGTTTTGTTTCAGATGGATTTGGTATTCAGGTACTGGTGGTATGATGTAGGTTAACAGAAGGATGAAATTGATTGTCTGTTGTGATGCCATATATTAGAGAGAATGGTACTGGGTGAAGTTGCAGTTGGTGTTGTAATAGTTTGAAGAAGGCAGTGAGGATGGTTTCAGAGAAATATATCTGGTGATTGTAATAGTACAGGAAATAGCAGCTTCGATGGTTCAGTTCGATGTTCATGAATTTGGTGGAATCTAGTGGATTTCTGAGAAGAATTGATGTAAAACGATGAAGCTTCGAGCACATCAGAGAAGCTAAGTTGTTTCCACTGATGCTTGGTGCTAGTGCAGGAATAAGATGGTTGCACTGATGGGAGATGCTCTCAAGTTGCAGCTAAAGTGAAGTCGTGAAGCTGCAGTTCAACTGAAGTTAGAGCATGTGCAGTTTAAGCTGGTGGTTGCAATGGAGCTCTTGAAGTATATCTGAGCTGATGGCAGGTGCAAGCTGTAGTGGACTTGTGAAGTTGGTGAAAATCATTTATGGAGCTATTGCAGGTGCTCAAATGGTTTGTGTTGAGTTGCTGGAGTATTCAAGATGTTGTGCGATGAGCCGCAGGAAAGGGTGCAGTACTCTATGAGTTAGTATTTGAGATTGGCCTTGAGGATATGGTGCTACTAGTTGATGTTGAGAATCCAGAAGGGTTGAAATGTGAGATTATGTAGTTAAAGTGTTTGAGACCTGGTATCTAGTGGTGTTGCAGTTAAAGATGGGTTTGTGCTAGAGCAATGTTGAAATGTTAAGAAACTCATGATAAATACTGAGTTTGGATGTGAGAGTGTGTGAGTTGATTTGCAATGGATTGTATATGCATTACATGGAAGTAGTTATGTGTTTCTAGAATGGAACAAGATTAGTAGATGGAGTGAAGGTTAGATGGCTTGCTTGAGGTAAAACTGGTACTGCAGTGAACGAATGGGACCGAGCTTAAGATTGTGGTTTCTGCGGAAGTCAGGGAAGAATAGGAGCTATAAATGATGGTAAGAAGATGCAGAAATGGATGTCATAAGGGTCTGGTGGAGTACAACACTGGCGATAAATGAGATTACAGGTCTGTGCGCGTGTGTGCTGGAATGTATAACAGAAGGTGTTAAAGCACTGCTCAGTCGAACTCGCATGCATTGCTATCTCAAGCATGTTTGTCAATGTTAGTGATCAAAACTATAAAGTCTTGATTTATAGTCTACTATAGCTAAGGTCTCGGACTAGGATAGAAAGTGTAGTCGAGCTCAAGAACTCCATGGCAATCATCATACAAGACGAAGGACTACTCAAGGAACCAGCGGATCATCATCGACTAAAAGGTATGTGGAGACTTGAACTTATCTATCACTCAAAAATCTATCTACTCTATCTCCTATCTTGAGACAAAAGTCGTTTTACTATATAGACTAAAGATATGCACATGTGACATTTTGAGATGAGTATATCTCGCTTATCTATTTCTCGAAATATGTGTTGGTAAAGCTTTCGCTTTATCCAAGTTCATCTTTGCCTAGTGACGAAAGTCATGTTATGTTTCAATCACTTTGGAAATTGCTCTGACGAAAACTAGCTTGTGAATAACAACTATATGACGTCCTCTGAGAATGTTTCAATGATTAAAATGAGAGTTTAGACAATATAACCATTGGGGGATATAAACATTGTTGTGGTAACACATATATGTATAAGTCCTTAGCACTTGAACCGAAGTTTGCGAACTTTGTTGATCAAGTGAAAACCGGAACTTGAGCAGTCAACCCAGTCCGCAAACACATTCCTTGAACGTGCGTAGTTCTCGAACCCGAGAATTTCTGCTTGAGTTGTAGCTCGGTTTCAGTCCGCGAACTGACGGAAGTTCTCGAACCCGAGAATTTCTGCTGGAGTTTGTGAACTCCAACCGGTTATGTGAGTCCGCGAACTTGAGTGGTTATGTCTAAAAACGGTGTTCGTGAACTTATTTAAATTATCTATGGAATGTTATTGCAAACCGTGGCTTTATAGTTCATGAATCGATTCGAGTGAATCACATCGTTTTTGCTTCAATTGTGTCTTGTGTAGTACATAAGATCTCATAGCAATTGAACAACTCTCTAGCTAGTTCATTTGAGTCCTTTAGACTAGTTATGGTGAAGAAGAATATGGTTGATATGAAAGTTATCATTTGGCTAACCATTTGGTTGACTAATATTGAACCAACTATTGCTCACGTTTGGGTACGGTTACACAAACCCAAAATTGTCAAGTACATGTGTGTATGGCAAGATAAGTTTTCGATCTAACGGTTGAGGTATATTAGCTTGTATCTAATCAGGTTTTCATCTAACGGTGAATATTGAATGCTTTGTTACTAAGCTAACATTGATTGCAAACCCTGATTTTAAAGACTATATATGGGAGAACTCAAGCCACTGGGAAACCTAATCCCCACACATTCTGTGTGATACTAGTTTTCTAAGATAGAGTCGATTCTCCTTTAACCTTTGGTTTTCTTCTTCTAAAACCAGGTTAACGACTTAAATACTTCATTGGGATTGTGAAGCCAGACCGATACTACTTTTCTTGTAGTTGTGTGATCTGATCTTGTTGTTTCTATCATACAAGTACAATTGAAATAATTGTCTTGAGATTTCTATCTCCGATAGGAAAGATATAAAAGTAATCACAAACATCTTCGTCTCATCGTTTGTGATTCCACAATATCTTTTTTCGCTGCGTAGATTAAGACTATTGTGAGGTGATTGATAAAACTGAGCTGTTCTTCGGGAATATAAGTTTGGTTTTATTGATTGGTTCTTGGTCACCTTGATTTATCAAAAGACGGAACAAAACTCATAGGTTTATTCGTGGAAGACGAATTTATCTATCTTGTAGACTTTTCTGTGTGAGACAGATTTATTTGCTAAAGTCTTAGATTTAGGTTCGTAGTAACTCTTGGTTGTGGGTGAGATCAACTAAGAGAATCAAGTGCGTAGTATCCTGCTGGGATCAGAGGCCTAGAAGCATAACTGTACCTTGGATCAGTGTGAGATTGATTGGGGTTCAACTACAGTCCAGACCGAAGTTAATTTGGAGTAGGCTAGTGTCTATAACGGCTTAATATAGTATATGTCTAATCTGGACTAGGTCCCGGGGTTTTTCTGAATTTTCGGTTTCCTCGTAAACAAAATTCTGGTGTCTGTGTTGTTTCTTTTCCGCAAAATTTTTTTTTATATAATTGAAATAATACAGGTTGTGCGTTGTTCAATCGATTAGAATATCTGACCTATTGGTTGTTGATTTAAATCGATTGACACTTGGATATTGGTCTTTGGTGCCATCCAAGTTATCTTTCTTTGATTAGACTCGCGAATCATATTTGCTTGAGTAAATCAAGTCAAGAGATTGAGATAATAACTCCTTGAGATATTTTGTATTGATTGAGTCTAGTTGATTCTCTAGAAAACAACTCGGAGTTGTCCATACAGATTGCTAATCGAAATACTTGGTGAGGTTGTTAGACCCTCGCTTTTTCAATTAGTATCAGAGCAGGCAAACACGTTCAAGAACTTACAAGTCTGTGTTTGTAGCGATCTGAATATATGGACAGAGGTGATATCTCAATAAACATACCACTAGTCTTCGATGGCACTAATTACTTATGGTAGAAAATTTCTATGCGCGCTTTTCTTCAAGAACGTTATTTCCAATCATATGTATATGTTGTTAATGTCTATAATTCTCCCGTTGATGCAGTTGGATATGTAAATGTTCCAAAGAATATTGCGGAATACACTCCTGCAGATATTCTTGCTGCAAAGCAAAACTCTGACGGTTTGAATGCAATTATACATGCCATTACCCTAAATCTTCAGTACCATGTGTCTAACTGCACTAAGTCGCAAGAAGCTTGGGATATCTTAGCAACCGTATTTGAAGGAAACACCAGTAAAAAGGAAGCTAGGATTCAAAACCTTAGTTCCGATTGGGAAAACCTTCGTATGGCAGATGAAGAAACATTTGATGAGTTTAATCACAAAGTGTCTAAAATTGTTAATGCATCTTTTGCATTGGGTAAGACTATTCCTGAAAAGGACATTGTGATGAAAATTCTCAGATCACTGCCATCTAGATATGATGCTAATAAGCGTGCCATCGTTGAGGGAAATAACCTAGATAATCTCTCCATAAACACGTTGGTTGGAAAGCTTAAGATCTTTGATCATGAAAATTCATCCAAATCTAAGGATGTTGCGTTCAAAGCACTAAAGGACACTAAATTACTTGATAAAATTTAAAAAGTATATATCTATGAAGATGATCACTCTGAGACAGATTCATCAGATGAAGATCTTGACAAATCAGTCTCGATGATCATAAGACAGTGTAGGGATCTTCTATTGAAGAGAAGTAAACGGTTCTCCAGAGATAAGCCTAAGGCATCAGTCAAACCTCATAATCGTGGTCCTCCTAAAAATAGGGATATTGATGAGACTGATGATGAGGATATGCCTCAGTGCTTTAAGTGTAAGGGATTTGGTCATTTTGCAAACGAGTGTCCAAATCGTAGAAAATACACTGGGAACAAAAGTCTTGCAGCAACTCTTGATGAAATGTCTGACAGCTACGACTCTAATGAAGACGGTAAATCAAGTGTTGCACTTATTGGTGAAAATATTGATTTTGATAATTGTAGCAATACACATATCAATTTTGATATTCTTTCAGAAGATAATCCAACCATTCTGGAAGAAGAAGTTGACTCTTTTCTTGGAAACACTGTTTATAATATCTCAGGATCCACTTTGTGCCTAGACGCATGCACAATTCAGAATCCTGATTATTATCCAAGTGTGACGTGCTCATATTGTTCATTAAAAGGACATGAACTCTCAAGGTGTTATAAGTTCAAACACAAACAAAGACACGTCAACAAACTTCAACGAAGAGCAAATCATTTAGCAAGAAAGCTCAAACTTGCTCAGAAGACCGCAAAGGTATGTAAGATTTTATCTTCGTCTAAGAAGTTAGTTTCCAAGGAAAAATCAAGACTATTTGAAAAGAAAATATGGTCAAACCATTTTGATAGACAGAGGTCTATGTATTCCTCTCAAGAGAAAATTGGTGGACAAATTGTTGTTCACCACAACTTTTTTTTTACTCGGTCAATGAATAAATTAAAAAACGAAAAAACTGTACAGGGCATAAGTATTACTAGTGCATAGCCATGAGGCCATCACTAATAGAAGACTTATTTGAAACGAAAATAAACTTTTCTAGGCCACTCATAAATTTTAGTGGACACTGGCCTACCCTCATAAAATTCAAAAACATCCTCAGCCAACAAACATGCTTGTTTGGCCGAGGCATCCGCTGAAAAGTTAACCTCTCTATAGCTATGGACATATCTAATATTATCATAAAAAGATCTAGCCATTCTCCATTTGTGTTGTGTATAAAATATTGTCTCATGTGCCTGATCAAAAGAGACAATGATTTTGTACCTCTCAGGCTTTAGGAAAAGTTTTGTTTCTTCTTTTCTTAGTTTTGTCTTATTTTTGTCTATCAAACAAAAGAAAAGGGTAGTATTGACAACTTTACTCTTGATAGGGATAAGAGTTGATCGTTTACGAACCTATTTTAGGTTTCGAACCCTACATTCCTTTTCTTTCTGTAAAACCTTTTTTTATCTCTAGACTACTTTTTGAGCCAATTGTGAATTCCTCTCACAAACCCATTCGTTGATGGACGCTCCAAGAATGATATCTTGAGATGAAAAAGAAGGTAATGGGATTGTTAAGCCATCAATCATGAAGGAAAAAGAAAATCTCCATTGTGTCCAACCTTGAAAAGAAAAAGAAGGAATATGAGGAATCCAAGAGACGTTTCTTCAAATTCTCAGAAGTTTTCCGATGTTCTTGATGTGTTGAAGGAGATGCAAAAGGATATTCAACAAATAAAGGCTTTTTTGCATAAGACTCATGAGATTCAGAAGGCCCTGGTTCGACAACAACAACCAAGAAGGTTAATTGATATAAACTTCTTCCTCAATGAACCTTATGTTCCCATGGTTGTTGACGACAAGGAGTTCGGGAACGATAATGAATTCTTCAAAGGTATGTTTAGTAAATCTTCTATTGTTGCTTTTTGTTTAGAAGAATAACTAGTGTTTTGGAATATCCATTATTGTGATTACACATAGCTATCCAATGTTTTCATCTTCTTCTTGTTTTTAGTTGTTTGGTTTAAAAATTCTAAGTTTGTTTGGAAGATGATGGTTGCAGTATTAATCTTTATGGTTTTATATATTGCAAAATTTTGATGGGATATGTGTGTTTACGTGCATGAACTTGATTGTCCCATAGTTTGTCAAAAGTAAAGTCATTCGTGAATTAATATGCATATATTGATAGAAGGATGAATAGACTTTTGACAAACACAAAAGTTAAGCCTATATTGTCAATTGTTGATGTAAGATAGGTTAAAATATTTTGTGATTCAAGGATTATGTCTATTGTGTGTCATTGTGCAAATGGTGATGGAAACATAGAATGAATCCTTGTATTATCCACGGTATAGATCTTTATTTATCCATTTTTTATGTATTACCGTGAAGGCTCCATTGTGTATCTCATGTTGAGCACGATACAACTAAGTCGATTTATTATTGGCATGGTTGGTTGTTCCATGAGATGTTATATGTTGAGCATTAAGAACTAAATTAATCAACTTGTGTGGTTATTTAGTTTGTATTCCATAATTTTTCTTATGTTGAGTACATGTACGGTTAAGGTTGTCATATCCTATGATAATCTTAGTCGGGGTTCCATAATCTCTTGTGTTGAGCCCAAATGAACTAAATCAATCATCTAGTATGGTTATTTAGTTAGCACTCCGTAAGTTCTTCTTATGTAGAGTGTGGCCAATTAAATTGATTACTCTTGTAATTAGTTTGGTTGAGTATGATAATTAGATTATTTGCAAGTTCTCTTGTGATTAATTTAATTGATTTTTTAAGTCTCCATAAGTTTACTTGTGTTGAGCATATTTAGTCAAATTAATCTTGGTTCACTTTGGTTAATTTGATTGAATATTTCTTGTTGGATTCCAAATTCATACTTGTATGTAATTTGTTGAGTCTAAAGAAATCCTTCTTTTCTTTTGAAATTAAGGTCGCTCTTGTTGTTCCTTAGGGGATGACATTTTATGGGGGAGAGTTCTTTTGAACTTGTGCTTAATTGCCAAATCTTTATGGGGAGTGTGGATGTGGAATATTATAGGGGTTATCTTGCATCTTTATAAACTGCTTGATGAATGCATTTAGCTTTGGCTTTATGATTGCATCTAAACAAGATGATACATTTTTACCTTTGGTCATAAAATGTCTCTTACGGAAATTTCATTAGGATCCCGTTCTTGTACCTTTGCCAATTTTATTGACAAAAAGGGGGAGAATTAATTGTACACACTACAAATACATATGGTTTTCGGATCATTATGTAAGTGGGAGTGGTTTCCATGTGAGATGGAGTATTGACTATGGGGGAGTAAAGTATCACCATAGTATTGTTGTTGAAGTTGTGATGCAATTAGACTTTGACGTTGTGTAATAATACTATGACACTGTATAACAATGATTGAGAACCGATGCTTTTCTCATTGTTATAGATACGAATTTTCAACAACGATGATGCTAAACTTACAACCTTTAGGATCATTGGATTACTTGGAAGTGACACAGATTTTGAGTATTGTTGAAGATTAGACATGTGGAATAGGAGCTACAAAGTTTATTTATATATTTTTTGTATTTCATATGTATTAATAGTTTTTCCACTAAAATTGACAAAGGGGGAAATTGTTAGAGCATTGCTCGGTCGAACTCGCATGTTTTCTATCTCAAGTCTTGATTTCTAGTCTACTATAGCCAAGGTATCAAACTAGGAGAGAAAGTGTAGTTGATCTCAAGAACTCCATTGCAATCATCATACAAGACGAAGGACTACTCAAGGAACCAGTGGATCTTCATCGACTAAAAGGTATGTGGAGACTTGAACTTATCTATCACTCAAAAGTCTATCTACTCTATCTCTTATCTTGATACAAAATTCGTTTTACTATATAGACTAAAGATATGCACATGTGACATTTCGAGCTGAGTATATCTCGCTTATCTATTTCTCGAAATGTGTGTTGGTAAAGCCTTCGCTTTAGACAAGTTCATCTTTTCCTAGTGACGAAAGTCATGTTATGTTTCAATCACTTTGGAAATTGCTCTGACGAAAACTAGTTTGTGAATAACAACTATGTGACGTCCTCTGAGAATGTTTCAATGATTGAAATGAGTATTTAGACAATATATCCAATAGGGGATATAAACATTGTGGTGGTAACACATATATGTATAAGTCCTTAGCACTTGAACCGAATTTTGCGAATTTGTTGATCAAGTGAAAACCGGAACTTGAGCAGTCAACCCAGTCCTCAAACGTGCGTAGTTCTCGAACCCGAGAATTTCTGCTGGAGTTGCAGCTCGGTTTCAGTCAGCGAACTGACGGAAGTTCTCAAACCCGAGAATTTCTGCTGGAGTTTGTGAACTCCAACCGGTTATGTGAGTCCACGAACCCAGTCCGCGAACTTGAGTGGTTATGTATAAAAATGATATTCGTGAACTTATATAAATTATCTAAGGAATGCTATTGCAAACCGTGGATTTATAGTTGATGAATCGATTCGAGTGAATCACATCGTTTTTGCTTCAATTGTGTCTTGTGTAGTACATAAGATCTCATAGCAATTGAACAACTCTCTAACTAATTCATTTGGGTCATTTGGACTAGTTATGGTGAAGAAGAATATGGTTGATATGAAAGTTATCATATGGCTAACCATTTGGTTGACTAATATTGAACCAACTATTGTACACATTTGGGTACGGTTACACAAACCCAAAATCGTCAAGTACATGTGTGTATGACAAGATAAGTTTTTGATCTAACGGTTGAGAGACATTAGCTTGTATCTAATCAGGTTTTCATCTAACAGTGAATATTGAATGTTTTGTTACTAATCTAACATTGATTGCAAACCCTGATTTGAAAGACTATATAAGGGAGAACTCTAGCAATTGGGAAACCTAATCCCCACACATTCTGTGTGATACTAGTTTGCTAATCTAGAGTCGATTCTCCTTTAACCTTTGGTTTTCTTCTTCTAAATCCAGGTTAACGACTTAAAGACTTCACTGGGATTGTGAAGCCAGACCGATACTACTTTTCTTGTAGTTGTGTGATCTGATCTTGCTGTTTGTATCGTATGAGTACAATTTTAATAATTTTCTTGAGATTTATATCTCCGATAGGCAAGATATAAAAGTAATCACAAACATCTTCGTCTCATCTTTTATTATTCCACAATATCTTTTTTCGCTGCGTCGATTAAGACTATTGTGAGGTGATTGATAAAACTGAGCTGTTCTTCGGGAATATAAGTCTAATTTTATTGATTGTTTCTTGTTCACCTTGATTTATCAAAAGACGGAACAAAACTCGTAGGTTTATTCGTGGGAGACGAATTTATAAATCTTGTAGACTTTTCTGTGTGAGATAGATTTGTTTGCTAAAGTCTTCGACTTTGGGTCGTATCAACTCTTGGTTATGGGTGAGATCATCTAAGGGAATCAAGTGCGCAGTATCCTACTAGGATCAGAGGCGTAGGAGCATAACTGTACCTTGGATTAGTGTGAGATTGATTGGAGTTCAACTACAGTCCAGACCGAAGTTAATTTGGAGTTGGCTAGTGTTTGTAGAGGATTAATACAGTGTATGTTTAATATGGACTAGGTCCCCAGGGTTTTCTGCATTTACGGTTTCCTCGTTAACAAAATTCTGGTGTCTGTGTTATTTCTTTTCCGCATTATATTTTGTTATATAATTGAAATAATACAGGTTGTGCGTTGTTCAATCGATTAGAATATCCGAACTATTGGTTGTTGATTTAAATCGATTGACACTTGGTTATTGGTCTTTGGTACCATCCAAGTTATCTCTCTTTGATTAGACTCGCGAATCATATTTTTTGAGTAAATCAAATCGAGAGATTGAGATAATAACTCCTTGAGATATTTTCTATTGATTGAGTCTAGTTGATTCTCTAGAAAACAACTCGGAGTTGTCCATATAGATTGCTAATCGAAATATTGGTTGAGTTTGTTAGACCCCCGCTTTTTCATCAGGGATGGGTTATAGACTGGTGGTGGCATTGAGATGCCGCTGATAAGAGAATGGAAGCTGAGAAGAGATGGAAGTGATTCCGAGTGAATGAAATACTTGGATGAATGTTAGGAGTGAACTTTGCAAGAAGAGAGAGCTGGTTACAATGTTGTTGTGTAGTTTATGATACTGCAAGCAAGATAGGGTTGTTTGTGGCTCAAGTGGCCTGAGATAGTTATCCGACGACCGGATTCCGGCAACGGTGCTGAATACCGGTGATGACGTCAGCAACTCCGACAACCAATTTATGATACAAAATTCCAGAAACTTATTTTCACTCATGGTCTTGATGGGCTTGGTGTAGCACTCGGAGATGGACTTTGAGAAGACTCAACCTAAAATTTGGAAAGAGTATCCTTTTGGGAAAAAGATATAAAAGAAAAGAGTTTTATAAAAAAAGGGGATATATCTCCATTAGGGAGACTTCTACTTTCTTTCTTGGGTTTGCATGATAGTTTTATTCTCCAACTTTTATGATGAACTCCATAAACACAAGTAGTTGAATTATTTTTATTGGTTAAAGATGTAGTTGGATTTTGCAACCAAGTTATTGATTTTATGAATTAGTTTTCTATTAATATTATCGTTTGATTTCTACTGCGTATAATAATTGCATGATTGACGTATTGCAATATGATTGAATGTTTATTTAGTTAAGTCTAGAATTGATTGTACTCACATCCATATCTATAGCTAATTTAGGGTTCATCATCGAGCGATAACCTTGAATACGATTAGCATGATATGATTGCGGTTTGTAGTGATACACTCTTGTAATCATATGTAAAAATTGACCTTTGTTCGAATTATTTGCGCAATGTATTTCAATTGCATTGATTATCCTATTTCACCATTCTTAATGCATCTTTGGGAATTGAACTTGATTAGCTCAAGGCGTCGGGTTATTCTCTGGGTAGTATTCATACTTGCATCGTTTTACATGGAAGTGTGATGACTTAGGAAATTTACTGAGTATTCTTGCAATAAGGTATTCTAGGGCTTTTGATGATAGCGAGATTAAATACGAATTCTATTCATACTTTCAAAATCTTGTTTACAATAGAAGATGAAACCTTTACCCAATATTTCACATCCTTGATTTGCGTGCTTTATTGTTTGTTTGCTTTTATTTTACTGTTAGTTTATAAAAATCAGAAAAACACCCTTGTTATTTATAAGAAACCATAACATATTGACAACCCAATAGCTCTCTGTGGGAACGATCCTTTCTTTCCCTTTCTATATTATATATTTTGAGTAGTAAGAAAGTGTAATTTATTTTTGACGCCTACGACAGCGATCAACAACTTGTGTGCAACCTGAAATTATCGATACGGGTAACTTAGAAATCCAAAAAGATCCGGTTTTGGAGGAAAAGAATGTTGATTTTCCCCAAACTACCGAGGTAGCTAAATCTAAGTCCAAACCTCTTGTTTCTACTTATTTTACTCTACCTTTTTTGGCAGTTTTATTAAAGCTAATAAGAAGGTGGAACAAGATAGGGATATTTGGGATGTTTTTAAGAAGGTCCAAGTGAGTATTCTACTCATTGAAGCAATAAGGCAAATTCTTCGCAATGCAAAGTTTTTAAAGGAGTTGTGCAATAATAAACACAAGATAACCGGTAATGAGTGTGGGGTAGAATGCTTCGACATATCTTAAAAAGAAATTCCCACCTAAATTGAAGGATCCCGGTAGTTTCACTATTCTATGCACTATTGGTAAAACAAGGTTTACAAAAGATATGCTAGATTTATGAGCTTCTATTTATGTTATGCCTACTTCAATTTATGATGCTTTGAATCTTGGTCCTCTTAAAAAAAATTGGCATAGTTATTCATCTTGCCGATGAATCTAATGTTTACCCAAAAGGGATTGTTGAGGATGTTTTGGTGCAGGTAGAGGGACTAATATTTCCAGTAGATTTCTATGTCTTAGACACGAGTGATGTGAATTCATCCTTGTCTACACCTTTACTGTTGGGTAGACCATTTATGAGTGCCGCTAGAACGAATATTGATGTCCACAATGGTACCTTGACTATAGAGTTCGATGAAGAGGTCATTCACTTCAACATATTTGAAACAAGGAGACACTTGAGTAACATTCAATCAGGTTTCCATAATGTTTTGGAAGCCGACTAAGTCTTAGCAAATAAGGAGATAGTCGGGCTGATGATTTTAAACCACGCGCTGCTAGGGAGGTAACCCATTGGTTTTGTATCTCTTATCTTTTATATTTTCTTGTCATGTTTTTATTTTATTTTATTTTCAAATTTCTGATTTCTTGTTGCATATCATGTTAAGAATTTCTCACCTTAAATTTTACTTTGAATGACTAAATTTTACATTGAAGATAATGTAAAGTTTAAGTGTAGGAGAATGTTTATCATATAGAGTTTTTAGCCTTATTAGTTTTCCCTTGTGTACATATTTATTAAAAAAAAAACATGATAAACTCCTAAGTCTAGAAACTTGTGCCTTACACTAACGGAAACATAATGGTTGTAGGAGTTGAGGGGCCCATTAATAGAGTCTATTCATAAAAGAACATAGCTAGGGTGTTAGAAATAACATGATAGTTGTCACCATATCACCTTTTGTTTTTATTTTTCCATTTCTATAAGTGATTTGGTAGGGCACAAACATCAAATTGTTATCACTGCTAGGCTAAAATATAGTGATTGAGTTACTATAAGAAAAATAGAGACTAGACCAACCAGACCAATCGAAAAATAATAATAAAAAAATAATTAAAAATAGATTAATACTTGGATAACAATATGTATGTGTTTTCCCTGTCTCAGTCGCCTAAACAAGCGTGGAACGCATGATCCATGAGAATTACCATGTAAGATGCTGACAAGAAGCATGCGCTTGGATCCAAAAGATCTAATCATTTTTTTAATTCAAAAAAAATAATTGAAATATATATATATATATATAATAGTTCAATAAATTGACCGTCCCTTGTATATGTCAGCTGGGTTGATCTAGAATTAGGATTATTAGCAGCTGGTTCCCTTGTATATGCCAACTGAGTTGATATTAGAATTCAGACCAGTATCTCCATCCATTAGGATTCATAGGTTTTATCTTGGCAGCGACCTTCAGACAGTTATGGGAAACACCGTTCACCTTAGTCAACATTCACAAAACATCTATCTTTATATCCATCTTCTTAATCTATTCATGTGATTGTGGTTAGTTAGATTCCGAGTATTGTGGTTTTGTTCGACTTTCTAAGTAGAGATATGTCACTTATATATGAATTGGATTGGCACCAGGGTACTTCCTCCTATAGTCATTGAGGGTATGCTAACTAAGGAGATTGGTTAGTGTCGTTCTTAAATTTTTCACAAGTAGTTGGAGTTGGAAATTGATATAGTTTTTGTGGGTATACCTCTTGTAAACCCTCAAGAGACTAAAAATTGTCCACTAGGGACACCTAGGGGTTTAAAGGCTTGTTATACAAGCTAAGTGTAACCATGACCTCAACGAAAGAGAGTTGTATGTATTAAAATTAGTTTAGTTTGATTTGCTCGAGGACTTGAAAAGTCTAAGTGTGGGAAAATTTGATAGGTATCTAAAATACCTAATTTTATATCTAGTATTTATGCTTTCTTTGCTATTATATTTGTGAATTGTGTCTCTTATGTTTAGTTTTGAGTCTACAAGTACTTTGGAGTCATTTGGAGTAGAAGAATGAGGAGTCATTCTATTGATGGTGGTTTTTAGTTCAGGGCTAAAATTGTAAAACCCTGTATTTAATGCGTCGTCGTTCTGCAAAGAGACTGAGCCATTTAAAAGTAATGAGTGCCTAGGCCTATTCACTTACAATATGTATTTGGAAACTTAGTATATTTGTATGAAATGTATCCAGAATGGTGCATGTAGCAACAACCCCAAATATTATGTAAATTTTATTAATCTCCCGCCTGCATTATTCATTAATGTATGGCTTATTGAGTATTTTCCTTTGCTATGTTCCTCGGCTGAACTCTTAATATTGATATGACATGACTGAAAAGGTGGGATTCTAACAACCTCACCCAATATTTCGATTAGCAATCTGTATGGACTAACTTGAATATACTTTTAAGAGAATCAACTAGATAGTCAGACTTGATCTTAATAAAAAGTATATCAAGGAGTTAATATCTCTATCTCTCGATTTGATCTATACTCAAACAAAAAGAAATCTGTGAGTCTTTATTAAATACAAGGGATATAAAGACCAATATCCAAGGATCAATCAATTTCCAATCAACAACCAAAGGTTGGATTTCACAATTGATCGATACAATACACAACCTGTGATATTTCAATTATATAACAAAATATAATGCGGAATAGAAATAACATAAATACCAGAAGTTTTGTTAACGAGGAAACCGCAAATATAGAAAAACCCCGGGACCTAGTCCACATTGAACACCACACTGTATTAAGCCGCTACATACACTAGCCTACTACAAACTAACTTCGGTCTGGACTGTAGTTGAACCCTAATCAATCTCACACTGATTCAAGGTACAGTTGCGCTCCTTATGTCTCTGATCCTAGCAGGATGATACTCACTTGATTATCTTAGCTGATCTCACCCACAACCAAGAGTTTCTACGACCCAAAGTCGAAGACTTGAATAAACAAATTTGTATCACATATAAAAGTCTCTGATAATAGATAAATCTGTCTCCCACAGATAAACCTGTGAGTTTGTTCCGTATTTTGATAGAAATCAAGGTGAACAGGAACTAATCGATAACCTGAACTTATATTCCTGAAGAACAACCTAAAATTATCAATCACCTCACAATAATCTTAATCGTTTGGTTGCGAAACAAGATATTGCGGAATCAGAAACGATGAGACGAAGATGATTGTGATTTATTTTTATCTTTCCTTATCAGAGATATAATCTCAAGTCAATCTTTTAATTAAACCCGTACGATAGAAAATGGCAAGATCAGATCGCTCAACTACAAGAGAAGTAGTTTCGTCCAGATTCACAATCCCAATGAAGTCTGTAAATCGTTAACCTACAGGGTCTCGAGAAGAATCCTAATGTTAAAGGAGAATCGACTCTAGCTAAACCAACTAGTATCACACAGGAGGTGTGGGGATTAGTTTTTCCAGTTGCTAGAGTTCTCATTTATATAGTTTTCAAATCAGGGTTTGCAATCAATGTTAGCTTAGTAACAAAGCATTTTGTATTCACCGTTGGATGAAAAATTGGACTCAACCAAGATAATATCTTTCAACCGTTAGATCGAAACTTAGCTTGTCACACACAATTGAAATGTATTTCAATAGGTTTGAGTAACCGTACCTAAATGTGTACACTTAGTTGGTTCACAAATAGTTAACCAATGGTTAGCCATATGAGCACTATCATATTAACCGTATTCATATTTCTCATAACTAGTTCAAATGACTTTAAAAAACTAGTTGAAGAGTTGTTCAATTGCTTAGGTCTTTATACATAAACACAATTGAAACAAAATCGGTTTGATTCATTTGAATCAATTCATTAACAATAAATCCACGGTTTGCAAAGATTGCATTCCTTATAATTTATTGTTTTAAGTTCATGATATTTGAGAAATAACCAGCTTGGGTACACGTACCGGTATGCGTACCTTAGCTACCAGATTTGAGTTTCCAAACTCAGCAGAATGTTTTGGGTAGAAAAGTTCCGCCAGTACGCGTACCTAAGTTGACTGGTTTATGAGTTCATAAACTCCAAATTCATAAGAATTTTCTGGGAGGAAAAGTTCCGCTAGTACGCGTACCCAACCTGTCTCCTTTACCAATACCGTATGCACATATATGCACACACTTGGTTTTCAGCACATGGATTTATACACTAATGTGCGAACACACTATATATGCTTATATCCATAGATGGTAATCTCAACTCTACATTTCAATCATTGAAACATTCTTCTATAATGTTATAACAGTCGTTATTCACAACTATCGTCATCAAAGCTATTTCAAGATTAAAACGTCATCATGACTTTCGTCATGGGTAAAGATGAAAAATGGTTAAAGAGAAAGATTACCAACACATATTTCGATAAAAATATAGGAGAGTAAACTTGGCTCGAAATAGCAAATGTGTATGTATGAAAACTATCATACTTATAAGACTTTTGTCTCAAGAGTAGGAGATATAGTATATAGACTGTTTGAGTGATAGATAAGTTCAAGTATCCACATACCTTTTAGTCAGATGAAGTTCCACTGGTTCCTTGAGTAGTTTTCTTCGTCTTCGTAAAATGGTCGTCATGGAGTTTGGAGCTCAACTACACTTAACTATTCTAGTCCGAGTGTAAGTACTGAATATCGCAAGATAATAGTTCACGAGTATCGTAATAAATAAAGGAGAAAAGAATTATAAAATGTTACGATGATAGAAGAAGCGCGGAGAAATATGAAATTTTGCGAGGATGGAGTAATTTTGCGAGTATGAGTTGCGATACTTCGTAACTCATGTACAGCTGTATAAAGTTTTACTATAAATAGGAGTTCAAATGTAAAATTCGAGAGGTTCTTTGAGTGAGTGTTAGAAAATATTTTAGGAAAGAGAATAGAGAAAGTTGTAACTATTCTAATTCCATTTAGATACTTCTTTGTGATCAATTGAGAACATTAATAAGAAAATTGTTATCCATCATCAAGAACTTCTTGAGTTTTTACTAATTCTATTGAGGGTGTAGTTGTAGGTTATTCTGCAACTACATAATTGGCGCTAGAAACAGGGAGAGAAAGAATTCCTGTACCAGAAAAATGACAAGAAGAAGAAACACATCATAACCATTAACTGAAGTAAGAAGAAGTGTAAGATTAGCAGGAGGAGAAGGAAATATAACAGGAGAACCTAGTAGAAGAAGGAGTAATCGAAGAAATCAAGCTCAACAAGTAGAAGATCATGATCAAGTGAGTATACACACTTGGAGAACTAATACACCAGAAGAAGAAGATATAGAACCACAAATCAAAGAAAATGGGAGGTTGATGGGAGGAACAATTCTTGAAAGAGAAAGGGAGATGCTAGAAACATTGAGACAAGGAATCCAAAAATAACGAATGATCGAAGCTGAAGAACGTGCCAAATTAACAAGACAAAATCAAGAATTGAGGATGGAAAATGAGATGTTACAAAGGAGGAAATCTCAAAGTGTTGCAAGATCAAATGTTAGAATAGAAAGAGAAGGACAAAATTCACCGATAATCAATAATGAAAATGATATGCAAGAACAAGCGCAGAATCAAGGTGATAGAAATCAAGAAAATCGTTTCATTTTAATACCAAACCGCGAACAAAATATGGAGAATTTACGAACAAGACCAAATCATAAAGAAAACAATCAGAATAGAGAGGAAGAACAGCAACTTATGGAAGAAACTGAGAGACAACCAGCAATACATCAAAACAATCACGAGAATGGAGTAAGAAGACATGAAGAAGTTCGTAACAAACAAAATGTTGAGTATGAAAGAATTAAGAGAAGAATTGTAAATCAACAAACAGAAGTGGAAAGGAATGAACCAAATTCTCGAATCAGAGTACAAGTAAATCAAGAAGAAATAAGTCACAGAAGAAGGAGAAATGAAGAATAAGAAATTCCTGATATTCGCATGAGAAGAATGAGAAGAATAGAAATGGAAGAACAAGAATTCCAAGATGCTTTACAACTGAACAATTATGATAATTTAGAAATAAGATATTTGCAGAATTATGCAAATGAAAACATTAATGAAGAATATGATAGAATGCGAAGGATCGCAAGGGAGGAAGCGCAAGAACGTAGAAGAAGAGAAGCTGCATTAAAAAGACCAATGGATGAGAATTCTGAGGCAAATGCACGAATCTTTCGAGAATTAGCAGAAATGAGAGGGATGATAAACAATAGAAGAGGAGGAGATAGGAGGCAATTAGATGAAGCAATAGAAGAAGTCATGAGGACTCCTTTTGCTAGAGAAGTACAGTTGGGAGGAATTCCACCAAAATGTAATTTGCCCACACTTACCAAAATTTTTTTGGGACTTCATGTGCTATTCAGCACATTAAAGCATACATAAGATGCATGTTACAATTGGAGAATCATGATGCTGTGTTATGCAAGTACTTCGCATCAAGTTTAACAGGGGAAGCTCTAAAGTGGTTCGAAGGACTCCCTAAGAACACTATTACGTCATTCAATCATTTGCAAGCAGTTTTCCTTGGAGCATATGTCACAAATCACTCTTCACGGCTTGGTATTGAAGATGTATTTGGTTTAAAACAAGGAGTGGGTGAAAGTCTGAAGCATTTGGTAAGACGATGGAAGACTATGTGCAGTGATATGGCAGGGCGTGTAGATGAGAGATACTTGATTCTGTCCTTCATAAATGCGATGTTTGCAACTGAACAATTATATGTTCAAATCTTCAGAAGAAAGAATTCCATAATGATGACAGAATTACGAGAATTGCAAGAAGAATACATTACACTATAAGAAAAGCAAAACAATATGGAGTCATATCCAGTAAAAAACACTAGCAATCAAGAGGGAGGAGCAAATTTACTTCCCAAAATAATCAATGTAGTAGCAGGTACTTCGCAAACATCCTCACAAACTTCTTCGCAAATTTCAGAAGAGAAGAAAATCATTGATAGCCAGCCAAAGATGGTAGCAATGGGCAGTAGAGATCAAGAAGAATATGATAGAGAGAAGAATTTCTATAATCGGATAGGAAATAACCAAATTCCAAGATTAGATCAACAACAAGAAAATTATGGTGGACAAAGGAAAAATTATTTTGGACAAGGAAACCAGAGACAAAATTATAACAACGGTCAAGGAGGTCAAAGAATGGTAAGGGAAGAGATAAAATTTCCACCTTTGAATACAAGTATAGAAAAGATATGGGAAGCAATTATCCTGGTAGAGAATGTACCAACTCCATGGAATATGGGAAAGGAACCACCAATGGGTCCAAGAAGTCATGAATTTTGTTCATATCATCATTTTCATGGACATTCTACAAATAATTGCCATAATATCAAGAGGATAATCTTGCGAATGATTGATCAAGGAAAACTAAATCAATTTTTACTTAAGCAGACACAGTCTCAACAATTACCACAGGCTCCAGCCATAACTCGCAGGGAGAACACGACAAAAGAAAAGGGAGAAGAAATCCTACATATAGAAGTGGGGTCAAAAGCAAGGAATGTTTTCTATAATTCCATTGTTCATTCATATAAAACCATAGAGGATTTTCATGATAATGTGTTAAGTAGGGTATATGCGAGGGATGGTGAAGGAAAGGAAGTAATGAACATCGCAAAGATTTCATGACTTGAAGATTGGCAGAAACGTGAAATTTCTTTTGAAGCCACTGAAATTCCAGAAGGTTGTGAAGTACATGATAATCCATTAGTGGTAAGACTGGAAATCTACATGAATATGGAGGAGAATGAAGATGATATGGAGGAAGAGTCAATTGGTCTTAATAGGATTTTGATTGATACGGGAAGTTCTGTCAATATCCTCTTCTATTCTCGCTTACAAAACTATGGGGGGAAAAGATGCAGATTTAATACCTTCTACTTACAGAATTTATGGTTTTAATGGAACTGCCAACAAGCCCAAAGGAGAAGTGAGCATGCGAATTCCATTAAGTGGATTGCGAACTGAAATCTTGTTTTGTGTTGTTGATGTTGAATCACCATATAATGCTTTGATAGGAAGGCCATGGCTTCACGGAATTCTAGGCGTAGCTTCCACCCTACATCAGTGCATAAAGTTCCCTCATATGAAGGGTATTGGAATTATCAAGGGTGATTGGGATGAGGGAAAGAAATGTTACGATACAGAAGTAGAAGTTTGCGAAGGAAAAACTGCTGAGAAGGAAAATTGGAGAAAAAGAGCAAAGGTTGTGAAAAGAAGTGAAAATTTAATGGCAGAGGATTAAGGAAAAAGAGAATAAAGTTACGATGATAATCATACAAGAAATTTACGATGATAATAAGGGATTGTGATTTGCGAGGAAAAAAGAAGGTTATCAGTATGTTTGCTCGTGAAAATGAGGTATGTGGCAAAACAAAATTTTTATTTCGTGATAAAATTTTACGAATATTGTTTGCTCGCAGGAAATTGGGAAAAAGTTACAAATTTTCAGAATTTATATTCCGATTAAAATTTCATTAATTTGCGAATAAAAGACCGCAATCTGTGATCAGCCTCCAAAAAAGAAAGAGAGCCAGCAGAAAATTTTATACAGGCAAACCTTTGTGGCGTACACCCTAGTTCGCGAAGCTATAATTCGTAAGAGGCAAAGTCCTAAAGTACGTCATTTAAGGGGGTACCTATAACGTGGCTAAGGGTAACCGGAACACCACCAAGGGCCCTTAGTACATGGTAAAAATTTTGGGGTACAACCCAATAATGGGGTACCTATCCGGGTTAGACACATTGGATTCTCACCTAATCTAACGACATTACGCAATATAAAATGCGGTGTAAGAAGATTTAGGCTGGGCGACTAAGGCATACTGTCTTTCCCAAGAAGTGCAGAAAACGATCAAGGCGCCGAGGTACACGGTTGAGTCAAGAGTGCCGGGTGAGGTTGAACCACATCTGCCATTTTTGACAAGTCTTGGAAAATGATGCACTTGGCCCAAAGATACCCCATAGGGTGCAACCTCGTAACTATAAGCCCTATAGGCAAAAAGGATAAGAGGTTGCGATCAAAAGTCAAGTGTTGGCAGAACCGGATGGGAAGAGCTAACCTTGTATGGTCGATGTACGCTTCCTTGAAGGGGAAATCAGGGGGAAGATAAAGGGCAGCACCCTCCATTAGGGAGCTGATACGTGCTATAAGACGCAAATGTCACAAGGCTTCTTGTTTGCGAAAACATAAAGGCTTGTCATATTTGTGCAACAAATGAAGTTCTGCGAGCCTTCTAAAAAAAAAAAAAAAAGGAGAAAGAAAGAAAGAAAAGAATAAAGAACTCGCATAACATAATAAAGTTAAGATGAGATCAATGGGTCGCTACATGAAAGTGTAGAGACGTCCTGCGATTTCATCGCAAGACGGCAATGTCATGGGGCTTTATGTTCGCAAGAATATTTAGGCCTGTCATATTGTCGCAACAATTCCTGAAGAGGCTAAAATACTATACAAAGAAGTTAAGATGAGATCAATGGGTTTTTGCATGAAAGTGTAAGAACGTCCTGCGATTTCATCGCAAGACGATAATGTCACGAGGTTGTATGTTCGCAAGAATGTTCAGACTTGTCATATTATCGCAAATAATTAATACAAAAGAGGTGGCAAAATAAGACCTTTACTTAGGAAGGCATGATAAGACCACAAAAATTAATGAAATTTATTGCATCAATATCACTGAAGAAATTATACAAGAATATACATTATGAAGATCTGAAAGGAAGACAACTTCGTCAATATCATTGAAGAAATTTTACAAGAATATACATCAAGAAATTTTTAAGAGAAGACAGCTCTGTCAATATCATTGAAGAATTTTTACAAGAAGTCCTATCAAAAAAGACAACATCATTGAAGAATTTTAATGAAGACTTAACAAAAGATGCGATTTTGATAACAATCAAATACAGATAAGTTCATATTCGTAAAAATTTACGAGAATTACATACTTCTTATACTTCTCCATATATTGAATACTTCCCCAAAAAGTTGAATACTTCTTATAATTCTTCAAGAATATCTCATATTTATTATACTTCTTCAACGGATATTTAATTTTGCGAAGGTTAAGTACTTATTATACTTCTTCATACAATGAGTAATAATTTTTATACTTCTTCATATATTGGGAAATTCTTCATAAATTGAATGCTGCTAATACTTCTTATACTTCTTAAGGGTATTTCATATTTTGTATACTTCATACTTTCTATACTTCAATGGGAGATTTATTATTTACTTCGCAACATTCCGTAAAAAGCAAAAGGCTTATATTTCTTATACTTCGAAGGGAGGATTTTTTATTCATAATCACAATAAGAAGAAAATTCGTAAGATAAATTCAGAAGGATATTCTAATACTTCCAGCGATAGTTGATCATTTGAAGAGAAATAATAAGGGGAAAGGGTATACTAAGCTAAGTCTTTAAGATATATTATTTCTCTCCATATGATCAAGTTATGCGAATAAGGGAAATAAACATCAAAGAAAGATTAATTCAAATTAAGCTTTGAAAAATAAATTGTTGGATTGATTAAAAGCATAATCAAGAAGAAAGTGTTGTATGGAAAAGTTACAGAACAGATATGCAAAAAAAAAAAAAGAATGAAGTTATTCTTCAGGCGATCTGTTCCCATCAAAATGATCTTCTTCTTCAACTTCACTATCATCTTCAACTTCACTTTCAGAAATTTCCAGATATGGAGTATCTTTAGGAATTTCTTCAGAAAGGAGCGTATGGTACTTCTTGAGAGGAATTTCATTATCTTCGCAAATCTTGCGAGTCATCTTATCTCGAAAACGCTTGACATATAAACTATGGTTATGCTGGAAAATTAGAAGATGAGATCTCAAGTCAGAAATTTTCTTATTACGATTAGCAAGGAGAGTTTCCAGATCATTATTTATCTTCGCAAGATTTTCTGCAGCAAGAAAAGAAATTAAGGAATTGGTTAGCAAATTACGAAGGAAAATTAACCAAAATAATTACCATCGCAAAGAATTTACCTTCTAGTTGCTTCCTATCATTACGAAGAGAAGAATTTTCAAGCTTTAATTGATTATTCTCCTCAAGAAGAGAAGAATTATCAATTGCGATGCTCGCAGATTGTGAATTATGTTCGTGACGGGATATTAATTCTGCATTATCAATATTTAAATCTTCTACTTTCTGACGGAGACTTGAATTTTCAACCTCTAACTTCGCACAACGATTCAAAGTTTTCTTCTCTGCAAGAGAATGACGTCTTTCCCAATCAGAAGCAGCTGCACAACTAACTCTTCCAACCTAAACAAGAAAAAAGGGGTTAGAAATCAATAAAATAAGGAAATAAACAAGGAATAGAGAAGAAACTTACCATGCTTCCTAAAGCATATAATGAAGCAGGAGAGACGAATCTTGAAATTCCTTTGAGGGAGTTATTATCAATAACAGTAGGAACTTTACAAGCCTTCGCAATAAGTTTGCGAGCATTCGCTGTAGGAGAATTTCCTAATCCACGAGAATAATGGAGGAAAGCCTCAGAGATGCTAACCATTGCTGAGGCAAAAGTTTATGGGATACTATAATTTTCATTCCCACCTTCATCAACATCATCATCATCTCCTTTGTCAGAAAGGGTATTAGAATTAGAACTAAAGTCCTTCTCAGGAAATTTATCATCTTCATCACAAAGATCCTCCTCAATGTCCTTATTATAAGAAATTACATTGGAATGGGATTTGGTTGAGAGTATCTTCTTTTTCCTTCTCTCGTAAACAATATCTTGAAGTTTTCTTTTTCCTTTGCGAAGAGCATCATCTTGACTATCAGAAGCTTGAGAGACCTTCGCAGAACGAAGAGTTTGTTGCCTCGCAGTAAGCCTTTTAGAAGAAGTAGAACTTTTATTTTCACTCGCAGCAATCTCAGGAAGAAGTGGAACCTGTAAATTCAAATAAGGATAAGAAACAGAGGCAACAATATACTGTTTAGAAAAATACAAGAGTGTTTCTTACCTCATTTGAAATTAAAGGGTAACAAAAAGATAAGGAAGTGGAAATACACACATTTCTAAAAACCCAAGGTTGATAATAGCGGTTACAAAGATTCGCAGGAAGTTCTACTATCCCAGTAATATAAGAGCCTGATAACATTAAAGGGTACTTATACCAATCTTCATCATTAGAACGACGAGGTGTCTTATTATTTCCTGAAGCATAATCAATATCGTGCATGAGAAGATCATCTGCTGCGATATTAGCTTTACGATGAAGACGAACACCCCAACGATTATCTTCTTTCCTCGCAGGAATTAGTGTGTAATTTTTGAAGAAACCCTCAACTGTATAATTCGCAGCAACAATTTCTATATTATCAAATCCAGGTTTCCTAAGATCAGTTGAATATAAAGATTTCCCAAAAGCAGCACGATTTGCGAATTCAACTAAGAGGCGAATGCAATCACCAGTCAATTGATAAATGGCACAAGAAAAATTGGGGTGGGAAATAATTTCGTAGAATAAAGGAAAGTTAACATCATAAAGAGGAAGAGGAAGACCTGCGAGGATTTGACCTCATGAGATTAAAACTTTCTGATCATCCCAAACATAGTTGGTAAAGAGCTTCACACAGAGAGAAGACTTATTATCATAACCTTCAATCTCAGAAAGAATAAGGTCTCTATCAGCAAGTTCCGCATTAATTTGTTCAATAGTTTTCTTCTTTGGTGCCATTGAATATAAGAGGGAAAATAGAAAAAATAGAAGAGGTTGCAGAGGCAGAAGCGGTGAAGAAGATGAATAAGAGAATAAAAAGAAAAAACAAAGGATAATATTTATAAGAGAGTTTGATGAAGATAAAAATTCATTAATACGAGTAAGCGTGAACGGTTGAAAAGAATGGTTACGAAGAAACGTGTCAGAAAGATAAGGGAAAAGTAAAAAAGACGTGTTGCGAATCTGAAGGGTGGTAATAACTACACTAAATTTACGAGAATAGGGATTCTCATGACATTTCTTCTTCAAAGAATTGACATGAGAAGAGGCAAGATGTAAGTACTGAATATCGCAAGATAATAGTTCACGAGTATCGTAATAAATAAAGGAGAAAAGAATTATAAAATGTTACGATGATAGAAGAAGCGCGGAGAAATATGAAGTTTTGCGAGGATGGAGTAATTTTGCGAGTATGAGTTGCGATACTTCGTAACTCATGTACAGCTGTATAAAGTTTTACTATAAATAGGAGTTCAAATGTAAAATTCGAGAGGTTCTTTGAGTGAGTGTTAGAAAATATTTTAGGAAAGAGAATAGAGAAAGTTGTAACTATTCTAATTCCATTTAGATACTTCTTTGTGATCAATTGAGAACATTAATAAGAAAATTGTTATCCATCATCAAGAACTTATTGAGTTTTTACTAATTCGATTGAGGGTGTAGTTGTAGGTTATTCTGCAACTACACCGAGACTTAGCTATAAGTAGACTAGAATTCAAGACATATAGTTTTGACAACTAAATTTGATAAACAAGCTTGAGATAGCAATGCTTGCGAGTTCGACCGAGCAATTCTAGAACAATCTCCCCCTTTTTCAATTTTAGTGACAAAACTATCAATACATATGGATTACAAAATAGGTAAAACTTTGTAGCTTCTCGTCCACATGCTTGATCTCCTTGGTGCTATAACATTACCTAAAAACTTCGTCTTTTCCAAGTACTCCCATGATTCCATAGATGTTCAATTTAACATCATAGTTGTTGAAGATCCGTATCCATCGCAATGAGAAAACAAAAACTCTCGATCATTGTTATACAGTGTCATATTATTATTACATAGTATCAAAGTAGAATTGTATCACAACTTTGACAACAATAATATGGTGATATATATCACTCCCCTTAGTCAACACTTTCATCTCAACATGAAAACCTCTTCCCCTTACATAATGATCCGAAAACCATATGTATTTGTAGTGTGAACTACATATTAGTTCTCCCGCTTTTTGTCAATAAAATTAGCAAAGGTACGAAAACGGGATCCTAATGAAATTTCCACGGATACGCTTCAAGACCAAAGAAAATTACATATCAACTGTGTTTAGATGCAATCATAAATCCGAAGCTAAATGCATTCATCAAGGAGTTTATGAAGATACAAGATAACTCCTAAAATATTCCACAGACGCACTCCCCACAAAGATATGGAAATTAAGTGCAAGTTCAAAAGAAATCTACCCCATTTGATGTCATTCCCAAAAGAACAACAAAAGAGACCTTACTTTTACTAGAAAATAAGGATTTCTTTGGACACCAAAAACCACAAAAATGATTTTGTATCCAAAAATCTCAATTAAACTAATCACAAGAGAACCCATGATTAATTTAATCGGAATACACAACCATATTATCCACAAATGAATCTATGATTAGTCCAGTTGGAAATACTCACATAAGAAGGCTTATGGAGCCGCACGGTATATACATAACATATGGATCATGGAAGATCAATACTGCGGAATATACAAGGATTTATTTTATTTTCCATCACTATTTGCACAATGACATACAATAGACACAATCCTCGTAAACAAAAGATTTTAACCTATCTTCCATCAATAAATTACATAATAGGCTTAACTTTTGTTTGTCATAAGTTCATCTATCTTGTATCAATACATGCATATCGACATATGAAAGAGATAACTTTTGACATCGTATGGGACAATAATAGTTCACGGACGCAAACACACATATCTCATAACATATTGCAATATATAAAATCATAAAGATTAATACTTCAAAAATCATCTTCCAAATCAACTTTAGAATTTAAATAAATAAATCTAAAAACATTGCAAGATGAAAACGTTGGATATAGCTATGTGTACTCACAATAATGGATATTCCAAACCCTAGTTATCCTTCTTAAACAAAAACAAGAATAAAAATTCTTTTAAGAAGTTTCCTAGACAGTAACATTTCACTTACTTTCAGAATTCTTCTCGTATTCCCTATATTCACCAAGCTCATCTTCAATCAGATCAATCCTTAATTCAAGGTTTTCAATCTTTTCCTCCAATTTTTTGGAAGATAAAACCAGTTCGTTTTTTAGAGCACTTACTTGTTCCAAAATGAGATTCATGGTTAAAGAGAGATTCTCAAACTGGGATACAGATGTATTTCCATCAAAAGATACATCACGTTTGTCGGAACATAACTCATTATCAGATGATTCAAAATGAATCTTCTTAGATGGAAATAGAATAGTCCACACATTACTCTCTTTGCTTGAGAGACTAGATGAAGACATGATAGAAGAGAGAAATGAAATGCCCAGTCTTCAAAAAGGAGACTTCTTAAAAGGAATAAGATATTCCAAGAAGATCTTTGACCAAAACCCTAAATCAAGGGTAGAAACGAGGTAACGGTATTATAGGAGAAACCGTTTATGAACGTTTACTGGAAGAAAAAACTTAATCAAACCAAATAGAGATGAGGAATAGACTAAGTACAGTTATACAACCCTTTTTGTAGGATATGGTTCTTGTTGAAAAATGAGGGTATAAGAACCATCTCTTACTCTTACTACAGAATAAGCTTCTTCCTATCCAGAACAGGATTGAAAGGTCTCCATCTCAAGGATGTACTTATTTCTTGATTCCATTCTGTCTTTGAATGAACAAAATTAAGAGTTTTATTCATTCTTCTTAGAACTGTTTTGAGTGCTCTGTTTGTTGATCTTTGTAGGCTACGAGTGTCCTTAGAATTCCCTTCTGTACTTTTAATAGTACATATGGGAGATTTCTTTTTCCTCTTTGGCAAGCACTTTTTGACTGAGGAGAAAATTTCTTGATTTTTTGTGCTCAGATTATCTAGATGATTCTGACTTTCACACAAGATATCAAACTTTTCAATCTTGTGGTTTTCAATATCATCCATTACATTAGATATAGGGTCAGGAGTAGTTTGCTTTGAAGAAATAATCGAGGGATTATAGGAATCACGATTGCGAACATTTGCAATTTCTTGTCTTAGAACATCCAGTTGATATTCCAAATATTCAATCCTTTTCATTAGACTTTCTTCCTTTGAAGGGACATGATTGAGTAATTCGGAGCGGACTGGACTGTTTGGAGGACACGTGTGATTTTTAGCAAAGAAGTTAATGGAACTTACATAGACTTCTTACTCTGGACAGTAGTCAAGAGTAGCCATCCAAACCTTTGTTAATTCATTAACCTTCTTATCAGAATTTTTTGAAGTATGAACACTTCTGTAGCACCTTAAACAAGACTTATTTTTATGATTCTTTTGATCTTTATTATTCCCCTTATTAATTGAGATATCTTTCTTATGAGACTTTCTTTTACTCTGTCTGAGTGTTTTTTTCAACTGTTGTATGAACAATGAAAGAGATGAATTAAAGTTATTCTCATTTTTTTCAATCAGTTTTGGGCAGCGAGGATTCTTATATGTTGTGGTAACAGAGTTTACTACCAAATGATGTCTCTCTCGCTATTGTAGTTCAAGATCATAAATCTTTAACTTTCCTACCAGAGTATTTCTGGAAAGAGTACTAAGGTTATTTCCCTCAACGATGGCATGATTCTTAGAATCGTATCTAGATGGTAGCGATCTAAGAATTTTCATCATAAGGTCCTTTTCAGGAATAGTTTTTACCCAATGCAAAAGATACATTAACAATTTAAGACACTTTGTGATTAAATTCATCAAATAATTCTTCATCTGCCATACGAAGGTTTTCCCAATCGGAATTTAGGTTTTGAAGCCTGGCTTCCTTTTCACTGGTATTTACTTTGAATACGGTTTCTAAGATATCCCACGCATCTTTATACCTAGTGCAATTTGACACGTGGTACTGAAGATTTGGGGTAATGGCATGTATGATGGCATTCAAACCGTCAGATATTTTCTTTGCATCAAATATCTCAGCAGCATCGTATTCGCTAATATTCTTTGGAACAGTAGCGTTACATATTGCCACAACGGGAGCATAATAGCCATTAACAACATATACCCATGATTGAAAATCACGCGATTGAAGAAAAGCTCGCATAGCAATTTTCCACCATAAGGAGTTTGAGCCATCGAAGACTGGTGGTACGTTAATAGAGATAGCAACACTTTCCATAGAGTCAGATCGCTACAAACACATACTTTTAAGGTCTTGAACGTGTTTGCCCGCTCTGATACCAATTGAAAAATTGGGGGTCTAACAACCTCACCCAATATTTCGATTAGAAATCTGAATGGACTAACTTGAATATACTTTTAAGAGAATCAACTAGACAGTCAGACTCAATCTTAATAAAAAGTATATCAAGGAGTTAATATCTCTCTCTCGATTTGATCTATACTCAAACAAATAGAAATCTGTGAGTCTTTATCAAATACAAGAGATATATATACTTGGATGGTACCAAAGACCAATATCCAAGGATCAATCAATTTCCAATCAACAACCAAAGGTTGGATTTCACAATTGATCGATACAACGCACAACTTGTTATATTTTCAATTATATAACAAAATATAATGCAGAATAGAAATAACACAGACACCGAAAGTTTTGTTAAAGAGGAAACCGCAAATGCAGAAAATCCCCGGGACCTAGTCCAGATTGAACACCACACTATATTAAGACGCAACAGATACTAGCTTACTAAAAACTAACTTCGGTCTGGATTGTAGTTGAACCATAATTAATCTCACACTGATTCAAGGTACAATTACTCTCCTTACGTCTCTGATCCTAGTAGGATGCTACGCACTTGATTCCCTTATTTGATCTCACCCACAACCAAAAGTTTCTACGACCCAAATTCGAAGACTTGAATAAACAAATTTGTGTCACACAAAAAAGTCTACTATAGTTGATAAATCTGTTACCCACAGATAAACCTATGAGTTTGTTCCGTCTTTTGATAGAAATCAAGGTGAATATAACTAATCGATAACCCGAGCTTATATTCCTGAAGAACAACCTAGAATTATCAATCACCTCACAATAATCTTAATCGTATGGTAGCGAAACAAGATATTACGGAATCACAAAAGATGAGACGAAGATGTTTGTGATTTCTTTTTATCTTTCCCTATCAGAGATATAATCTCAAGTCAATCTTTTAATTGAACTCGTATGATAGAAAATGGCAAGATCAGATCGCTCAACCACAAGAGAAGTAGTTTCGTCTAGCTTCACAATCCCAATGAAGTCTTTAAGTCATTAACCTACAGGGTCTCGAGAAGAAACCTAAGGTTAAAGGAGAATCAACTCTAGCTAAACCAACTAGTATCAAACATGAGGTATGGGGATTAGTTTTTTTAGTTGCTAGAGTTCTCCTTTATATAGTTTTCAAATTATGGTTTGTAATCAATGTTAGCTTAGTAACAAAGCTTTCAATATTCACCGATAGATGAAAAACCTGATTCAACCAAGCTAATATCTTTCAACCGTTAGATCGAAACTTAGATTGTCACACACAATTGAAATGTATTTCATTTGAGTTTGAGTAACTGTACCTAAACGTTTACACTTAGTTGGTTCACAAATAGTTAACCAATGGTTAGCCATATGAGCACTTTCATATTAACCGTATTCATCTTTGTCATAACTAGTTCAAATGACTTCAAAAGAACTAGTTGAAGAGTTGTTCAATTGCTTAGGTATTTATACATAGACAATTGAAACCAAATTGGTTTGATTCATTTGAATCAGTTCATGAACAATATAGCCACGGTTTGCAAAGATTGCATTCCTTATAATTTTTTGTTTTAAGTTCATGAACTACCGATTTGAGAAATAACCAGCTTGGATACGCGTACGGGTATGCGTACCTTAGCTACCGGATTTGTGTTTCCAAACTCAGCAGAATTTTTCGGGTAGAAAACTTCTGCTAGTATGCGTACCTAAGGTGACTGGTTTATGAGTTAGTAAACTCCAAACTCAGCAGAATTTTCCGGGAGGAAAAATTCCGCCAGTACGCGTACGGGTACGCATACCCAACCTGTCTCTTTCACCAATACCGTATGCACACACTTGGTTTCTGGCACATGGATTTATACACTAGTGTGCGAACACACTATATATGCTTATATCCATAGATGGTAATATCAACTCTACATTATAATCATTGAAACATTCTTCTATAATGTTATAACAGTCGTTATTCACAACTATCTTCATCAAAGCTATTTTCAAGATTGAAACGTCATCATGACTTTCATCACGGGTAAAGATGAAAAATGGTTAAAGCGAAAGCTTACTAGCACATATTTCGAGAAAAACATAGGTGAGTAAACTCGGCTCGAAATAGCAAATGTGTATGTATGAAAACTATCATACTTATACGACTTTTTTCTCAAGAGTAGGAGATAGAGTAGATAAACTTTTAAAGTGATAGATAAGTTCAAGTCCCCACATACCTTTTAGTCGGATGAAGTTACAATGGTTCCTTGAGTAGTTCTTCGTCTTTGTAAGATGATCGACATGGAGTCTGGAGATCAACTACACTTAACTATCCTAGTCCGAGACTTAGCTGTAAGTAGACTAGAAATCAAGACATATAGTTTTGACAACTAAATTTGACAAACAAGATTGAGATAGCAACGCTTGCGAGTTCGACCGAGAAATGCTCTAACAATGATAATTAGTGTTTGCTCGCAGCTGAGTAGCATGAGTTTCCCGAAGTATCAAGATTAAGGTCTGCATGAAAGCACTCAGTCAGAAGACATGCTGACTGCTATTTGAGAATAAAATTAAGAATTTTGTGTCAACACACAGAATCCACCAAATTTGATCAATTTTGTGAAAGCTCGCAAAATTCATTTGCAAAAATTAGGTTTTTTGCGCCCTGCGCAATATCTCAAACCCTATTGGTCGAAAAATAAACCTAGGCAAGCTAGGAAATTAATCCATCATGTAGCTAGTAGAAGCAAGATTCTACTAAAAAGTATAAAAATAAAGAAATAAATAAGAAATGCGGAAAGTAAAAACAAAAACAAAGGGAGGATTGGCCACGCCATTTGGCCGACCTATATGCTCCAGTAAGCGCCACCCGTGGCCGGTCGGCCACACTCCATGTTCTGCTTGCCGGCCCCCTTTCCCATCAACCAATCAGATCGCTTTAAATGCGCCACACACACACTTTTAATAAAGTTGGAAGTTGGATGGTAGACACACCTGATTCCCGAAGAAATTTAATATATGTTTCCCATGTCAGTCTTAAAACAATCGCGTCCACATGATTTGGCCGGCCAACTCAATGAGCTTGGCCTCTTCTCAACGAGACTGAGCAAACTTCATGATGTTCACCGATGGGACCACCACCATTCCAGCTAATCGGAATCCTCTTAGCCCGCTAGCAACATCCCTGATTGATAGCCGGAGCTAGGCTAGTCGCGTTGTTTATAATAAATTCAACGAGTTAAGACTGCCCATGATAGTCTCAAATTCATTGCATCCGTCCAACTTAGCCAGCCTAGTTGGATGGCTTAGATTTTGTTTCCGACGGCCAATGAGGTGCAGGTATGCTCGCTAGCAACCAATCTCCATCCCTGGACAGTTGAATTGCCCTCAACATGTCAAGAGTACACCAAACCGATTGCTCAAAGTAGGCTGTCCACGCGGGTTACACAACCCTAATTTATGTTAGCAGCAGTATATTGCTGCCGCAAAACGATCTTGGCCGCCCAACTTTGCCAGCTGGGTTGAACGGCCTAGATTCAATTTAATCAACGTGCAAGGAGCGGATACGCTCACTATTGGCCCGACTATTGTGTTGGCCAATCAGACAGCTCCCAGTACGCGGCTAATACCAAAAACCGTTAGCCCAAAGTAGGTTGGCCACATGGATTTTTAAAAACCTAAATTAAATCAACAACAGCCATTAACTGCCGAAAATCATCTCGGCTTCCCAACTTCGCTAGTCGAATCTGCTGGCCCAACTCCTATTCTATGCGTTCAACAAGATGTGGCCATGATCACTAGCCACCTCCCTTCCATAAGGAACAATCGGCCACGCCGCGGCCTGCCCATATGGCTCCTAAACGATCTCCCAAAGATGGATGGTTGCGCTTCTTATAGGAGTCTTAAATAAATTAGCGGCAACCACTAACTGCCGCAAATCATCTCAGCCATCCAATTTGGCTAGCCAATTTAACCGGTCTAGATTTTATTTGGACCGACCAATAGGATGTCAAAATGGCTACCAGCCATCACTCTCCTATAGGTACCAACCGACCTACCTTTGGAACGCATAAATAGTTCCCAGCAACATCCTGAAAATGGTCGGTCATGCTCTTTTTAAGACTCTAGGTTCCGCGACCAACCAAGAGAGGCTCAATATAACTATGTGTTGATGGTGGTTTTTAAGTTAAGGGATAAAATTATAAAACCATGTATTTAATATGCTATCATTCTGCAAAGACACAGAGCTACGTAAAAGTGACGAGTACACAACCTCTTCACTTGCGCATTTATTGAGCAACTCAATATATTTGCATGAAATTTATCCATAGAGGTGCATGTAGCAACAATCCCAGATATTATGTAAATTTCGACACCCTTCCTGTATTATTCATTAATATAAGACTCACTTAATACTTTCTGTGCTATGATCCCCGACTGAACCCTTAATGTTGATATGACATGACAATTAGTATTCACTCGCAGCAGAGTAGCATGAATTTCCCGAAGTATCAAGGTTAAGGCTTTGCATAAAAGTACTCAATCAGAAATACTTCTCTCTGGAAATAAATTTAAAAAACTCTGTGCAGAGTTCAATAAATTCTGTGATAATCCACGAGACTCAAATCCCAACCTAATTAATTTACAAAATTAGGGTTTTTTCTCCCCGTGCAATATATCAGACCCTACTGGTCGAAAATAAACCTATACAAGTTAGGATTAGTAGGTGCAAAATCCTACCCAAAATAAGATAAAAAGGAATAAAAGAAGAGTCGAGGAAAATAAGAGCAGTAGCAAGGGAGGTGTTTCCATGCCACGGTCCATCCGGCACCACTTGCAGATGGCCACGCCCCTATACTGCTTGACTGGCCCTCCTCTCTCCCATCGACCAATCAGGTCGCTTTAAAATGAGACACGAACACTAAAGGTGTGGCCGCGCCCTGTGTTTGGCAGGCTCCTTTTCTTGACCAACCAGGTCGCTTTAAACCCGCCACATGCATTAAAGGCCAATCGCACCTTTCCATGCCACCATGTTAATTGGCATGCCAAACGCACCCAGTCATGCCACCATTCTAACTGGCATGCCAAACGTGCCATGCCACACCACCATGATACTCGGCATGCCAAATGTTTCATGCCACGCCATTCTTCCATAATAACACGCCAATGCGCCACAAATGGCGCAACTACGTGCTAACCCACTTTATGTTCGTGGCCAACGCCATAGCAGACTCAATTAGGATTTTATGATCGAAACACGACTTTTTCTTCAGTGGCATTGGTCGAAACCCTATTTTATGGTCGTGGCCCAAAATTATGCAACTTTGTCCCCACAACATGCCACGAGCCATGCTGGGCCCAGGAAACCCTAAAAATGGCGCCATGTTATGGCCACTCGTAGCTACCCTTGCTCCTGTGGCCTTCCCCACGTTATGGCCCTACCATAGTTCCTTTGGCCCGACCATGGCACCGTTTGCACAAAAAACATCACTGTGCCGCCGCCACATGACACACGCGCCAATTAGGGTTTTCGTATGCCAAACCCTAATTTAGGAAAGGTTGCTACACCAATCAAGTCAAGTAATTCTATGCATTAACTTTGGCGATGGGGCCAAATTCTAGCCTTAGCCATGTCTCCAAGCCCTTACTTTGGCCACGACGTCAATCCTAGACTTAGCTATGCCACCAAGCCCTAACTTTGGCCACGACGCCAAATCCTAGACTTGGCCATGCCGCCAAGCCCTAACTTTGGCCACGATGCCAAATCCTAGCCTTGGCCATGCCGCCAAGCCCTAACTTTTTCCATGGCGCCAAATCCTGGCTTTTGCCATGCCACCACGCCACAAGAACGGCTATGCCACTATACCATTAATAGGTGCCAACGGAATGTGGCTATAATCAACGACCACCCTCTCGCCTGAATTACAATCTCAGCCGCCTAAATTCTCCACAGAATTGATCGGCCTATTGCAAGTCTTAGACGACCAACCAAGACTAACCTAATAGCATCACACGCTATTCTCCTGCGATAAGTCTTTCGACTTTGACTTGCCACACATGGCTATCTTCTACTTAATTGGTATACAATTAATCAGAATAGTTAGGTCTTGAATACAAGACCCACTCAGCAATCTGCTACACATTTTCCACGAAAATACTCGAGACATCAAACATGTCACAAACTGGGGGATACTCATTAGGGTATTGGACTGGCGGTTTATAGCGTGCGGCGTGCAACATGCCCATTATAAGAAAGTTTCAAGAAAGCAGGCAGTTAGTGATGGCAAGGAGTAGTGGGTATAAAATACCCGTTTCCTTCATAGTGGGGATGTGGTTTCTAGCATTTACACATTACCTCACTTCTCCACCACTCAACTACTCTCACTTCCTACGAGATCAGGGTGCGTTCAATTATGACTTGTATAAATATCTTTCTACCTATTTCGACCAGACACAGTTTTTGGTTATCAACACAAGTATCTAGAAAAAACACAAAAGAACTGATAGCTTACATTCCACAAGCCAGTTCCATATTCTGATACAAGTCATAAAATAGCCACACCTTCAGAATTAACCATTCTGGTCTCAACACCTTATTTGCTTCCCTCCCCATGACCAACCCTTCTCCTTCACTTTGTGACCAAAATAAGACTGGAACGACCATTTCTTGGTTTACACCAGGATTGTACAGATTGATCTCTCAAATCTAAAGTACTCCCGTGCAGTGCATTTGTTTAGGTTTAAATTCGTTTCTCATCAACACACCCAAATTTACCAAAACCAGCAGAAATATTTTTTACCCCAAAATAACTGGCGACCATAGTGGTAGATTAATCTCTCGGTTGCAATATAAATTTTCAATTTCATATTTCAATCCCAATTTTAAGATGGTGGATCTCAGGTCTGGGTCAGCAACAAATCTTGATGTTACCGGCACTGAAAACGCCCCTGGTGTCAATATCCCTTCCGGAGGCACCAATGTACCACCTGTAAGCACCACCAACACCAGCGGTGCATGGAACGTTCCCTCAGGCGTTAGACCACCGATTACCAGAGCCAAAGCCATTGCTGCCACCCCAATGTTTTTTCGAGCGTAACGCCCCCGATTGTCACCAAAGTTGTTGCAACTCCCCCATAAGGATGAGAGATTGGAGGAGCCAAGGGAAGCCAACCACACCTATTACCATCGCTGATTTGATGGAAATACAATAAGTTCTTTCTAAGGCACAGACGGACATGGCTTCAACTGAGAAATAAGTACTTACTTTCCTCAAGACGCTAACGGAGCGGCTACCACAAGAACCACGCCAACCCCAAATGGAGCCAATGAGGAGTACTTTTAACACTCCTGGCGCCAGTACCTCAGCATGACGTACCTTTTTAGATGAAGAAGCATGTTTTGCTCCTGAACGTCCATTGGAGAGGAATCGGCCATCCAATTTCATCACACATGAATATTTGGAGCGACTTCTTCGATATCGAGACAAAGAAAACCCGGTAGACATGCATCAGCATTAACCTCCCTATCCTCATGACGTGCAAAGGGTTTCTCTTCCAAGGGGATATTCGTATCCTCAATTATCCATTTATGATGGTACTGGTAATGCACGGGAACATATTTATCGCTTTCTGGAACCTTGGGAGAGCACGAATACAATCATGTCCTTCGTTTGAAAGAATTTTCATAATCACTTACCAGAATAGCGTACACCTGGTACAAAAACATCGCACCAAACAACATATCCAACTGGAGTGACATGGTTACAGCTTTCTACAAGAAGTATTTCTTTGTGTCTGAAAAAATCACCTTTTCAGACTTAGGAAGGATATTTCTACGAAAAAATGAACATCCAAATGATTATGTCAAGAGATTCAGAATTCAGGCACTGGATTATCACGACCCAAACATGACTGAACAAAAATTGGTGGAGTCATGCATCAAGGGCATGGTTCCCATTTATCATGCCTTTCTAGATAATTTACACTTCCAGATATTATCTGAACTCCATGAAGATGCTAAATGGTCGGCTACAACAACACAGATACTATTAGAAAGAACCAGACCAGCCAAGAGTGAAGATACATGTGAAACTCGAGGAAACAAATGCCTCATCAATAAGCAATATAACATTGGCCCCTCTGTAAGTGTAGTAAGTGAAGGAGAAAAAAGGAAAGCTCCAGTTGCGCAACAATAACCCAAACGTACATCACTGGCACACCAAGCGGCTCCACATCGAAAAACTGTAACTAAAACTCATGTGCAACAACAAGAAGCTGGAGAGGCCGCTTTAGACTTCCCATTTCCGTTCGAGGAAGTAATTGGACTCTTGTAAGAATGGATTCAAGATGATGCTATCAAACTACCTCCTATCAGGCGCCCTCCAACTGAAGAGAAAATAGCAAATCCTAAGTACTGCCGTTACCACAGGTTCATCCATCACCCGACCCATGAATGCATTAAATTGAAACATATTTTCAAGGAAAAGGTGGATGCGGGAGAACTTCAACTAAGCAATGAGGGAGTTCAGAGATATCCTCTTCAAATCAGAAGTTGTACGCTTTCTAGGGACTCTGTTCAAAAAACCATGTTGTCCATGATGCAGCGTGTGTGTGCAAAATTCTCTATTTATCTATGGTGCAGCGTCAAGATATATTTGCATCCCTCAATCGCATTGTGTTAGGCAAGTGTCTTTTTTTGGTCGAATAAGCCACTCCAGAATCACAACCTCTTTTGGGAAACAATGTTGGAAAATGCAATTGGGGACTGCTGACCACTGCTTACCTAAAGAATACCGAGTTCGATAGCACGCTGATTGATGTAACCTATGACTTCAACATTGTTACCGTCAAGACTCTGAGAGCCGCTGGAATTTCAAAGAAAGGGGCTACTCGCTCCCCAATTGTGATCAGAAACCCATAAGGTGAAGTAATAAACGCTTACGGATACATTGACCTCGCAATCAAGGTGGGAGATGCTCTAACACATGGCAAATTCCACATTGTTAAAGAATACCCAAATTATGATATGGTTCTGGGGCACTCGTGGATATACAATATCAAGACGAAATTAGGAGTGTGCCTTTTGCCAGTGTCTATACCCGAAAGAATTTTCAACAATCCATCCAACCCTGGGAGTATTTGCTGCCATATTAACAACTCAAAAATGTGACATAATTACCTGGGGAAAGCCTAGTGGCATATCTTCGTAGGTTCCAAAGCCAAGTAAGTCTTATTGAACAACCCTTTCTGCAACCAGTCACTTCTCCTCTCATCCAAGCCTGGGGACTCGATCTGATTATCAACCCGGTCGTCACTAGGAGATGTGAACGGGATGCTGGGCCCTTCAAATATTTCATCAAAATTTTGGAAGTTGTTAAAGATAATGAATCTAAGAATCAAGTTATTGCGCAACATCATAACCCATTTCAAGTTGGAGATATGGTAGTGAAAGTTGCTGCTCATCCTCATTCGTCCGATTCCACAGATGAGCAGTACCTAGTGGCGAAAGTTATTTTGGGAGGCTACTGCAAGATCATCAACGCTGGAAAGTTAGAAAGCGTAGTAATACATTCCTGGTGGCTCAAACCCTTCAAAGACTAAGGTTTCACGCCTCCCCTAGCCTCAAAAATTCCTCTTAGTGTTACCTTCAGCAATTTCCCTTTTCATGCAATATTTGTAATTCCTCCAAAATGATTGCACTGCTTGCATTCATAGTTAGGGTTTCAATTTATCGGTTAATTAAAATATCATTTCTCTTAAAATAAGTTTTATTGAATCATCTCAAAGGAAAAATACAAAGTAAATCCAAACCCTCACAAAGTCATTGCCCATCAATTCGAAACCAGAAAAATCAAACCCTACAAGAGATATCTTATATCATTCAAAAAATACTGAAGATTGGAATATGCAAAGAAGAAGATTATCAAGCGGCGGCACGGACACCTTCTTTCAAGAACAGTCGGCTTCAACCTTCGCCTGACGAGATTTCCTCGCTTCTCATGGCGTGTTTTCCAGTTCGTGATGACCCATGCTTTTACATAGCCAGACGGCACGCCCCCAAAGTGTGTAATTTGCAAGGAAAAATCAAATAAAAGGTCAGTCAAATCCTTGTTATTTCCCATGTTTCGTTATTGTGGAAGTAGTCAAAGGGAGAGAACGTGACATGCTGAACATCACTATTGGTATGCCGACTTCTCATTGCACCATTTGCGTGCTGTGTCTTCCCATTCGAAAAAGGGAAGAACTTGTTTTTCGCAAAAGAATTTGGATTCTTTTTCAGTCGGGAGGCTTTGTTCATTCATCTAATCAAAGATATAAAATTGTCAAAGCAGCATGAATAAAAATTACTTGGTGAAGCCCTGGCTCTAGCCATATGAACGAAAGAAAACATGGAGTATTAAAACATTTACGAGCTACGAAAAGACTGTTCTTCTACGAAAGGAAATAACAAAATAGAAAACTAGTTATCGATGTCAATGCCAAGGTCAGTGCCGCCTCCGCTGGATTTCTCTTCATCAGCCACTGCAATGTTTGCTCCAGCACCTTATCCGTTGGCTTCTTCAACAACATCTCCAACAGCTGCTCCAGCACCTTCTCCGCTGGTTACGTCAACAACATCTACAATGGCTGCTCTAGCACTTTCTCCGATGGACGCTTCAACAAAATATTCAACGGTCGCTTCAACCTCTCCAACAACAGCTTTATCATCCTCTCCAGAAGACAGTTCAATCTCCTTTTTCGTGAGATGCACTGACATCCTTCTCAAAGACTGCTCCAACAGTCTCTTTAGGATACGCCGGTTCGTCCACATTAGAGTCAAGGATTACGATGTCGTTATGAACATGGTAATCAAGTTTATTCATGCATAAAGGTTTCTTATGCTCAACCTTACATCGCTTCAGTCGAGCAGCGAACTACTCGTGATCCCATCTGAATCAGAGACCTTGAAGGAACGCTCAGAGATGCCTATGGCTATATCACTCTCAAAGTGAAAATAGGTTCAAACTGGACAGAAACCAAGTTTCACATAATCAGGAAGATCCAGGATATGACATGTTCTTCAGACAAGCGTGGATCCACGCTGAAAAGATGGCTACTGACAAAGTATCTTTGGTTGCACATCCCTCCAACGAAGAAAGTTCTGATCTAGAAGATTTGGCGGACGTTCCATCATCAGAGCACTTGGAGAAATTTCGAACTTTGACGAGGTTGAAGCAAGAACCTGCAAAATATGCATATACATTCATCAAGAGGTTTGACACTCAGGCAAGTCTCATTCATTTCATGTCCGTTTCATTTAAATCCTCACATGATATCCTAGCATGAGAACTCAATTCAGCTAGCAACTCAGCAAGACGTTATAAATGGTAGCTTCTCTGCATTAGTATTTTACCAAGTGGTTGAATCTGACATTTATCCGAAGAGCACTAAGATATTCATTACTAAGATAATGTCCAAGCATGGCAAAGAACACTTTGGGAGTTTCTCCATAGCCTTGCAGGATTGTCCATGTGTTCCACAAAATCATAAAGCTCTGATGTCATCACAAGTGTTGAATCCCACTACCGCAATGAAAGGTATGCTGAATCAACATAAGATACTCAGGACCGATACGATAAAACCTAAGATATTCGATGCTTAAGGAATATAACGCTTCAACGCTCAAGCATCTAATAAGGATTCAAATTGTACTCCCAATCAAAGTGTACACCTTCGATAATGGCACGTATGGCTTCAGCACAAATATACTGATGATGACACCCTGATTCAATACCAACACAATCAATCGATAAGTTTTCATTATCCCATTCTAAGACTTCTGGAGAAGATGCAACATCATTCATCCATCGATGGCACGAACTCCTTCAACATGCATTGGAGACTTGATCTTATTAGACAAGATTCAAGACATAACAAGTCATTGCATGATTCCATGAAAGTTCATCAACGGAACATATCTACATTACAAACCCCTGCATGACTGAAGAACTTCCTCTCTTCACCGATCGCATACAGATTGTCGCTGTTATCCGCCACAACAACGTCGACTCACTAACGAAGCCAGTTCACAGTAAAATCATAATGTTTAGGAGAATTCGTGTTGAACTCCCAGAACACCTTCATCTTAGAGATACTCAAACCACCAACCAGTTCGTGAGTGTAAAGGCTCACTGGATGGTGAAGCAAATACTATGTTGATAATCATGGTTCTAGCATTTTCAGTCTATAGAGCAACTCCAACCATAGTATCGATCAACAAGGATATGTGGAGGAACTTCATTCATGTTCTCAGCATCAACAAGAATTTATGGAGAAAATTCAATCGTGATCTCAGCATCAACAACGGCCTCATGAGCAACGTCTTCATGACATCGCTTCATCGACTAACCATTATCTGAAGTATTACACATGAAGTGGACTTTTCCAAGAACTAATGATTTGTATCAAGATGTGTAGACCTGATAACATGCTCACATGAAAGTCTTCCCAAACCTTGCATGACTGGTGGGCACGATCCAATGTCTTCTACAAGATGTTTTCATCACCTCCACAAATTAGATACAACACACTTCAGGCCATGGGTTTACAAAAACATACCAATGGATGAGGAATGGGACAATCAGTGAATGCTCACACTTTGTCTATGTCTCTTCTACAACATACCAAAATTTCACATCAATCGTACATACGAGCCGAAAGATATGACCTTTACCTTCAGGTCTACGAAATCTAAATTTTTTATACGGGATTACAAATTACAAATGTGCACGCTTTGTTGGATGACCTCTACAACTCCAAATTGAGTGATTCTTTTCTCATGTGATAACTCAGTCTCTTATATTCAAAAGTTGGGGTCAAGAATTGAATTATGACGTCGTATGAGGTTCCTACATCTCCCAGAGCGTACAACATGCAAGCAGCAATTCTTAGACGAGATTCATAACTTCCACAGTCGATCGGTGTCCACCAGGTCTTTCCTCTAAGTACTTCATCAAGGTACCTCCAACTTCGACCATCTAGGTCTTTACATCAATTTTTCTATCTGGGTCCTCTATCCAAGTCTTGCCAGAAGGAGAGAACGAAAAGGAGAGATTTAACAAAATACTAGGGATTGACGGTCCACTGATCATGATGATCAGCTTCACAATCCAAGACCCGTGGCACCAGACTCTCATGTGCTAATCATTCATCATAAAATGGATGCTACCACCGGGACATGAAGCCATGGTCATTACATCACCCCCTCTTGAAAGCAACATCAGCTATGGTCCCGTGACCAGGGTTTCAGAAGTAATATTTCTACTACTGACAGAAGATGGCACTGCAAGCACCACCATTCTCATGTATCAATCAAGGGTTTCTGATCTCAAATAAATCAATGACATCAAAATCCTTCACCAAACGTTCGAGACACGAGCAAATGGTTTGAAGATGCAACAGGGGCGTTTTACAACAAGCTCTCGTCTGAGACGATTTTTCACTGTCATGCACAAAGAGGCAATCTGGGAGCAATTGGTGAAGAATCAAGGGATGGGTCATATATAATTCTATTTGTATGGACGTCCTCTACAACATACCCAAAATTTACAACAATTGGAGAAACGAGCGAAGAGTTGTGGCCAAACCATGGGACCACATGCCAGCTGAAAATTTTCTGAAGGTCTCCTGGAAGTTTAATGTTTCATCGATTTCGACCCCTAAACGTGCTCAAAACTTAAAAGTCTTCTTTGAAAAATCTTGGAAATTTCCTGGGCATAAGGATACATGGGTAAATCGCGAAAATCTGACATCGGATGAAGATTTTACGACATTTTTGCTAAAAGGCTGAGTTCTGAATTTTCTGGTGACGTATTTCGGTAAATTTTTTCACTTATTCGTGAGAATCTTCATTCATTCATCAACAAATCAGAAATTTCATACTTCTATGAAGAAAATATATGATCAGTACTTACTAGAGTCGTCCCTAAAGTGCTCAAAGGACCGGAATTGCCAACATCACCATTGGAAACATCATTGCTTTCACTCGGTTTCGAAATCCGGGGTTTTCTTCTTCACCATCCTCCGAAGACGAATGGGAATCGTCAGTACTCCCTCATTCCATGGAAATTTCCTCCTGAATACATCAACAAAAATTAGTGGTATTTCATTCAAGGAGTGCCATGAACGATTATACGAAGAGGTACTTACATCGAATTCTTCTTTGGCGCTCGATTCAGAAATTATTTGTTTAGCAGCAATGAATTGAAGACCATCAAGGCTCGATGGAGCAAAAGTTCTGAAACGAAGTAACAACCATTGGTTTCATGATCCTAATTGCACGGACAAGAAAAAGTCATGATATAAGGAGCGCTAACAACTCACCAAAGAGACAGTCGGGGACTTTACAGTGATCGATATCATTCTATGATCCTTATTTCTAGATTCTCCACTCCGAAGACTTACTGCTATTTCTGGGGTAATCCATATCAATCGAACAGGGACCCATTTTTCGAGCTGCTCTCGATGTTATATTCCTCCATCAGAGACTTCCCGAGCATTACTGATACTAAGTAATCAGGAGTACAACTCAGTGTGAAGGATTTCTCACCATCACTCAGAGGTCCCACAAGCACCATTTCTTGAAGCTTCATCTGTAGAAATATCATCTCTGGAAGTATCATCTTTGGAAGTATCATTATGGGAACCTGTCATTCTTGCAAAGTTGCTCCGACGTCCATACAACGTTCCTACTTCAGTATATCATTCGTAGATGCAAATTTCAACAAAAATAATTAGGATGCTCACATCAGCGTTTACAAAATGGTAACTCTCAACTCTTACCTACTTACGGTTTCACGAACTTAGTGATAATAACGTAAAACTTTGAAAACTTGCTCACACCTTCAACAAACCTGTGAAGACGAGCAAAATCCATCATTCAAGAGTCAACACTGACTTTTCGTGAAACTATGAATAATTCACATAACCCTTCATGTGAACATTCACTGATTTTCTACCGTGTGTGCATACACTATGAAATCACGAAATTCATGAAAACATTATTGTTTGGTTTTAACAATTGTTTAAAATCAAAACTTGATTCTGCAAAATATTTCATAAAATCGTGAACACTGTGTGAGAGCATTCACTGATTTTTCAAAAATTGGACCGACGTCCACTCTACAATTGTGAAAACTCACATACAGACATTTTCACCATGAATAATTTTCTACTCTCAACAGTTGTTCAAAATCAAAACATTGATTTTACAAAAATATATTTTAAAGTGAAACTCACATAAATTTGAAAATATATGTATATATTTTGCTCCCTCTCGCGAGCATCCGAGAGTCTTTCAATTTTGTCAAAATCCGCATATTCATGTATTAAAATTTTGTTTTCATGAAAGCTCATAGACAAAAAATTTATTACTAACGGATGCATGTCTATTAAAAAAAAATTCCTTTCGTTCGAGCATCCAACTTTGAAATGAGAGTTTATTCCATCTTGTGAAATCTCACATATTTAAAAGATAAAATTTTGATTTTCATAAAGCCTCACAAACAAAATTTTATCTACTGTAACTAAATCATGCCTATTCAAGGATTCATTTATCTCTTTCATATTAGGGATTATTGCTCAAGCGAACGGGCATATGTTTTCTAAAACAAATTTTCATGAAACTTAAGCATATATGCACATATGGAATTTTATTTTGAACAACTCATGAACAACTGAACTTTAAAAAAACAAATTTAGGGCTTCTTCCCTTTTATATCAATTTTATTTCCAAAACCTAATAAAACATGGGTTTCCTTTTTTGGGCTCGGGCCCATAAATCCTAAATCGACAAAAACTGGACTTTTGACCGACCAAATCAGCGATGCTTCATCTCTCTTTTCTCACAGAATCGCACTCAATCACACTATCAAGGTCCTCACCCGAACATTTTCTCGTACATGACACCATTGGAGAAAATCGAGGATTCTGAAACTACCTTTGTAGACCGAGTTCAACCGCCGATCTCGTCGACTGGAAATCACAATCTAATGCTTACTGCGGAACATGACTGTCCCTCACTAAGCAGGGGATTTAATGTTGATGGTGGATTTTCGACAAAGGTCAAAGCCGTAAAATCATGATACTGCATGTTTCTGATACGGCTTCAGGCATGTGACGATTCATATTTTACGAAGCCATGATGAATATGTCTTTCGCAAAGCCACCACTAGCTGAGCGTTCGATCCCTGGCATTTCATTGTGCCCTCTATGTAGAATAATGGAATTGGGAGGTCCTCCTACATAATTGTTTGTTGAGAGGGCTTAACGCCTTCAGGATGTCGGTGATACTCACTGTTCCTTGACTACAGGAGAGAGACCCCCCCCTCTACATAGAAGAACGATTGGGCGGTTATCCGTAAGATTGAGAGCAACAACTCCTTCAGGACAATGACACTCACTGATCCTGACTATATAGAGAGGCCGTGTATATACTCGGGCGTTCTACGTAAGATTTGAGAGCGCCTTCAGGATATCAGCCGTCTCCTGACTATGCACATAGATTAGTTCTATCGTGACATTCACCACTGAATTCCTAGAATATAATCTATTTTATCTAATTACTCCGATTTCATGATCGAATCCACGACTGATCTCATGGAATGGTAATAGATAACCTCATTACTCAGATTTCATGATCGAATCCACGGCTGATCTCATGGAATGGTAATACACAATTTTATTACTCTGATTCTGTGGTCGAATCCACGATCCCATGGAATGGTAATACTCGCTTTATTATTCCGAATCCATAGTCGAATCCACGGCTGATCCTATGGATTGATAATAAAAAATTACTCACTTTATTTCTCAGTTTCATGAATCATTCTCCACTGAATTTCATAAATTAGTAATAAATACTCATCAATCGGGCATCTGAACTATCACTGAGTAAGCCCCATAAAAATGGTGCAAGTATACTCGACAATGATGCACGAACGAGCATCCGAAAATATGGACAAGTGAGAAATCCTACATAAAATAGGAGAGAGAAAATAATAACATTAAAATAATTGAGAAGCGCTCATAGGCCGGGCCGTCCGTGCCTTAGCCGTGGCCGGTCCCATGCTTCCTCCATTATTTTTTCTTATTTTGGTATTTTCATGAACTCATGAAGACTCCTCCATTATAATGACTTTCCTTGTTTGAGCAAAACTCACTGTTTCTCCATATTTTCACGGATTCTCCATAACTTCATGGATTCATGAAAAAAGTAACAATACAAAATTAGGGAAATGTGTGCGGGACCGGGAAACCTAGCCGGACGGCCATGCCCAAGCCGTGGCCGGTCCCACACCTTACAATCCCTAGCCTTTTATAACCGTTATTTCCCCAATTTCACTAAACTCCTCCGTTTCAACAAAACTCATGGATTCAACAAAACTCATGGATTCATGAAAAATAATAATATAAAAATTAGGGAAAGGTGTGCGGGACCGGGTAACATAGACGGCCGACCATGCCCTAGCCGTGGCCGGTCCCACACATTGCAATCCCTAGTCTTTTATAATTATTATTTTCCTCAATTCATGAAACTCCTTGGTTTGAGCAAAAATGATGATTTCTTCATAATTTCTCAAATTTTGCTCAAATCATGAAAATCCAAAAGCCAACATGATCACACGAACGACTAGCCTCTCACGAAAATTTTAGACGTTAAAATACTCTTATTTTAATATTTACAAAATATTAATCAATTGAGCATACATGCTCATTCCAATAAAATCAATAATTTCAGTCAAGATGAAACTCTTCTGAAAACTCACAATGTTGCTCAAACGCACGTCAGAAAATACTGAAACTCTCAGTACAGAAACACGGACATCATGGAAACACGTGCATGCCTTCTTGACCAACCAAGGTCATCCCTAGGGTTTTCACAAAGACAGTCCCACACGTTTTCACACTTTTGACCTAATTTGCGCAATCGCTCATATTGGGTCCAAACTCTTCACAGCCAACTCAGAATTTGTGCAAACGCCCATCAACGGTCCCACGACCACCAAGGGCCGGTCTCATGCCACCTTGTTCGGTCCTCACTTTTTCATAATTAGGTTTTATCACCTAATGCCGAGTCCATCAATATTTCAATAAATGATGAAACTGGCATTTAATCGTCATTCCTTCACCAACTAATCGGTCAACTCAAGACCCTAGTGTACATTCACTCGAGAAATTGGGTATCACATGGACGTCCATAGCCTCATGTGGCCGGTCCCTCCTTCACTCATGACCTATTTTCAGTAATTCGTCAATTAATGAGCAATTGATCAAAAATTAGGGTTTCGAACAAACGCTCCACGAAATAATCATTCTGAGCAAGTTCAAACACTAAATAAATTTATGTTGATCCACGGGGATTAAATATATAATATTCAGTAATCTACCAATATTTTAATTGGGTCACGTCACCTATAAATAATTCGTCGAATTGAGCAATTGCTCTTTTGCTCGAATATTGATCCAACTATCAATATTCAATAATCTATCAATAATTCGTCGAATTGAGCAATACTTGCTCAGTTGCTCGAATATTTATCCATCATCAATATTGATAGGTGTAGAATACACCTGATTTACTATCTAAGAGTTTATGCTTTCTTTGCTATTTTTCTTGTAAATTATGTATTTTACGTGTGTTTTTGATCTATTAGGTACTTTGGAGTCGCACGGAGGAAAAGGAGAAGAAATAATCCAAAATTGAGCAAAAAGGGCAAAGCCTTCATTTTACAGGAGAGAACACTATCTGGAGCCACGTTAATGTTAAGGGGCAACCTAATTGGATAGCCCTTATCCAAAGAAGACTGATTGTTATAAGACATCCAAATGGGTGGTCTGTATCCATGGTCTATGCCCAAACCCGAACCCGTAAACCAGACCCGGATCCAGACCCACCCCAATCATAACCTAACCCTAAGTCAAGGTATTTCTTCCCCAAATCATTTGGGGGCTGAAATTGAGCAGCTGCTGCTACTGACTCCGAGAACAAAATATGGGAGAACAAAATCGAGAGAAATCATTTTCTTTCTTTTGATTTTGTTTTGAATCTGGATGAAGAACAACAGCTGCTGTTATCAAATCCATCTGAAATTGGAGGAATTGAAGAACAACAGTGGTTGAGATCCATTAGAAAATTGAATCTGACTGAGGTGATAATGGTGCTGGTGAATCGATGAGGTTGAAGAGCTCATTGTTGATGGGTTATGGTCATTTTTCAACAACAGAAAGAAACTTAGGGTTCAGTTCTGAAAATGGAAGAGAATCGAGAAGGGTTGCGATGGATTAATTTGGGTTCGATTTGAAATAGAGAGGATGGATTTAGAAAAGGGGATTTGACAGAGTTAGCCTTGGTTCGAATTTCTAGTGGTTCTATTGCTGTTTTGAGAAGAAGCAATTATGGTATTATGTGATGCAATCAACCAACAGAGAGGTCGGGTTCACAGTGATGATTTAGGGTTCAACCCTGTTGCAGAAAGGTGGTGAAGGTGGATTGAAATTGATATGGGTTTGTGTTGGTAGATGCAGATGGTGGGATGAATATGCTGTTACTGATACATGGAAGAATTGGTCTCAATAAAGGCATTGTTGAAGCGACAGAGAGTAGCAGGAATGATTGGGTATTTGCTAATGGTTGTGGCTTGAAGCTACGAGCGCGGCTACTGCAAATGGAGTGATTGAATGTGAAGCAACTCAGTTGCAGTGCTAAATGGAATGAATCAAATAGATGTATGCTAGGAGTGATGCTGGAGAGGTTGAAATAGAGATGGATATGGTTCTGTCAAAAGAAGAGGAGTTGTGATGCTAATGAAGCTGCAGCTGTTAATGGGTCAGTGATAGCTGTTGAGCTGAACTGGTGCTACAGAATATTGGTGTTGCACTGCAACTGAAATGGATAGTAGAGAAGTGAAGCTCAAGAAAGTGCTGGTGGTGTGGCCAATATGCAGGGAGAGAAGAGTATGGCTTGAGATGGTTGGAGGAATCTAAGATAATAACCATGGCTGCTGTAATGGGTTTGTAGAGTTAAAGGAGCAGGTGGTTCTGGCCTGGTGCAAATGGTGGTGAGTTTGCTGCAATGGAACAATGCAGGGAAGCTACAAACAGTAGCTGAGACTGGTGGTATTATAAGGAATGGCTGGTGCTGGTGGGGTGTGTGCATGATGCAACACCAAATGAGAAGATAAATTAAACAGGGAAAGGTGGTTGCAGAGAAGAGTAATGTTGTAGGGAAGGAACCACAGCCATCATGGCTGAACATGGAGTGCAATGCTGGTGCAACACAGCCATCATGGCTGGCACAGCTCATGCCTGTGCAATGGCCAAAACCAGTCAGCTGAGTTAGCTCGCTGACTGGGTTCTGACTTAGTGATTCTCCTTGACCCGCTGACTAACAGTTGACTCCTTTGACCGTTAGTCTTAACAGTTGACCAACAGAATATACCTTAACCGGAGGAGAATTTTCAGGTTGCCGGCGGCGACAAATTCCGGCCAAAAACACAGTTTTCCGGCGAGCAAAAATGCAGAATTTTGGGTGGACTTCTCTCATGTGTGTGAAGACTTAGAAGTGGGAATTGGATGAAAACTTGGAAGTTTTGGAGAATTGGACTAGAATTTGGAATATGGCTCAATTTGGGAAAGTGGTGTTCTTATGGAATGTGGAATCTTTTCCTACAAAGATATGGAGAGTATTGAAGCCTATAAATAAAGGAGTTCTCTACAACCTTTTACACACACATCTACTTTGGAGAAGGAGTCAAAGTGCACAAGGATTGGAGGAAGGAGCAACCATCATCTTTGCAATAAGTTTTTCTTTCTTCCTTTATTATTATTATTGTGTGAACTCCAAATTATGAGTAGCTAATTTTCTTATTGATTGAGGATGAATTCCTAGTTCTTAACATATGGTTTGAGTTTTGTTTCAATTCTACTTTGAAGTTTTTCATATGATTATCGATTGTTTTTGCTAATATTAATGTTTATGTTTGATTGATAGGTCGTTTGGGTGGCCAACTAAATTGATTTGTTAATTAAGCTAAAGCTAGTGAAAGTTAGGGGATAAGTAATCGTTTCTTGACTATTTACATAAGTAGAAAACACAAGACCTTGCGGAGGGATTCCGTGGAGCAATTGTGTGTAAAAACAACGTTAGCAAGTGGACCTTGATCTAAGAGTTTAACTACTAATATCAACCTAATAAATTCATGAATCTTAATGCGTTTAACTAAATTACATCTTGGGTGATCTAATACTAGGTGGTTTGGTGAATAGAATCCGGTAGGCGAGAACTTCCGTATCCGGTGAAATTAGGGATTTTGGGGTTAGCACTGATCTAGATGCTATACCTACGGTTGGTGATAATCTATGACTAATAACAAGTGGAAAAGAACATAACTTTAATCATTGTTTTGCAGCGAAGAAGGATTCCTTGATCTATTCTCCCTCATTGATTTCAACTACACTTTTTATTACTTTGTTTAATTCTTTTGCTTTATAAATTTTACAACCAATACCCCCCTTTTTGTGACAATTTTACAACTAAAATCTCTTGCTCCTCGTGGGATCGACCTTGACTACCCTATATTACTCTTTAATTAGGTAGTAAAGTATTAATTAATTTGTTGTGGTTACGACACGCGTACAAATATTCAGTAATTCGTCGAACCGAGCAATACTTGCTCAGTTTCTCGAATAATCCACATACATTCAGTAACTCCTCAATATTCAGTAATTCGCCCAACTGGGCAACTCGAATATTAACCACAAATCAATATTCAACAACTCTTCGAGTTTATAATATTAGCTCAGACGAGCAATATTAACATTCACGAATCACTGAGCATCAGTCAATCATGCTCGATTCAACAAAACCTAGACTCATTGTCTAATAAGTTAACTACTGACAAATTTAATACACGTATGTCATGCAGACTCCACGATTTGTGAGACATTAATCACGTCACAAATGGGGGGATATCAATTAGGGTTTTGGTTTGGCGGCCACGATGAAAATGTGAGTAATTCGTGCAACGGTTGAAGGAGTTAGCAAAGTAGTGGGTGGATGGTTAACCAAGTCTCCGCACGACCTGGAACTGGTTTCACCACGTTCTTCCACTTTCCCACTCTTTCACTCAAAAAACCATCACACTTACAAGGATCAGTGGTTCATCATTCTTGCAATATAAATAAGTCAAAAATCGAGGACAACAAAAAACCAATTATCATCATCCGTCAACAACTCAATTAAAACTTAATCACAGAACTCACATTCAGCATTTCTTCAATTTGCAGAAACCTTCAACACATCCACAATCCTTGATCACCATTGATCCCACACAATTCTCAGCTTCCCTCCTACAGATCAACCCATCTCCTTCTTTGTCACCGAATTGACTCTAGAACGGCCACTGACTTGGTTTAGGCCTGAGTCCTACAGATTAATCTCTCGAATCTAAGCACTCCCTTTGCAGTGCATATGTGTGAGGTTAAAAAAAATTCCTGGTCGAGGAGTCTCGACGACACGCTCGACTCCTCATTTCCGTAAAAAACAGCGAACCATTTTTTCCCATCCACGGTGCCGACCTAAACAGGGAGGTGATGGAGAAGTTGAGGATAATTTTGGATACACATAATAGGTTCGTGCATGTAATCATGCCGCTTGCACAACAAGAATATATCCAAAGATGTAGATTGGTCATTAAAGAACAACCTGCGACCGAGAAGCAGTACATGCTTCCAACTGCCTCTCAAGTCGTCGCTATTGTAGTTGAAGGAGATGGGTCTAACAAACCTGGAAAGCGAGACATTATATTCCGAACAACGGAAGGAAAGCTATTATTTATCCAAGAAACATCGGGTTTTTATGATCCTCTCCAATATCCACTTTTACTACCATATGGGAGTTATGGATGGGATCAGAATAACATGGATGAGAACGGCTGATAGTTTACATGCCTTGAGTATTATTCCTACATGCTACAGGTATATATGATATAAATGTTTAACAACTACACTTTACAATTGAACTTACACATATTATGTTGACACAAAAATAATATAAACCATTTATATACTTGTTGTCGCTATTGTTCGACAGATTCGAACCAATGACGTGTCGCTTCTTTTTCGAGGTGGAAGACTACTACAACAATTTGTTGTGGATAACTTGTAGTTGCAGAATAACCTACAATTACACCCTCAATAGAATTAGTAAAAACTCAAGAAGTTCTTGATGATGAATAACAATTTTCTTATTAATGTTCTCAATTGATCACAAAGAAGTATCTAAATGGAATTAGAATAGTTACAACTTTCTCTATTCTCTTTCCTAAAATATTTCCTAACACTCACTAAAAGAACCTCCCGAATTTTACATTTGAACTCCTATTTATAGTAAAACTTTATACAGCTGTACAGGAGTTACGAAGTATCGCAACTCATACTCGCAAAATTACTCCATCCTCGCAAAACTTCATATTTATCTGCGCTTCTTCTATCATCGTAACATTTTATAACTCTTTTCTCCCGATACTCGTGAACTATTATCTTGCGATATTCAGTACTTACATCTTTCCTCTTCTCATGTCAATTCTTTGAAGAAGAAATGTCATGAGAATCCCTATTCTCGTAAATTTAGTGTAGTTATTACCACCCTTCAGATTCGCAACACGTCTTTTTACTTTTCCCTTATCTTTCTGACACGTTTCTTCGTAACCGTTATTTTCAACCGTTCACGCTTACTCGTATTAATGAATTCTTATCTTCATCAAACTCTTTTATAAATATTATCCTTTGTTTTTGCTTTTTATTCTCTTACTCATCTTCTTCACCGCTTCTGCCTCTGCAACCTCTTCTATTTTTCCTATTTTCCCTCTTATATTCAATGGCACCAAAGAAGAAATCTATTGAACAACTTAATGCGGAACTTGCTGATAGAGACCTTATTCTTTCTGAGATTGAAGGTTATGATAATAAGTCTTCTCTCTGTGTGAAGCTCTTTACCAACTATGTTTGGGATGATCAGAAAGTTTTAATATCACGAGGTCAAATCCTCGCAGGTCTTCCTCTTCCTCTTTATGATGTTAACTTTCCTTTATTCTACGAAATTATTTCCCACCCCAATTTTTCTTGTGCCATTTATCAATTGACTGGTGATTGCATTCGCCTCTTAGTTGAATTCGCAAATCGCGATGCTTTTGGGAAATCTTTATATTCAACTGATCTTAGAAAACCTGGGTTTGAGAATATAGAAATTGTTGCTGCGAATTATACAGTTGAGGGTTTCTTCAAAAATTACACACTAATTCCTGCGAGGAAAGAAGATAATCGTTGGGGTGTTCGTCTTCATCGTAAAGCTAATATCGCAGCAGATGATCTTCTCATGCACGATATTGATTATGCTTTAGGAAATAATAAGACACCTCTTCGTTCTAATGATGAAGATTGGTATAAGTACCCTTTAATGTTATCATGTTCTTATATTACTGGGATAGTAGAACTTCCTGCGAATCTTCGTAACCGCTATTATCAACCTTGGGTTTTTAGAAATGTATGTATTTCCACTTCCTTATCTTTTTGTTACCCTTTAATTTCAAATGAGGTAAGAAACACTCTTGTATTTTTATAAACAATATATTGTTGCCTCTGTTTCTTATCCTTATTTGAATTTACAAGTTCCACTTCTTCCTGAGATTGCTGCGAGTGAAAATAAAAGTTCCACTTCTTCTAAAAGGCTTACTGCGAGGCAACAAACTCTTCGTTCTGCGAAGGTCTCTCAAGCTTCTGACAGTCAAGATGATGCTCTTCGCAAAGGAAAAGAAAACTTCAAGATATTGTTTACGAGAGAAAGAAAAAGAAGATACTCTCAACCAAATCCCATTCCAATGTAATTTCTTATAATAAGGACATTGAGGAAGATCTTGGTGATGAAGATAATAAATTTCCTGAGAAGGACTTTAGTTCTAATTCTGATACCCTTTCTGACAAAGGAGATGATGATGATGTTGATGAAGGTGGGAATGAAGATTATAGTATCCCAGAAACTTTTGCCTCAACAATGGTTAGCATTTTTGAGGCTTTCCTCCATTCTTCTCGTGGATTAGGAAATTCTCCTACAGCGAATGCTCGCAAACTTATTGCGAAGGCTTGTAAAGTTCCTACTGTTATTGATAACAACTCACTCAAAGGAATTTCAAGATTCGTCTCTCCTGCTTCATTATATGCTTTAGGAAGCATGGTAAGTTTCTTCTCTATTCCTTGTTTATTTCCTTATTTTATTGATTTCTAACCCCTTTTTTCTAGTTTAGGTTGGAAGAGTTAGTTGTGCAGCTGCTTCTGATTGGGAAAGACGTCATTCTATTGCTGAGAAGAAAACTTTAAATCGTTGTAAGAAGTTAGAGGTTGAAAATTCAAGTCTCCGTCAGAAAATAGAAGATCTAAATATTGATAACGCAGAATTAATATCTCGTCACGAAGATAATTCACAATCTGCGAGCATCGCAATTGATAATTCTTCTCTTCTTGAGGAGAATAATCAATTAAAGCTTGAAATTTATTCTCTTCGTAATGATAAGAAGCAGCTAGAAGGTAAATTCTTTGCGATGATAATTATTTTGGTTACTTTTCCTTCATAATTTGCTAACCAATTCCTTAATTTTTTTTTCTTGCTGCAGAAAATCTTGCGAAGATAAATAATGATCTGGAAACTCTCCTTGCTAATCGTAATAAGAAAATTTCTGACTTGAGATCTCAGCTTCTAATTTCCCAAAGATAACCATAGTTTATATGTCAAGCGTTTTCGAGCTAAGATGACTCGCAAGATTTGCGAAGATAATGAAATTCCTCTCAAGAAGTACCATACGCTCCTTTCTCAAGAAATTCCCAAGATACTCCATATCTGGAAATTTCGAAAGTGAAGTTGAAGATGATAGTGAAGTGAAGAAGAAGATCATTTTGATGGGAACAGATCGCCTGAAGAATAACTTCATTCTCTCTTTTTTTTTTTTTTTTTTTTCTTTTGTATATCTGTTCTGTAACTTTTCCATACAACACTTTCTTCTTGATTATGCTTTTAATCAATCCAACAATTTATTTTTCAAGCATAATTTGAATTAATCTTTCTTTGATGTTTATTTTCCTTATTCGCATAACTTGATCATATGGAGAGAAATAATATATCTTAAAGACTTAGCTTAGTATTCCCTTTCCCCTTATTATTTCTCTTCAAATGATCAACTACCGCTGGAAGTATTAGAATATCCTTCTGAAAAAATCCTCCCTTCAAAGTATAAGAAATATAAGCCTTTTGCTTTTTTACGAAATGTTGCGAAGTAGATAATAAATCTCCCCTTGAAGTATAGAAAGTATGAAGTATACAAAATATGAAATACCCTTAAGAAGTATAAGAAGTATTAGAAGCATTCAATTTATGAAGAATTGCCCAATATATGAAGAAGTATAAAAATTATTACTCATTGTATGAAGAAGTATAATAAGTACTTAACCTTCGCAAAATTAATAATCCGTTGAAGAAGTATAATAAATATGAGATATTCTTGAAGAATTATAAGAATTATTCAACTTTTTGGGGAAGTATTCAATATATGGAGAAGTATAAGAAGTATGTAATTCTCGTAAACTTTTACGAATATGAACTTATCTGTATTTGATTATTATCAAAATCGCATCTTTTGTTAAGTCTTCATTAAAATTCTTCAATGATGTTGTCTTTTTTGATAGGACTTCTCGTAAAATTCTTCAATGATATTTCCAGAGCTGTCTTCTCTTCAAAATTTCTTGATGTATATTCTTGTAAAATTTCTTCAATGATATTGACAAAGTTGTCTTCTTTTCAGATCTTCATAATGTATACTCTTGTATAATTTCTTCAGTGATATTGATGCAATAAATTTCATTAATTTCTGTGGTCTTATCATGCCTTCCTAAGTAAAGGTCTTATTTTGCCCCCTCTTTTGTATTAATTATTTGCGATAATATGACAAGTCTGAACATTCTTGTGAACATACAACCTCGTGACATTATCGTCTTGCGATGAAATCGCAGGACGTTCTTACACTTTCATGCAAAAACCCATTGATCTCATCTTAACTTCTTTGTATAGTATTTTAGCCTCTTCAGGAATTGTTGCGACAATATGACAGGCCTAAATATTCTTGCGAACACAAAGCCCCATGACATTCCCGTCTTGCGATGAAATCGCAGGACATCTCTACACTTTCATGTAGCGACCCATTGATCTCATCTTAACTTTATTATGTTCCGCGAGTTCTTTATTCTTTTCTTTCTTTCTTTCTCCCCCCCTTTTTTTTTTTTTAGAAGGCTCACAGAACTTCAATTGTTGCACAAATATGACAAGCCTTTATGTTTTCGCAAACAAGAAGCCTCGTGACATTTGCGTCTTATAGCACTTATCAGCTCCCTAATGGAGGGTGCTGCCCTTTATCTTCCCCATGATTGCCCCTTCAAGGAAGCGTACATCGACCATACAAGGTTAGCTCTTCCCATCCGGTTCTGCCAATAACCAGCTTTTGATCGCAACCTCTTATCCTTTTTGCCTATAGGGCTTATATTTACGAGGTTGCACCCTATGGGGTATCTTTGGGCCAAGTGCATCATTTGCCAAGACTTGTCAAAAATGGCAGATGTGGTTCAACCTCACCCGGAACTCTTGACTCAACCGTGTACCTCGGCGCCTTGATCGTTTTCTGCACTTCTTGGGAAAGACAGTATGCCTTAGTCGCCTAGCCTAAATCTTCTTACACCGCATTTTATATTGCGTAATGTCGTTAGATTAGGTGAGAATCCAAGGTGTCTAACCCGGATAGGTACCCCATTATTGGGTTGTACCCCAAAAATTTTACCATGTACTAAGGGCCCTTGGTGGTGTTCCGGTTACCCTTAGCCACGTTATAGGTACCCCCTTAAATGACGTACTTTAGGACTTTGCCTCTTACGAATTATAGCTTCGCGAACTAGGGTGTACACCACAAAGGTTTGCCTGTATAAAATTTTCTGCGGCTCTCTTTCTTTTTTGGAGGCTGATCACAGATTGCGGTCTTTTATTCGCAAATTAATGAAATTTTAATCGGAATATAAATTTTGAATATTTGTAACTTTTTCCCAATTTCCTGCGAGCAAACAATATTCGTAAAATTTTATCATGAAATAAAAATTTTTGTTTTGCCACATACCTCATTTTCACGAGCAAACATACTGATAACCTTCTTTTTACCTCGCAAATCACAATCCCTTATTATCATCGTAAATTTCTTGTATGATTATCATCGTAACTTTATTCTCTTTTTCCTTAATCCTCTGCCATTAAATTTTCACTTCTTTTCACAATCTTTGCTCTTTTTCTCCAATTTTCCTTCTCAGCAGTTTTTCCTTCGCAAACTTCTACTTCTGTATCGTAACATTTCTTTCCCTCAGCCCAATCACCCTTGATAATTCCAATACCCTTCATATGAGGGAATTTTATACACTGATGTAGAGTGGAAGCTACGCCTAGAATTCCGTGAAGCCATGGCCTTCCTATCAAAGCATTATATGGTGATTCAACATCAACAACACAAAACAGAATTTCAGTTCGCATTCCACTTAATGGAATTCGCATGCTCACTTCTCCTTTGGGCTTGTTGGCAGTTCCATTAAAACCATAAATTCTGTAAGTAGAAGGTATTAAATCAGTATCTTTTCCCCCCATAGTTTTGTAAGCAGAATAGAAGAGGATATTGACAGAACTTCCCGTATCAATCAGAATCCTATTAAGACTAATTGACTCTTCCTCCATATCATCTTCGTTCTCCTCCATATTCATGTAGATTGCCAGTCTTACCACCAATGGATTATGATGTACTTCACAACCTTCTGGAATTTCAGTGGCTTCAAAAGAAATTTCACGTTTCTGCCAATCTTCAAGTCGTGAAATCTTTGCGATGTTCATTACTTCCTTTCCTTCACCATCCCTCGCATATACCCTACTTAACATATTATCATGAAAATCCTCTATGGTTTTATATGAATGAACAATGGAATTACAGAAAACATTCCTTGCTTTTGACCCCACTTCTATATGTAGGATTTCTTCTCCCTTTTCTTTTGTCGTGTTCTCCCTGCGAGTTATGACTGGAGCCTGTGGTAATTATTGCGACAGTGTCTGCTTAAGTAAAAATTGATTTAGTTTTCCTTGATCAATCATTCGCAAAATTATCCTCTTGATATTATGGCAATTATTTGTAGAATGTCCATGAAAATGATGATATGAACAAAATTCATGACTTCTTGGACCCATTGGTGGTTCCTTTCCCATATTCCATGGAGTTGGTACATTCTCTACCAGGATAATTGCTTTCCATATCTTTTCTACACTTGTATTCAAAGGTGGAAATTTTATCTCTTCCCTTACCATTCTTTGACCTCCTTGACCGTTGTTATAATTTTGTCTCTGGTTTCCTTGTCCAAAATAATTTTGCCTTTGTCCACCATAATTTTCTTGTTGTTGATCTAATCTTGGAATTTGGTTATTTCCTATCCGATTATAGAAATTCTTCTCTCTATCATATTCTTCTTGATCTCTACTGCCCATTGCTACCATCTTTGGCTGGCTATCATTGATTTTCTTCTCTTAAAAATTTGCGAAGAAGTTTGTGAGGATGTTTGCGAAGTACCTGCTACTACATTGATTATTTTGGGAAGTAAATTTGCTCCTCCCTCTTGATTGTTAGTGTTTGTTACTGGATATGACTCCATATTGTTTTTCTTTTCTTCTAGTGTAATGTATTCTTCTTGCAATTCTCGTAATTCTGTCATCATTATGGAATTCTTTCTTCTGAAGATTTGAACATATAATTGTTCAGTTGCGAACATCGCATTTATGAAGGACAGAATCAAGTATCTCTCATCTACACGCCCTGCCATATCACTGCACATAGTCTTCCATCGTCTTACCAAATGCTTCAAACTTTCACCCACTCTTTGTTTTAAACCAAATACATCTTCAATACCAAGCCGTGAAGAGTGATTTGTGATATATGCTCCAAGGAAAACTGCTTGCAAATGATTAAATGACATAATAGTGTTCTTAGGGAGCCCTTCGAACCACTTTAGAGCTTCCCCTGTTAAACTTGATGCGAAGTACTTGCATAACACAACATCATGATTCTCCCATTGTAACATGCATCTTATGTATGCTTTAATGTGCTGAATAGCACATGAAGTCCCATCAAAAATACTGGTAAGTGTGGGCAAGTTACATTTTGGTGGAATTCCTCCCAACTGTACTTCTCTAGCAAATGGAGTCCTCGCAGCTTCTTCTATTGCTTCATCTAATTGCCTCCTATCTCCTCCTCTTCTATTGTTTATCATCCCTCTCATTTCTGCTAATTCTCGAAAGATTCGTGCATTTGCCTCACAATTCTCATCCATTGGTCTTTTTAATGCAGCTTCTCTTCTTCTACGTTCTTGCACTTCCTCCCCTACGATCCTTCGCATTCTATCATATTCTTCATTAATGTTTTCATTCGCATAATTCTGCAAATATCTTCTTTCTAAATTATCATAATTGTTCAGTTGTAAAGCATCTTGGAATTCTTGTTCTTCCCTTTCTATTCTTCTCATTCTTCTCATGCGAATATAAGGAATTTCTTCTTCTTCATTTCTCCTTCTTCTGTGATTTATTTCTTCTTGATTTACTTGTACTCTGATTCGAGAATTTGGTTCATTCCTTTCCACTTCTGTTTGTTGATTTACAATTCTTCTCTTAATTCTTTCATATTCAACATTTTGTTTGTTACGAACTTCTTCATGTCTTCTTACTCTATTCTCGTGATTATTTTGATGTATTACTTGTTGTCTCTCAGTTTCTTCCATAAGTTGATGTTCTTACTCTCGATTCTGATTGTTTTCTTTATGATTTGGTCTTGTTCGTAAATTCTCCATATTTTGTTCGCGGTTTGGTATTAAAATGAAATGATTTTCTTGATTTTTATCACCTTGATTCTGCGTTTGTTCTTGCATATCATTTTCATTATTGATTATTGGTGAATTTTGTCCTTCTCTTTCTATTCTAACATTTGATCTTGCAACACTTTGAGATTTCCTCCTTTGTAACATCTCATTTTCCATTCTCAATTCTTGATTTTTTCTTGTCAATTTGGCACGTTCTTCAGCTTCGATCATTCGTTCTTTTTGGATTCCTTGTCTCAATGTTTCTAGCATCTCCCTTTCTCTTTCAAGAATTGTTCCTCCCATCAACCTTCCATTTTCTCTGATTTGTGGTTCTCTATCTTCTTCTTCTGGTGTATTAGTTCTCCAAGTGTGTATACTTACTTGATCATGATCTTCTACTTGTTGAGCTTGATTTCTTCGATTACTCCTTCTTCTACTAGGTTCTCCTGTTATATTTGCTTCTCCTCTTGCTAATCTTACACTTCTCCTTACTTCGTTTAATGGTTCTGATGTGTTTCTTCTTCTTGTCATTTTTCTGGTACATGAATTCTTTCTCTCCCTGTTTCTAGCGCCAATTATGTAGTTGCAGAATAACCTACAACTACACCCTCAATAGAATTAGTAAAAACTCAAGAAGTTCTTGATGATGAATAACAATTTTCTTATTAATGTTCTCAATTGATCACAAAGAAGTATCTAAATGGAATTAGAATAGTTTCAACTTTCTCTATTCTCTTTCCTAAAATATTTTCTAACACTCACTAAAAGAACCTCCCGAATTTTACATTTGAACTCCTATTTATAGTAAAACTTTATACAGCTGTACAGGAGTTACGAAGTATCGCAACTCATACTCGCAAAATTACTCCATCCTCGCAAAACTTCATATTTCTCTGCGCTTCTTCTATCATCGTAACATTTTATAACTCTTTTCTCCCGATACTCGTGAACTATTATCTTTCGATATTCAGTACTTACATAACTAGGTGAAGATTGATTCATCTAGACTTAGATGGTTATATAATCATCAAGAGGATATAATATCTGAGTTGCATCAAGGTCTACAAGCTGCACGAATAGCGGGCGAAACCAGTGCAAGTAAGTTAATTGATAATCACTTTATTTTTTGGCCCAGTGCCAATTAAGCCTAGCTACATTCATTTTATTTTTTTATCTTTAGATATTTACTGTGAAATGTTATAGGATGATGACAAACAGTTAATGGAAAGTACTTCCTTGAAATTTGATTTTTTTTTGATTTTTTTTTTTTTGCATTACAGAGAATCTTGGTCAAAGGAAAGTGCTTCCTTCCTCATACATGGGCAACCCCCGTGACATGTACCAGCGGTATCAGGATGCAATGGCACTGGTGCAAAAGTACGGTAAACCCGATTTGTTCATTACAATGACTTGCAACCCACTTTGGGATTAAATCGTGTCCAACCTAGGACCGGGTCAATCTGCATCGGATAGGACCGATATAACTATAAGGGTGTTCCGTGCAAAGCTCGAAGAGCTGAAGGAAGATCTTTTTACCAAGTCAATATTTGGCAGAGTAGCTTCCCATGTTCATGTTGTGGAGTTTTAAAAAAATGGTCTTTCTTATGTTCATATGTTAATTATATTGAGGGACGAATACAAATTACATGGTCCCGATGATTATGACAAGATAGTGAGAGAAGAAATACCTGACCCTGAGGAAGAGCCAGAACTACATGAGTGTGTGAAAAAGTGGATGATTCACGGTCCATGTGGTAGTAAGTGCATGAGAGATGGTAAATGTAAGAGAAACTTTCCAAAAGAGTTTTCTGAGTGTACTGTGCAAGTATCTTTGCAAGTATGTGTACAAGGGTCCGGATTATGTATTTTTTGGATTGCATCCAGTAGACCATGATGAGATAACAAGGTATATTAATGCAAGATGGGTTTGTGCCCAAGAGGCAATGTGGCATATCTTTAGCTTTCCTCTTTACAAGGTCTATCCTTCGGTAGTGAGATTACAGATACACCTTCCCAATCAACAGAGCGTCAGGTACTATGATTACCAAATGTTAGATGAAATTTTGTCCGATGAAAGGAATTTGAGAACATTTTTGACAGAATTCTTTGTGACAAATGCTCGTGATCCTAGAGCGAGGGAGTTGTTATACCGTGAATTTCCTGAAAGCTACTATTGGGATAGAAAAACAAAAGAGTGGAGAAGAATACGAAGTACACTGAAGGCGATAAGGAGGGTTTTATACGGTACCTTCGTGTGCAGGAGAGGTGTGGTTCTTAAGGCACATTTTGAACCACGTTAGAGGTCCGACTTCTTTTGATGATCTATTGTCTGTTGATGGAGAGAGATACCGAACATTCAAGAGAGCTTCCGAAAAACTGGGACTTTTAGAGAATAATCAGAGTGCAAGAGCGTCTTTGGCTGAAGAAGCAATAGTCAAGATGTCGTCTTCTCTGAGAAGACAACTTGCCTCCATCATGAACTTTTGTAATCCATCGGGCGTGAGAGAATTGTGGGATGAATTTTTCAACAACATGGTCGAGGATTACTCGAGTTCAAGCAATACAAGCTCGACATTCTTATCAGATCATCTTCTTCGTGAGTTGAATTTGATATGTAAGCAGCACGATAAAGATATATCCATGTATGATCTACCACCGTTGGCACATTGGGTGAGGAAGTTGAGATTTTGAGTCTGAGTCAAGAGGAGTTATCAATTCTTATAGCTGACGAATACATGTCTTATGTCCAAAAGTTGAATGAAGTCCAGTCTAGGGCCTACGATACAATCATGGGAGCAATTGAGAGAAAGGAAAGTAAAGTCTTCTTCATAGATGGTCTGGGAGGTACTGGGAAGACCTATCTCTATCGTGTTATTCTGGAGACTGTCAGGAAAAATGGTGGTATTGCGTTAGCAACAGCCACGTCGGAAGTAACTACTACTATGCTACCTGGTGGGAGGACAGCACATTCAAAATATCAGCTTCCGATGAAACCGACATCAACTTCAACGTGTCGTACGAAGAAGAAAACCGAGGAAGATAAACTTTTGAGGCATGCTACCGTCCTTATATGGGATGAAGTTACGATGGCGCATCGCTACTCTTTCGAAGAATTTGATCGGACGATGAGAGATATCACATGGATTTCTGAATCATTTGGTGGAAAGATTCTAATCATGGGAGGTGATTTCCTCCAGGTACTACCAGTGATCCCAAGGAAGACAAGGGGACAAGAAGTCGATGCATGTCTTAGCAGGTACATTGTATTTTTTGTTTCCTTTTAAGATAAAAAAAATGTTTTATATTGATATGTGATACTTAATGTTTTTTAAACTCTGGTACTTAATTAACTTTTAAGCGGATGATTCGAAATGACATTGAGTTACATTATATTCTTAACAGGTCACATTTGTGGGAAAATGTACATGTTTTGCATCTGAAGAAGAATATGCATGCGGCCGAGGATGCATCTTATTCTGAGTTTTTATTCGTGTTGGTGATGGGGATGAAACTTGCGTTGCGAATGAGATGATAAAGGTTCCGGAAGAGATGGTCATACCATGGGTTAGTGATGCTTCTTTGTATCAGCTTATAGATGCAATATTCTACACTTGGTGGAAAATGCCAGAGATAGAGACTACATGGTCAACAGGGCGTTGATCACACCATTGAACGAGTACTTTGAGAAGCTTAATGACCGAGTACTTAGAATCTTTCCTGGAAAAGAGGTTATATTCTACTTATTTGATTATATGGACGACGATACCCATGGTATTTACCAACAAGAATACTTGAACAATATTGCTCCTGGGAGATTGTCATCACACATTTTAAAATTAAAGATCGGTGCGCCTATTATGTTGTTGCGGAATGTTGATGCAAAAAATGGTCTATGTAATGTACCAGGTTAATAATCAAAGAATTCTTCCCAAACTGTATTGATGCTGTAATTATTAGTGGGAACCACATAGTACACGAGTTTTTATTCAAAGGATGCCACTGGAGCCGCCTGGGAATATGAAGCTCCCATACAATTTTAAATGTAAACAGTTTCCGATCCGTTTGTGTTTCGCCTTTACAGTCAACAAGGAGCAGGGGCGTATGATAGAAAACACAGGTAGTTTTTTTCCTAAGCATGTGTTCAGCCAAGTTGCAACACGAAAGTATTAATGACTAAAGGCACCATTGCAGAGAAGAAGGGAACGTACAGAAAAAATATTGTGTACAAAGAAGTCTTTCTGTCTTAGAAAAATACGAGTTATAAATATACATTCTTGATGTAAAAGGACATTTATGATTGAAAAATTATTATTATTAAATGAAAAATCCAAGTTTATTTGTGATTACTTTTGCACATTAACATGAAATGAGTTTTTACCACTTGTCGTTGACCGTTGACCGAATGTTGACTTTGACCATTAGTTACGGAACGAAGACAACAAAATTACGAAACAAATGTACTGGCAGGCGCATCGCGCATGCGTGCTATACTAGTGGGTATAATCAAAACCAATCCTTTGGTTATAATCAATATCCCACAGAACCTTATGGATATCCTCATACATATAAACCTTATGACGGGTATATAAGTGAGCAAACACAAGGATGGGGGGATAGTTCTACTTCTAATGATAATTCTTCTAGTCTTGCAGATCTAATACACCAATTTATGGATAATTTGGATCGAGATAACCAAATAATGAAAGAGTTTCGTCAAATGATGGACGAGATCAACAAAAAGACTGAAGAATCACACCAAGAAATTCAAAGAAATTATACGAACAAATTGCTCAATTCGGTAAAAATAGGGATGTGGAAGAAGTTTGGCCTCAAAACCAAAATAATTCTGAAATTCCTACGGAAGTCAACAAATATTTTAAAGATGAGAAACCTTTTGAAATTTCATGTGACAATGAAACAATTATTCCAACTCCAGATCTTTATAATGATCATTCGCCTATTCAAAAGGAGGAGATTGGGTATGACATATCTATTGTTATAAATGGTGTAACGTACTCAAACGAAGAAATTAGGAGTTGCATCAATGAGCTAGACTTTTTAGGAGAGGATTCCGATTCTGATGACGAGAGTGTTGAAGAGATGGAGATTAAGAATGAAACCAAATTGATTGAAGTCGTGGAAGACCCAATTGAGCTATATAATAATAGTTTGATAGAGGACCACGATATACTTGAGGTAAATAATTCACTATTAATTAAGAATGATGAGGATCCGATACAAGGTTTGTCCAATACTTTATATAATTCTATATCTATTGATGATTTTCCTCTAATCGAAGTAGATTCTCAAAGAGTTGTTAACCCAACTTTTAAGAAAATACCTCACTTAGGATTGGAGTTGTGTGCTTCTAAAGTTTTAACGGATTATTTTGCTTCTAAGTATCAACCACTTGATATGTTTGATTCGAGTATTGTATAGGTTCACCAAGCTGAAGAACCTTTCGAAGTTCCCGAGTTCTATATTCTCTATCCACTTCCGTGTGTAGAAAGGACTAAGTGTGGGGGAAACTTCAATGAAGTGATATCTTCAATATTTATATTTTGTGCTAATTTTTTTGAAGCTATTATTTGAATTTCATATTGTTATTTGGAAGGATTACCAAATTTTCAGATTATTGGTGTACGGACGATAAAAATAACGTCAGACTGACGATGTTAAACCAAGCGATGTGTGGGAGGCAACCCATCGGTTTTGTATCTCTATCCCTTTTTTTTTAGTTTTCTTATCTTTGCATATCATATCTTGCATTCCCTTCTTAGGTTGAAATAGTTCTTACGGTTGTAGATTGAGTTCCATTTTATCATTATACAATCCTTAAATTTATATGTTCATAATTCAATGTGAAACTCAGGTGCTAGCAATAGCATGGTAGTCGTTTGAAAGATTCATCCTCGCAATTAATCACTGAATCACTTTCTTTTTATTTTTGCAGTTATATGTTTCTCTAAAGTGATTTGGTGGGATCCTGATACTGTCGTGGATGTTGTAGCAAGGTAATCATTGGTTGAGTATTTGAAAGCCCCATAGACAACTGTCTTACACTCATAAAGAGTGAGCCGAGAAAAAAAAAAATACATATAAGGCTCCTCTTCATTTCTCGACACTTGGATAGCAATACATGTGAAACGTTATCTGTCTCCGTCGCCTAAACAAGCGTGGAACGCAGGATCCAAGGCAACTATCATGTACTTGCTGAAAAGGAACATGCTCTTAGAATATCTAATCATGTAGTCGATGAAAATAAAAAAACCATATCATCATTATATAACAAGTCAAAAATACTATTGATGAGGTTCTTGACACTTGGGTGGCAGTATGCGTGAAACGTTTCCCCTGTCTCCGTCGCCTAAACAAGTGTGGAATGCAGGATCCAAGGAAACTATCACATACTTGTTGAAAAGGAAACATGCGCTTAGAGTATCTAATCATGTGGTCAAGTTAAATGGGTGCTTCTCTCAACTATTGTGCTATAAATAAGAATCCTTTGACGACATTCATACAAGTATTGTGGGTAACATCTTTCACTTAAGTCAACATTTGCACACTTCACTTTTCTATTTCCATTTTCTTAACTATCCATGTGATTTCAGTATGCGAGTGTTGTGATAAACATTGCAATAAGTACAATGACTATCTTGGTAGAGTTTTGCAATCAGGTTTAATGTCACACATAAGTAATTATTTGTGTGTGATGATTGGAATGTATGTGGGATGTTTGCAGCTAAAGAACATATGCAAGCTAATTATTTAGCTACTACTTTGTGTCTATCCTTAGCGGTTTTTCCAAGGTGAGAAATTGGAGTAGGTTTTGTGGGTATACATCTTGTAAACCCTCACGAGACTATAACTCGTCCACTAGGGACACCTAGGGATTTAAAGGCTTGTTATACATGCTAAGTGTAACCATATTCTCGACGACATGGAGTTTTTGTATTTAGGATTATTTTATTTTAGTTTGATCGAGGACTTGCAAAGGCTAAGTGTAGGGGAATTTGATAAGTGCATAATTCATATGATTTTAGTTTCCATTCCATACTTGTTTAAGCTATTTTTCTTGCATATTTTCGTATTATTACTCTTGTTTTCTCTTATTTGTATCCATTAGGTGAATCATCCAAAAAGGAGCTAAAAAGTTCTAAAGAGATCTAATAAGAAAAGTATTCCAGGTATCCAAGTTCCCAAGTCCAAGAAAAGTGTAAGAAGTGCGACGAAAAGGAGCAAAACTCTCAAAATCAAGAGACGGGCCAAAGATAGATCACCATCTTGAAGAGAATTTAAAGATAAAAATAATTCAAAAAGAATGAGGTCATTCCGAGTTCGGATGAAGAAGTTGTGGCCAAAATGAGCTTTTATTGAATACCGAAGACAGTAAGGTACGCATACCTTAGTTCTGAAAATTTCTGCTGGAATTTGAGGTACGCATACTTAACAAGTATGAAAATGTGTGTGCACACCTTGGAAGGCCTAAGGGAACGTTTGGGGTCGCTAGTTCGTGTTTTCGGGTTGAGTTCTTAAATCGAGCTAAATACTTGAAGATCAAGCAATGTAAACCTATAAAAATGTATTAGGCCTTTCATTAGATATATCAATCGTCTCATATCACAAGTTCTACATAAAAAACCTAGGGTTTACCCTTTTAGGGGGAAACCACCATTATTCATCTCCTTTGTAATATGAGTATATAAATCCTTTGTTGATTAAGGATGAATTCAATGTTCAAAGCGTGAAGCTTTATTATTAATATAAATCTATTGAGAGTTTTTATCATCATCGTGTGTTTTCACTATTTCTAGGGTTTATGATTGATTGATTAGATTGTTTGGAGTGCACGCTATATTAATCTATTGATCATTCTATTGCTAGTAAAGGGTTAGGATATCCGTGTAATTGTTGAATAACCCTTGCACAAGTATAGAACATGAGACCTCGCAGAGGGATTCTGTGTAGAAATCATGTGTGAAGACAACACTAGTAAGTGGACCTTGCGCTAAGAGTCTAACTGCTATGATCAACCTAAGTTCACATAACTTAAAGCTTCCGATTGGGTTACACCTTGAGTGCGCTACTACTTGGTGGTTCAGTTGGATAGAATTTGATATGCGAGCGCTTCGGTATCCGGTTACATAAGGAACTTTGGGAATAACACTGCTCTAGTTGCTATTCTACAGTTGGTGATGAATGGTTCTTACGGACGATAGATAAGTATACTAATCCATTTATCGCTTGGTCACGACGAAGGATTCCTTAATCGTCTTTCTTTTCTTATTGTATTTTTATTTATCTTACAACCAAACCCCCTTCGTTATTTACTTTGTTTTGCTGATCAAATAACATATCAATTACACAGCTCTCTGTGAGAAATATCTCTTACTACCGCTATATTACCAGTTAATTAGTGGGAAATATATTTATTAATTTATTGCATTAATAATATGCATCAGAATCATCAAAAACAAATCAAGATCCAGAGCTACATCACAAGTAAGTTGGAGTGATGAAACATTTATGCAGATGCAAGAGTACGAAGAATCCAGAGCAATGTTGATCACCCACTCCGAGAAGAATTTGAAACATCACCAACAACGACGATATCAGGACGTCCTTCTGTAAAAACTTATACCACGAGATAAGTAATAGAAATCGCGGGGTACATATTGTAATCCCTCTTTTAAGTGAAGGTGATAATATGAAAGAAATATATTTAGGTCAACATCAAAAGAACATGTTAAAATTGCGTCCAAACTCCCTTAACAATAGAGGTTTTCATTTAACCTCGCGTATTGTGAAAGTAGAGAGGACCAGAATAATACCCGAAGATCTAGGTCTGCTCGAAATATTGCAATAGTTAGAGAAGGAAAATAGTCAAATAGACTACTGGAGACCTTAGTGGATAAAATACTGCTAATGCATATTACCTAATACTATGAAAGTATCATTCCACGTCGGCATGCACGACTTTCACATGAGGGTTGGAGGGCACAACATGTGTGGAGTGGTCACAATAGGAGGAGACATATATTGTATGAAAGGCAAGACATTGAAGCAGATAATATAGCAAGGGAAGATCGACTACCAAATGACCACTACGAAAGCCATCGCATCGTCGAGGAATCAAAATGACGATCCGGACCTACCCAACGGAAAATCAACAGGCACGAGTGGAAGGAATACCTCGGCGAGCAGAAGCGAAATGAGTACCTCGACGAACGAAAGCGAAAGGAGTATTACGTCGAAAATCAACGTTCAAACAAGCACAAACTAAAGAAAGCAAAAGCAACACAAAACAAAAAATGTTATTCCTCTGTGTCGCCTGCAAATAGGATCAAATCACCTCGGATGGCTTACATGGGAATAATCTTCGATATATTCCGCCACAGATGCAATCTTGTTGTTACACATAAAAAAAACACGTGTGAGGATGGCGGTTGTCAACAATGACACGCATAGCTACATGAACATCAACTATCGACATCAGTTGTAATACAATCAACATATTCATGCTCTCTTAACCTAGCATCGTAAATACTCATCGCTCAAGTTGTATACTCGTACGAAATCAGCGAAAACATCACCAACATATCACTAGGCCAATTTTCACGTTACTTGGTCACCCAGTAACCGAGATTTCCTAGACGCGCGTTTGGTCAATCAATCAAACTCAAGACTTACCTAACGATGCAACTGATGGACCCAACATTCCTAGTTGATCCAACTAGTGATCCAACTCGTAATCCAACCAACGATTTATTCTTTCGGATCGTTCCAAGTTCAAACTTGCACGATTTTAAAACAGTTTGGCTTACACACCATTGTAAAATTTACTTAGAATAGTCGAACAACTGAGGGCGTCTGGGGAAGCACTGTACCTGATTTCCTAGACGCACATATGGTCAATCAATCAAACTCAAGACTTACCCAACTATGCAACTCATGGACCCAGCATTCCTTGTTGATCCAACTAGTGATCCAGCTCGCAATCCAACCAACAATCTGTTCTTTCGGATCGTTCCAAGTTCAAACTTGCACGAGTTTAAAATAGTTTGGCTTACACACCATTGTAAAATTTACTTAGAATAGTCGAACAACTGGGGGCGTCTGAGAAGCACTGTACCTGATAGATAAGCTAGCAAGGGGGAAGTTATATTTAGCGAGCAGCAGCAAAATGAATCCCATTACTTGGAACTCCAGCAACTTGGATCAATAGTTGACAATTGACTTCGGGATGCATATTTCTCAGAAAAAATATGCTAGTTTTTTTTCTAAACAGTGAAACCATACCATAAACACAGTACGGGCAGAAAGCCTTCCATCATGTAGGCATCTACTACCTCACGTCACAAGTGGAGACTTAATAAATATTGCTCTCATCGCAAGCACACAATCTCACCAAGTCTTGCGCTAATGGAACTACAAACTCTTGTCTCAAAAACGAGACCAACACCAGTTGTTGATCCAGAAAAGTCATATATTTTCAAAAGATGTGCCGACATGTTATACCATTTGATGCAGTAGCCTTGCCATATTGCAAAGAAAAGACCTTGTCGTAATGCAACAAAAAGACTTGTTTCATCAGCAAGTGCAATCATCAAGATTCCTTCATATTAAACTCATAAAATTTATCCCACAACACCAGGACCAAGTGCAACCTTATTAACAAGCAGACTACCATGTAACTTCAACAAGTAGCTTGGTGGCGTCTGAGTAAAATGCCAGAGTTGTTGACTGATAGACACATTTATGTGTCTATTATGATCTCAATTTTCTATATTGTTAGTGCTCAATTTTATACTTATTTGATTATTTTATGTTTTTGTAGGTGTGTCTGGAGAAATAAGCTTTTGCGGCGAAATTGGCTCGAAAAGTGACCGCGTGAGAAAATTACTAAAGGAGGGCAAATGCTAAATGGACCCAAGCAGTGGATAAGGGGTAACCTAATTACTAAGGGGAACTCAAATTTCTATTCACACCTTTACTCTGGTTAAGGGGCGACCTTCTTCTTTTTTTCCGATTCAAATTACTTTTTGGCGGGAAAAAAAGTGCAGTTACAAGGAATATTGATAGGGCGAGCACTATTTGGAGCCCAGTCAATGTTAAGGGGCATCTCTGCTTTGGAGAATTATTAAAGACAGACTAGCTGTGGTTAAGGGGAGGCCGATTGGCTAGCCCTTATCAGAAGTGACCATCTACTATGAGCACCCAATCTATGGGTGTATTCTGGCAGTGGGGTGTCTTAATCTTTCACCCTTCTCTTATAACCCAACCTAATCGAGGTTTCTTCTTCAGTTTTAGTTTTTCCCCAAATTCATTCACGGCAGCAGTCATAGAATCAAGCAGAGAAGAAGCGGCTTTTATTTGTTCCGAGAGATCAAATCTGAGATAGAGACGGTGATGTTCATCTCTGATCTTGAATTAATGGGTTTGTTAGAGATGGATCGAAACAGGTAGAGAATGGGTGTTTCAGGGGAGGTTAACGGCAGAGATCGAAAAGCAATAGAAGAACAATAGCTGCTGGATGAATCACGAGAAGATGGTGGTTGTGCTGTTATTAATGTTAAATCGAGAAGACAAAATTTGTGTTTGATTTATTTTGATGTATTAATATGATTAGAAGGGGATCTGAGAGATGTTGATAATGGTTTTCGTTGGTTTGATTCAAGTTTATACTGGTTTCTGTTAAATCAATTGAGGTCGCAGTAGCAGATTTGCAGCTGTTGGTGGATGTTCTATTGAGTCGAAGATGACCCTGATGCAGTTGGTGAAATTGTAGATTGAAGAGCTTTAGAGTTCTTGAAAGATTGTGATGCTGCTGTTGAACCGTGAAAAAGAGGAGATCGACGGGTTCTTGTTGTTGATTGAAATCAAGAAAGACTTGAAGCTGGGTTTGGTTATTCTGAGATACAGAAGTTGATGTTACAAGGGATGATCAGAACAGTTTAAGGGTTGTGGTTGAGATTCATTAGGTCGAGGAGATGGGTTAGTGGCAGTGATTTGGCTATTGAATTCGATAGTAGGTAGCTGCTGGTGTTTTACTTGAGAAGAACTCGGAGATGAAGAAGAGATGGTGGTGTTGTTGCTATAGTTGAGTTAATAAGTGAAGGGGTAATTGAGAAAATGGGTATGTGGATTTGCCGGAACACCGGAATTGGAGTTTGTTGCTGTGACAGAACAATGGGTTCGAAGCTGTTGATTGTATGAAGGATGTAACTGATGTTGGTGTCAAACTGAGAATAAGTGAAGTTCTGTTGAAGTGAATGGAATGAATGCCTAAAACTAGATGAATGCTAGGATTTTTATTGAAGATTAAAGATCGGCCTGAATGTGGCCTGAGAAGTTCTGTAAATAGATGAAACTCGGCCGGTTTTCCATTACGGCGAGTTAACTCAGTTGTCGGCGATGAACCGATTCAGGGGAGTCGATGAACGATCCATACCAGCATCTCAGACAAGTCAGCCCTGTAAGACTGAATAAGACATCTGACTCAATGGCTGACTCTCCTACCTTGACCCAGTGACTGACGATTGACTAACAGTTTGACTCGTTTGACCGTTAGTCATAACGGTTGACCGAACAGAATATTCCCTCACCGGGGAGAATCTCAGGTGGCCGGCGGCAACGGATTCCAGCGTATTTCCGGCCAAAAACCCAGTTTTCCGGTGAGCCAAAGTTACAGAATTTTGTGTGGATTTCTCTCATGGGATGTGAAGAGTTGGACTTGGAATTGAATGAAGAATTTGGTTGGAATATGGAAAGAGGAGATGGAAGATTTGAGAAAGGCTTGGATTTGGAAATTGAGCTACAAAAGGAAAGGGATTCTATTCCTTAGAAGATATGGAGAACATTGAAGCCTATAAATAGAGAAGAACTTCTACAATTCCACATATCTTTTGCATCTATTTTGCACACTTTTACACACACAATACTTTTCTCTTTGTGTGAACTCTTTAATATGAGTAGCTAATTTTATTGATTGAGGATGAATTCCTAGTTCTTAACATGTTTTGAGTTTTGTTTCAAATCTACTTGGAAGAATTCACATGATTATCGTTTGTTTTTACTAATAGGAATGTTTATACATTCATGATAGATTGTCTAGGTGCGCAACTAAATTGATTTGTTAATTTGATCTATAGCTAGTGAAAGTTAGGGGATAAGTAATCGTTTCTTGACTCTTTACATAAGTAGAAAACACGAGACCTTGCGGAGGGATTCCGTGGAGCAATTGTGTGTAAAAACAACGTTAGCAAGTGGACCTTTATCTAAGAGTCTAACTACTAATATCAACCTAATAAATTCATAAATCTTAATGCGTTTAACTAAATTACATCTTGAGTGATCTACTACTAGGTGGTTTGGTGAATAGAATCCGGTAGTCGAGAACTTCCGTATCCGGTGATATAAGAGATTTTGGGGTTAGTACTGATCTAGCTGCTATACCTACGGTTGGTGATAATTTGTGACTAATAAGAAGTGGAAAAGAACATAACTGTAATCATTGTTTTGCAGCGAAGAAGGATTCCTTGATCTAATCTCTCTTATTGATTTCCTTTTAATCGCTTTGTTTATTTTATTTACTTTCTCAAATTCTTAATCAATACCCCCCTTTGTGTGACAAATTTACAACTAGAATCTCGTGCTCCTCGTGGGATCGACCTTGACTACCCTATATTACTTGTTAATTAGGTAGTAAAGTATTAATTAATTTGTTGTGGTTACAACACGCATACAAATTTTGGCGCCGTTGCTACCCTATATTACTTTTTAAGAACATAGAATTTGGAAATTTCCATGGTTTCCTCTTGACAAACCTGCATAGTGTTAGAATCAAGTGTTTCCAATGGTGGATATCGAGAAACAAAGTCATTCAAAAGTACTTTCGAAGCACATAAATTCAATCCAATAAGAGGTAAAGGAGAAGAATTAACATGCAAAGGGTTAGACAAACCTTGCACAATTTCTTGTATTACGGAATCTTCTTCATTCTTAAAAAATTCAAGTGAACTACTTACCTCTTGCATATCATGGTCCTATATCAAACTTTGCAACCATTCTTCATCATTTTCTACCTTAACTAAAGTCTCGGCATCATCATAATCATTAGTAAGTTCAATTGGGTCTTCCACAATATCATTCGATTCGGTTTCATTATCGAGCATCACCTCTTCAACATCTTCATCATCGGAATCGGGCCATTCACTAAAGTGATTTTCGTCGGTAAAAATTGTAAGATCTTCTTGTGAGGGTGTTATACTGATAGGTGTCTAAAACACCTATATATTTATCTATTGATTATGCTTTCTTTGCTTAGTTTTCTTGTAAAATATGTATCTTATGTTTGCTTTTTAATATTTAGGTACTTTGGAGTCACTTGGAATAAAAGAAGAATAAACGGCGCAAAAATCTCATCTCATGTGCAAATGCTTTTGGAGGCAGATTATTTCTCACAATTTGCTTTTATTTCTTCATCTATGTCTGAAAAGTATGTCGTCTTTAGTGATGCAACTTTTCAATCTAAAAAGCACGACAACTTTAGTGATGACTCTCATTGAAGAGAAGAAGTGAATCTGAGAAATAAGGGATGGTTGCTGTTGGTGGAATTCGAGAGAAGGCGTTAGCGAAAAGGAGCACGAAAGGCGAAAGCGTCATTTCAATATGCAAGCACAACTGGAAGCACAGTGGAGCAAAAGGGGTTGTTATTCTTTGACGGCTCATATCAACACTTAGGGTGCCTAGAGTCAGATGTGTACCCCCTGACCTAATTCACCTTAGTAGAAGAATGATGTCATTACGATATCATATGAGAGAGTTAAGAGGAAAATCAATATTTCAGATGGGTATCCCTTATCCGAGTGATGGGGTGTCATTATTCAACCCTCTTTCATTACAACCCTGAGTTCGATGAGAGATAGCAATTTTTCTTTCATCCACCTGGAACTCAGAAGAAGAAAAAGTAGCCACTCCTGCTACTGAAATTGAGAAACTGGAATGCAGAAATTTAGTGAAATTCATGGAAAGTGGTGAGTGAAATTCAGGGTTCCTCTTGAATTAAAATTGAATGGTTGTAGATGTTGGTTCTGTGTAAACAGGGTAGAGAAGATGGAAGAAATGTTGCTGATGCACTGCTTTACTTCAATGAGATTTCTGATTCAAGGGGTTTACAAGGGATTGTGATTCAGGAGGAGAAATTGATTGTGATTGAGAGTTGAGAACAACACAGGGTTAAGTTCAGACTTGGGTTTGGACTGAAATTGTTGTTGGTGTTAAGAGATTTGAAACTTAGGGTTCAGTTCTGAAATTGAAGGGAATCAGATGGAGGATTCAGTGAAGAGAAGATGGAATTGAAGTTGGGTAAGCAGTCACAAAGATGGAGAGTATGTGAAGGGATGAGTTGGTGTTGATTGTGACTGGTGGAACCAGGTTGGGTTAATGGCATTGCAGTAATGGAACTGGTACAGTTACATGATGATGAAAGATTGTGTGGATCTGTGAGTTATTGCCAGAATATTGTAGTCATAGGAGAAGGGGCTTACCAAGAATGAGGTGAAGATGCTACTGCAATAGAATTTGGTGGTTTAAATGGAGTTCTGTGAGTCATTGAATGAACTGTGGTGGTTTGATACACTGGGTTCTTGGTGGGAGTATAAAAGAGGAAACTAGCACTGCCATTGTCTGAGCTGAGCTGAAGAGAGTTCAAGAAGTAGATGCAAGTAATGGAAGATGGATTTGTTGGTGATACTGCAATTCAGAGGCCATTTAGGGATGAAGTGGATGCTGCTGTTATTGGTTTGAGTAAGCTGAGCTGCTTGTGTCGATTCTGCAGCTGGGTTTGAACTGGAGTCAGTGATTTGAAGATGCGGTTGTTTGTGTATGAGGTACTTGAGATGAAGCATTGCAGGAAGTATGAAGATAATGCAATGAAGATGGTTAGCTGTGCATACTCGAGTTTGAATGGCTCACTGCCATCGTAGAGATAGGTGGTACTATAGTCAGCTGGAGCAGCTGGGGACGGTTGGTATGTCGACGGGTGATAAGTAGGGATGACAGCTGTGTGGTTTAGGCGAGAGTTTGAGTTGAAACTCAGGTGGAAGTGAAGCCTTTACTTGATTTTTGTGAGTTGTTTTTCAGGGTTTGATCTAGAGCTGCAGTAGCTGCTCAAATTGCAGGTGCACAGAAAAAGCAGGTGATGCTGGCTTGGTACTGTAGTGATGCCTGAGAACCGGTGCCGTTGGTTGCTGCGAACAAGTAGCTAGTGCTGGTGGTATAGGAATGCAGTGGGCAATGAGGAGTTGCAGCTGAATGGCAGTGAAATGGTTATTCCAGGTGCAGCTGAGAAGTGCAAGGGTGATTAAGCAGCAGTAGAACTTGGTGTTCATTTACATTTGCAGGTGTTTTTGATTGTGGTGGTGTTACCGAAATGGCTCAACTGAACTACTTAAAATGTGTGTTGCAGCTGGAATGAGATTGCAGGCTTGAGCTGAGTGTTACAGGGGAGTTAGTAGTGATGTATGTTAGGTTTGCATTAAGGTTGTTCTGAACTTGCAGGTTGATGCTGCTGTTGTTTCAGATGTTTCTAAGACTGTTGGATATCATTGGAGGTTGCTGTCAGAGATATAAGGAGAGAACTCGCTGTGTGTGATGAGCTCGAGAACGGATTTTGGAAACAAGGGATGTTGCGGCCAATATTAATGACGGTGTGATGATTCAGTGACGAGCAATACTGGTAGTGACTGAATAATGCAGCAAATGGTAGTGTATGCACTGGTGGTCTGGATACTGAATGTTACTGCCAGGGAGTTGATTGCAGTCATAGTAAAGCTGCATTGGAATTACAGATGAAGCAATGGAATGAATGCATGGGATAGAGCTTGCTTGGAACTTGGGGAAGAATAGAACATGATGGTGACTGGTAACATTTGTCGGCGGCCAAGTTCTGGCCAAATTCAGGCAGGTGACCCAGCTTCCGGTGACTCGTTCTTAGCATGTTTTCTACGTGGGTTTTCTCCTATGTGGGCTTGGTGGATATTATGGACTTGGAATTTTGAGTTATGACCTAGTTTGGAGAAAGAAAGGCTACAAAAGGGAAAGTTTTCTACAACTTTTGGGGAATCACGTATTTTCTATTCTACTTGGAGTTTTTGCAGAGAGCTGGAACTAGGGTTTGCTTCCTTGTTTCATTTTTATCTTCATTATTTCATTTATTATATTTGATGATGAACTCCAATATTATGAGTAGCTAAAACTCTTTTTGATTAAGGGCGATTTCGAAGCCCGAAATATGAATCTATATTTGATATGAAATAACTTGTTCACTTGCATTCATTCATGTTATTGATTGATTTTCTACTATTCTAATATTTTCTATGGATTATTTGTTAAGGGTTTAAGTTCGAAATTGAATCATTAATTCTTAATCTATTTGCTAGTTTAGATTTTCTTCGACCCGTAATTGTCTAGAGAAGATAAACACAAGTAGCAATATGTGGGTACTGATGATGGGACTTTGTTAAGTGTCCATATGTAGAAATCAACACTAGTAGGTGATTCATGCTTTTGAGTTCATCACTAGGAGCAACCTTATCTCACATAACTTAGAGCATTTGTTTAAGTCACACCTAGTAAGCGTACCTCTAGGAAACTTGGCAAGTAGGAACCGGTAGTCGAGCGCTTCCGTATCCGGTGAGCTAGGAGATAGTAACGGAATAGTTGAGCGTACTAATTATTCTAGGGTTGTTAGTAACATGATAATGTGAAGAACATAGCTATCTATCAATTTGGTTTGTATTCCGTGGTCTAGAATGAACCTTTAATCAATCACATCTCATCTTTGGTTACATTTTACAATTTTCAGATTTTCTACAACACAATCATCTTTGCTAAGAGTATTTGCATAACAACTTAGACTTCATTCCTCCCTTGGGACGATCCTGCTTACATTATACTACTTGCTAGTGTAAAAGTAGAGAAATATTATTTTTGCGAGATTCGACACCTCGTCATATACCGTTTACAACAATAGGAAAATCACACCAAATCTCCTCATTTTGAATAGGTGAAGGATCGTTATTATGATCCGGAGTTGGAATAACTTCCTCATGGTTGCAACTTTCATACACTTCTGCGGACTCATAATTTTCCCTAAGGAATTTTTTCCAAGCACTAAATGCATCTTCCTCAAGCTCTACCTTTTGAATAGGTGATTGATCATTATTAATATCAAGGATCGAGTAATCTACACTAGCGTCATCAAAAGTTTCCAAAGGTTGGTCCTTTTCAACACAATCATCTTCATTATCGGAATCACCATAATAAGAATCTTCATCGGTTTCATAACCTTTATCCCGACGTCGTTTAAGTTCCATATGAATGGTCCTACTAATTTCTGCGACAAGCTCTTCCGAGTCTCCATCATCTTCCAATTTGTATAACTTTTGTGCAAGTTTACGGATATTAACACGCTTACCACCGTGTATAGAGTTTCTAGAATCCTTAACAAAAAATGAAAAAAAAAATGAAAAAGAAAATGAAAAAGAAAAGAAAAGAAAAGAAATATATATATATATGAGACAAGAGAAATATCTATTATTGTTTTGTTTTGAATAAGCCGTGGGGAAGGAAAATCTATAAGGAAGTTTCAAGCGACAAGGAGTTAAGGAAAAAAGTTACAAATTGTTAAGGATCTATGAAGCTAAAGAGTTTATCACCAATAGTTGAAGCCGAAGACCAAGAAGATGAAGACAAGGAGCGGAAGACGTTTCTATTGGATTCCGTGAGAGTGGTGTTATCATAATTGGCAATCGGATGTGAAGGTAAGTAAGTAATCTCATCCTCGATATAAGTGGTTGATTTCCTTTCTTAGAGATTGTCATAAAAATGGTTTTTCAAAATATTAAAAGATGTGGGTTTTTCAAAATTTCGGAAGTTATCCTTCCTACCATTCAACGTGTTGCAGGAATTCTCTCTTTATTCCTACCTACACACATGTGAGACCCAATAAAAAGCCGTCTTTTTGAGTGCAATTATCATAAAATCCTTTTTGGTGAGGTAGAAGTCGAGGCGAAATGCTTATTGATCGTTTCTCAAACACGTGTTCTCTCATTATGGTGTGGTTATTTCTCACTCAACATTTAAGAATGAGAATATGTTCTTTAGTATTTCTAACTTCTTATTACTAGCATGCAGAAACTTTATGTCCTCATAACTTTTAGGATGCTTGGGATGCTAGAACGCTTTGAAGTTGTAAGTTTGATTTGCTCGAGGACTAGCAAAGTCTAAGTGTGGGGGAATTTGATAGGTGTAGAATACACCTAATTTACTATCTAGTAGTTTATGCTTTCTTTGCTATTTTTCTTGTGAATTATGTATTTTTACGTGTGTTTTTGAGTTATCAGGTACTCTGGAGTCGCACGGAGGAAAAGAAGAAGAAATCACCAAAATTGAGCAAAAAGGGCATAATTGTCATTTCATAGGGCGGGCACTATTTGGAGCCTAGTCAATGTTAAGGGGCATCTCTGCTTTGGAGAATTATTAAAGACAGACTAGCTGTGGTTAAGGGGAGGCCAATTGGCTAGCCCTTATCAGAAGTGATCATCTACTATGAGCACCCAATCTATGGGTGTATTCTGGTAGTGGGGTGTCTTAATCTTTCACCCTTCTCTTATAACCCAACCTAATCGAGGTTTCTTCTTCAGTTTTAGTTTTTCCCCAAATTCATTCACGGCAACAATCATAGAATCAAGCAGAGAAGAAGCGGCTTTTATTTGTTCCGAGAGATCAAATCTGAGATAGAGACGATGATGTTCATCTCTGATCTTGAATTAACGGGTTTGTTAGAGATGGATCGAAAAAGGGAGAGAATGGGTGTTTCAGGGGAGGTTAACGGCGGAGATCGAAAAGCAATTGAAGAATAATAGCTGCTGGATGAATCACGAGAAGATGGTGGTTGTGATGTTATTAATGTTAAATCGAGAAGACAAAATTTGGGTTTGATTTATTTTGATGTATTAAGATGATGAGAAGGGGATCTGAGAGATGTTGATAATGGGTTTCGTTGGTTTGATTCAAGTTTATACTGGTTTCTGTCGAATCAATTGAGGTCGCAGTAGCAGATTTGCAGCTGTTGGTGGATGTTCTATTGAGTCGAAGATGACCCTGATGCAGTTGGTGAAATTGTAGATTGAAGAGCTTTGGCGTTCTTGAAAGATTGTGATGCTGCTGTTGAACCGTGAAAAAGAGGAGATCGACGGGTTCTTGTTGTTGATTGAAATCAAGAAAGACTTGAAGCTGGGTTTGGTTGTTTTGAGATACGTGTTGATGTTACAAGGGATGATCGGAATAGTTTAAGGGTTGTGGTTGAGATTCATTAGGTCGAGGAGATGGGTTAGTGGCAGTGATTTGGATGTTGAATTCGATAGTAGGTAGCTGCTGGTGTTTTACTTGAGAAGAACTCGGAGATGAAGAAGATATGGTGGTGCTGTTGCTATAGTTGAGTTAATAAGTGAAGGGTTAATTGAGAAAATGGGTCTGTGGATTTTCCGGAACACCAGAATTGGAGTCTGTTGCTGTGACAGAACAATGGGTTCGATGATGTTGATTGTATGAAGGATGTAACTGATGTTAGTGTCAAACCAAGAATAAGTGAAGTTCTGTTGAAGTGAATGGAATGAATGCCTAAAACTAGATGAATACTAGGATTTGTACAGGGATTGAAGATTAAAGATCGGCCTGAATGTGGCCTGAGAAGTTCAGAAATAGTCAAACTCGGCCGGTTTTCCATTACTAATGAGTTAACTCAGTTGTCGGCGATGAACCGATTCGGGGAGTCGATGAACGATCCATACCAATGACTCGGACAAGTCACTGTAAGACTGAATAAGACATCCGACTCAATGGTCGACTCTCATACCTTGACCCAAAGGATCGACGATTGACTAACAGTTTGACTCGTTTGACCGTTAGTCCTAACGGTTGACCGAACAGAATATTCCCTCACCGGGGTGAATCTCAGGAGGCCGGCGGCGACGGATTCCAACGTATTTCCGGCCAAAACCCAGTTTTCCGATGAGCCAAAGTTGCAGAATTTTGTGTGGATTTCTCTCATGGGATGTGAAGAGTTGGACTTGGAATTGAATGAAGAATTTGGTTGGAATATGGAAAGAGGAGATGGAAGATTTGAGAAAGGCTTGGATTTGGAAATTGAGCTACAAAAGGAAAGGGATTCTATTCCTTAGAAGATATGGAGAACATTGAAGCCTATAAATAGAGAAGAACTTCTACACTTCCACATATCTTTTGCATCTCTTTTGCACACTTTTACACACACAATACTTTTCTCTTTGTGTGAACTCTTTAATATGAGTAGCTAATTTTATTGATTGAGGATGAATTCCTAGTTCTTAACATGTTTTGAGTTTTGTTTCAAATCTACTTTGAAGTTTTCACATGATTATCGTTTGTTTTTACTAATAGGAATGTTTATACATTCATGATTGATTGATAGATTGTTTAGGTGCGCAACTAAATTGATTTGTTAATTTGATCTATAGCTAGTGAAAGTTAGGGGATAAGTAATCGTTTCTTGACTCTTTACATAAGTAGCAAACACGAGACCTTGCGGAGGGATTCCATGGAGCAATTGTGTGTAAAAACAACGTTAGCAAGTGTACCTTGATCTAAGAGTCTAACTACTAATATCAACCTAATAAATTCATAAATCTTAATGCGTTTAACTAAATTACATCTTGAGTGATTGGCGAGGTGTCGAATCTCGCAAAAATAATATTTCTCTACCTTTACACTAGCAAGTAGTATAATGTAAGCAGGATCGTCCCAAGGGAGGTGTGAAGTTTCTAGTTGTTAAGATAATACTCTTAGCAAAGATGATTGTGTTGTAGAAAATCTGAAAATTGTAAAATGTAACCAAAGATGAGATGTGATTGATTAAAGGTTCATTCTAGACCACGGAATACAAACCAAATTGATAGATAGCTATGTTCTTCACATTATCATGTTACTAACAACCCTAGAATAATTAGTACGCTTAACTATTCCGTTATTATCTCCTAGCTCACCGGATACGGAAGCGCTCGACTACCGGTTCCTACTTGCCAAGTTTCCTAGAGGTACGCTTACTAGGTGTGACTTAAACAAATGCTCTAAGTTCTTTGAGATAAGGTTGCTCCTAGTGATGAACTCAAAAGAATGAATCACCTACTAGTGTTGATTTCTACATATGGAAACTTAACAAAGTCACATCATCAGTACCCCCATATTGCTACTTGTGTTTATCTTCTCTAGACAATTACGGGTCGAAGAAAATCTAAACTAGCAAATAGATTAAGAATTAATGATTCAATTTCGAACTTAAACCCTTAACAAATAATCCATAGACAATATTAGAATAGTAGAAAATCAATCAATAACATAAATGGATGCAAGTGAACAAGTTATTTCATATCAAATATAGATTCATATTTCGGGCTTCGAAATCGCCTTTAATCAAGAAGAGTTTTAGTTACTCATAATATTGGAGTTCATCATCAAATATAATAAATGAAATAATAAAGATGAAAATAACAGGGAAGCAAACCCTAGTTCCAGCCATATGAATAGTCCTACTCCAAGCTGTGTTCCTCAAAGAAAAACTCCAAGTAGAATAGAAAATACGTGATAAACAAAGTGTAGAAATCCTCCCTTTTTGTAGCTTTTTTTCTTTCTCCAAACTAGGTCATAACTCAAAAGCCCACATCCAATGTGTTCACCAAGCCCACACAAGAGAAATATGTCTCTGAAATTTTGAGTCCAAAAATGCCCACCGGAATTGCTGACGTCATCACCGGATCCGGTCCAACCTTCCTTTGGATAAGGGCGGAAAATTTCTCCGATCGCTTGAACCATTGAAAGACATCACCAGGCAAGTGCACACTCCCAAGCTCAACTCCATTTCTCTGCAATTCACACATTCACAAAATACCATCTAAACCAATTGCTTGTTCTTGCGAAAACGTACCCAAAAGCATCACTGCGACTCCGTAGCTCCCATATCCACCTCCAACTCTTTGATTCGACTCATACCCCTTCATGATTCAGTGAAACATTATGATACCCACTTTCGGTTCCAAAATCCGGCAACGGAAGTATGCTCATTGCTCGCCATTCTCATCGCATTTTCACAAGTGTTCATCATTGTTCACAACTGCACTCCACCTCAATACAAAGACAGCTCCACCTCAATTTATCACCACAAATACTTTGAACCATCGCAACCAAAACAGCACCCCCAATTAAGAAATCATCGCCAAGACTCTACTCGTAACATTCTCGTATTTACGTCTTCTGCAAGACTGCAATTTGAGCAACTTCACGCACTAAGCTTTCCCATTCTTGCAATCACCAAGACCAAGCTCCACTTGCCCTCCTATCCTGCAGTAGCACATTCCACTTCCATTCCACCACTGCACCAACAGACCAATTCATGGCCACAACAACAGCTTTAACACCACCTGCAAATCAAACCATGGTACAACAATCACCACCAGTCACATCTCAACCCAAGAGCAGCTCCTCTTAATCAACATCTCCCAACCAAACTTCCCTCAGAATCGCAACCTACACATCTCGGCATTCATACGCTCCACTATGTTGACTAGCCATTGCGACTCCACAGCTAACACCTCCACGACCTCAGCTCCACCTAGCCAGTGCACTGCCACGCATTGATGTAGCTTCTTGACTCTAGCATCCAGCTTCATCATAGCACCCATCTGCTTCTCAGAATCACCCTGGTAAATAAATGTTGCTAATACCAACTCCTCATTGCACCTGCAACTCCCTATGACTTCAAACCTTGTTGCAGTCCCAGCACCATTACTTCAACAGCAAACCAGTTTCCATAGCAGCTTCTCATCTGTTCAAGCACCTCCAGTACCACCATATTTATCACCACAGGCACATTCTAACACACACAGAGCCATCCTCCATTGCAGACACCAGTTCTTGCTCCTGCCTTTTCAATTGCAAACAGCAACTGTAAATCAAGCCACACACAACACCTCTTCCTTCTCAACTGAGTTTCCAGCCATTCCTCCTTCAACCCAAGCACCATCCACTCATTCTTTGTTCAGTATCTCAACAGAACCCAATCTGTCGATAACAAGAGAACATTCACTGCCAATCTCAGTACCACCTTAAGCTCAATTCCATGCCCAGCAAGCTCTGCCTACATCGCTTTTGCTCCATAACCACTGCAAGCACTACCACCGCATCTCGAAACCACCACAAAGAATCGCTTATGAAACTCAAACACCACACAATCACTATGATAACCACCATCCCTGTAATTGCAACCTACACATCACCACCTGAGCCAACTACCAAATTCAATATCTTTGAAGCAAACCTATTTCCTAATTCTGCTCCATAGTTCAGTACATTGAACTTGAGTATGTGTAATTTGTCTTGCAGGCATTTTCTCGAACGGCTTATATGTATTCTGTTGATGCTTCAGAGATGAACTTGCTTTGGTTCCTAAACCCATACACATATTCTTCCCTGGATTTTGCTTTCAAGTTTCAACCTCAGCCATTAATCTTCATGGAAACAAAGACCAATTTCATTCTATGTGTTGGATTCAAACAAAGCTGTTACAAATCTTGATCTTTGGCAGCAATAGATTCTTTTAACAATCACCCCCTCTTGATTTCTCTTCCTTTTTCTAAATATTATCTGAGCCGTCATAGATTCAGAAATACATCCAATGATGATGAGAAAAAATAATTTCTCTCAATTTTAGGTTGGTTGTAGGAAATGAGAGTGATATAGCCACCCCTGTAGTACTGGATAAGGGGCACACACCGAGATTTGGCCTGTCAGTTTCAGCGAACTGACTGCCTATTCTCTTCCATGCACAACTATCTAAGTTGCGCTGAACTGACAGTTGATTCCTCGCCTGTGAATATATCCTTTGCTCCTATTCGCTCCAAATGAATGCCTTTTTCTTCTTTCTTTGACTTCTCCGCCAACAGCAACCGTCCTTTATTTCTCAGATTCACTTATTCTCTTCAATGAGAGTCATCACTAAATTTGTCGTGCTTTTCAGACAGAAAAGTTGCATCACTAAAGCCGACATACTTTTCAGACATAGATGAAAAAATAAAAGTAAATTGTGAGAAATAATCTGCCTCTAAAAGCCTTTGCACATGAGATGAGATTTTTGCCCTGTTTCTTCTTCTTTAGTTCCAAGTGACTCCAAAGTACCTAAATATTCAAAAGCAAACATAAGATACATAATTTACAAGAAAACTAGCAGAGAAAGCATAAACAATAGATAAATAAATAAGGTGTTTTAGACACCTATCAGTGATCTACTACTAGGTGGTTTGGTGAATAGAATCCGGTAGTCGAGAACTTCCGTATCCGGTGATATAAGAGATTTTGGGGTTAGCACTGATCTAGCTGCTATACCTACGGTTGGTGATAATTTGTGACTAATAAGAAGTGGAAAAGAACAAAACTTTAATCATTGTTTTGCAACGAAGAAGGATTCCTTGATCTAATCTCTCTTATTGATTTCCTTTTAATTGCTTTGTTTATTTTATTTACTTTCTCAAATTCTTAATCAATACCCCCCTTTGTGTGACAAATTTACAACTAGAATCTCGTGCTCCTCGTGGGATCGACCTTGACTACCCTATATTACTTGTTAATTAGGTAGTAAAGTATTAATTAATTTGTTGTGGTTACGACACGCATACAAATATTTGGGTTCAAATTTCGGGCGTGTTTCAGGGAGATTTAATCAGTGATTTATTGGGATGAACTGGGTCTAGAAGAATAGGACTGTTATAGGTGAATGGATCGAATAAATTGGACCATATCTCGGTAAAACAGGAAAGCTCTATTCTCGGGTTTTGATGGCTTGCGTGGTGGGAGTTGTGAAAGAGATTTTCAAGGGATTTCATCAGGATAATGTCCTTACCATGTATATATCCTGAATGATGCGGTATGGGAGATAAAATATGAATCAAGGATCTGCATAAGAAGTTATCTAAAACAGGGAAGTGCATTATCTCGGGTATTTCTGGAAGATTACGTAGAAGAATAGGAAAGTATTACCTTTCCTGCGATTCACATATATCTTGGAGAGAGTTGGGTGAATATTTGATAGCCAACAGACGCCGCTTAAAGGAAAGGAATAAAGGGGAAGTCCGTGATTTTTAGGGGAAGAAAAGAAGAGATTTATTGGAGAGTTGATTACCATGTTGGGTATATATAGGTGCTTGGAGGTTCACAGAAGAATATCGAGACCTTGGGTAATTTCAGAACACCAAAAATCGTTGCAGAGCGATTCTGCAGCAGCAGCAGAGAAGAAGAATGAGGAGTTGCAGACGATATCAGAGAAATGTCGTTCTCAAGAACACGAAGAACAGACAAGCCGAAACTGTCGCTTATAAACAGTGTATATGATAGTACCTTTGTAACAGTTCATTTTGAATCTGCAACGCCCGGATTATAACGGTCACGTCTGTAACACTAATACAGCATTGCGAAACTCTGTTTTCATATATTTCTTCAATAAAAACACCTTTTGAGCCATGTTTCTATCTTTTGAGAGTGTTTTAACCATGAAGAGCTAAACCCCATCACTGGGACGACGGAGGAAGCCTTATCACAATTGTTTGGTAACTATAATTGATTTTTTATGACTTTTTGCACTTATTTTAATTGATTTGTGATTTTCACTAATTAGTTGTGATTTCGTTTGATGGTGTATACTTAGACTTGTGATTTACATCTAATGTTTTAGAAATCTACTTTTGGCAAAGAAAAGAGTCAACAAAAGAGATAGAATAGTTATGAGTCATTATATGATCCAATTGAATGCGATTAATGGAGGAATCCAAAGTCCTAGTATTTCTCTTTATCGTCAAAATATTGTGAATATATTTTCTTTATTTTAGTATTTTCTATTTTTAAGTCTGAAATCAAACCCAACAAGTCTGAGTGAACGACATCCTATTTACCACTATCTACATTACATCATTTTTTGGCGTCGTCGACGCGGACTTGTTTTTAGGTTAGGTTTTAGAATTTATTTTTTAAGTTTATTTATTTTATTTTATTTATTTTATTAGATTATACTTTGGGTATTTTTGTTTTTGGTGTGCAGGTTTTGCTTGAAGCTAAAAGTGGAAAGTTGGACTTGCCTAAAAAGTACAGAAAATCCAAGATTTTTGTTTATTTTTGTTAGTTTTTATTTTCTTTATTTTTGGACTTGTATATATTGTTTGTTTATTTTATCTTTTTTAGTATTGTTTTTTAAAAACACGTGCACACACCAATTGCATCGTCAGACTACCGATTTTCGGAAAACTCGTGGATTAGTAAGCTGAACTCGTGCCTTGGGCCTTATGGGAGTTACCAACTAAATTTACACTGTAGTTGCAGAATAACCTACAACTACACCCTCAATAGAATTAGTAAAAACTCAAGAAGTTCTTGATGATGAATAACAATTTTCTTATTAATGTTCTCAATTGGACACAAAGAAGTATCTAAATGGAATTAGAATAGTTACAACTTTCTCTATTCTCTTTCCTCAAATATTTTCTAACACTCACTAAAAGAACCTCCCGAATTTTACATTTGAACTCCTATTTATAGTAAAATTTATATTAATTGTTCATGAGTTACGAAGTATCGCAACTCATGCTCGCACAATTACTCCATCCTCGCAAAACTTCATATTTCTCCGTGTTTCTTCTATCATCGTAACATTTTATAATTCTTTTCTCCTTTATTTATTACGATACTCGTGACCTATTATCTTGCGTCTTCTCATGTCGATTCTTTGAAGAAGAAATGTCATGAGAATCCCTATTCTCGTAATTTTAGTGTAGTTATTACCACCCTTCAGATTCGCAACACGTCTTTTTACTTTTCCCTCATCTTTCTGACACGTTCCTTCGTAACCGTTATTTTCAACCGTTCACGCTTACTCGTATTAATAAATTTTTATCTTCATCAAACTCTCTTATAAATATTATCCTTTGGCTTTGCTTTTTATTCTCTTACTCATCTTCTTCACTGCTTCTGCCTCTGCAACCTCTTCTATTTTTCCTATTTTCCCTTTTATATTCAATGGCACCAAAGAAGAAAACTATTGAACAAAATTTTAATGCGGAACTTGGCTGATAGAGACCTTATTCTTTCGAGATTGAAGGTTATGATAATAAGTCTTCTCTCTGTGTGAAGCTCTTTACCAATTATGTTTGGGATGATCAGAAAATTTTAATCTCACGAGGTCAAATCCTCGCAGGTCTTCCTCTTCCTCTTTATGATGTTAACTTTCCTTTATTCTACGAAATTATTTCCCACCCCAATTTTTCTTGTGCCATTTATCAATTGACTGGTGATTGTATTCGCCTCTTAGTTGAATTCGCAAATCGTGCTGCCTTTGGGAAATCTTTATATTCAACTGATCTTAGAAAACCTGGGTTTGAGAATATAGAAATTGTTGCTGCGAATTATACAGTTGAGGGTTTCTTCAAAAATTACACACCAATTCCTGCGAGAAAAGAAGATAATCGTTGGGGTGTTAGTCTTCATCGTAAAGCCAATATCGCAGCAGATGATCTTCTCATGCACGATATTGATTATGCTTCAGGAAATAATAAGACACCTCGTCGTTCTAATGATGAAGATTGGTATAAGTACCCTTTAATGTTATCAGGTTCTTATATTACTGGGATAGTAGAACTTCCTGCGAATCTTCGTAACCGCTATTATCAACCTTGGGTTTTTAGAAATGTATGTATTTTCCACTTTCTTATCTTTTTATTACCCTTTAATTTCAAATGAGATAAGAAACACTCTTGTATTTTTATAAACAATATATTGTTGCCTCTGTTTCTTATCCTCATTTGAATTCACAGGTTCCACTTCTTCCGAGATTGTCACAGTGAAAATAAAAGTTCCACTTCTTCTAAGAGGCTTACTACGAGGCAACAAACTCTTCATTCTCGCGAAGGTCTCTCAAGCTTCGATACCAAGATGATGCTCTTCGCAAAGGAAAAGAAAACTTCAAGATATTGTTTACGAGAGAAAGAAAAGAAGATACTCTCAACCAAATCCCATTCCAATGTAATTTCTTATGATAAGGACATTGAGGAAGATCTTGGTGATGAAGATAATAAATTTCCCGAGAAGGACTTTAGTTCTAATTCTCGATACCCTTTCCGACAAAGGAGATGATGATGATGTCGATGAAGGTGGGAATGAAGATTATAGCATCCCAAAACTTTTGCCTCAAAGAATGGTTAGCATTTCTGAGGCTTTCCTCCATTCTTCTCGTGGATTAGGGAATTCTCCTACAGCGAATGCTCGCAAACTTATTGCGAAGGCTTGTAAAGTTCCTACCGTTATTGATAATAATTCCCTCAAAGGAATTTCACGATTCGTCTCTCTGCTTCATTATATGCTTTAGGCAAAGCATGGTAAGTTTCTTCTCTATTCCTTGTTTATTTCCTTATTTTATCGATTTCTAACCCTTTTTTCTTGTTTAGGTTGGAAGAGTTAGTTGTGCAATTGCTTCGATTGGGAAAGACGTCATTCTATTGCCGAGAAGAAAACTTTAAATCGTTGTAAGAAGTTAGAGGTTGAGAATTCAAGTCTTCGTCAGAAAATAGAAGATCTAAATATTGATAACGCAGAGTTAATATCTCGTCACGAAGATAATTCACAATCTGCGAGCATCGCAATTGATAATTCTTATCTTCTTGAGGAGAATAATCAATTAAAGCTTGAAATTTCTTCTCTTCGTGATGATAAGAAGCAACTAGAAGGTAAATTCCTTGCGATGATAATTATTTTGGTTACTTTTCCTTCATAATATTCTAATCAATCCCTTAATTTCTTTTCTTGCTGCAGAAAATCTTGCGAAGATAAATAATAATCTGGAAACTCTCCTTGCTAATCGTAATAAGAAAATTTCTGACTTGAGATCTCAAACTTCTAATTTCAAAGATAACCATAGTTTATATGTCAAGCGTTTTTTGAGCTAAGATGACTCGCAAGATTTG